>JAMPIV010005321.1:0-165000 GCA_024509875.1 Oreohelix idahoensis
CATTATTACAATAAATATTTTACCCCCAATATGATATTTGAATCACCCCTAACCCCCCCTCTACAACACTTTATTTACATACCACTCCCCCCCCCCCCCCCCCCCCCCCCCCCCATAATCCCCCCCCCTTGTTGGTGGGGGGGTGTACCCCCCCATATATACACTTCCCCCCCCCCCCCCCCCCCCCTCCCCCTAAGTATATTGAGTTGGGGTAGGCGACTGGTTCATTGTGTCTGTAAGTTAGGAAATGTATTAAAGACGTATTTCTTGATGAATGAGGGACACTACAGGCCTCATAACGAAGGATGTAAGGGATTGATTTCCTTTATAGTATCGTTTGACATTATTACTTAATAGTTTTATTCGCAACCAACTTATTGTATGGAGGCGAATCATGGGAAACGAATGATGATCTAATAGGTTAGCAGGGAAAATTAATGATGCACATTGAATTAACAAGATGATTGATGCTACTTTACTTTACCTTGTGCATACTGCTAGCAGCGCTAAGTTCTGTAACACTGTCTATTCGTCCCCATCTATGACATCTAGAGGGATAATGGATAGACAAAAATACAGGGCGAATTCGCGTTTTGAACTTCATTGCAGGTTTAATCCTTTAACCTAAAGTCTAACAAATAAAAAGAGGCTTCTACTTACTAACGTTTAGCAACAAATTAGGCAGTGCCAGTTCTGTGATAGCGCAGGCCAGACATCATGTGTGTAAAACTGCTGGGAGATTTCATTTGAAGATTCTAGCCAGCCAACTAAGGGCCACTCTGCAGTGACTCAAATAAGTTGCTTAAGGCCAACTGTGCAGCGGTATCCCATCACCTCACAAAGATATAAACCGCAATCCAGTTTGTGATGACCCATAATATGGTATAAAGTTTCAATAAACTTTATAATAATAATTTGCAAGTGAATGATTAAGCAAAACTAATTTTTGTCTACACGATGATAGACATTTGTGACCCAAGTTGAAAAACATTTGTTGAAACTGTTTTATTTATTTACTGTTGTAAAATCTTTGGTATTTTTAAACCCTTTTCACAAATAGAAAAAGAGTATATGTACAATTAAATTGTAATATTCAACCAGTCCGACTTTCTTAAATTCTTTAAGTTGAATTATAGTTCTTGTTGGTGAATTTAGTTAAAAATAATTACCCCTAGCAGAGTCAAATACAATAAATAATAACATTTTAATAAAGTAGGATCAGGAGAGGTAGCAGCTAAGGAATCAGAGAAATACTTTACCATCCTCTCAGGTAACTTACATAGCTTGACCCTACCTTACTGTCTAAACACCCTTACTCTCTTCAGGGAAGGTGGTATTACTCATAAGACCAGACTCTTATCTGGCACTATCCTGGTATCATCTGATACACCTTTATGTCCAGGATATCTTATATTTTAATAACATCTGAACCTCTCGCGACAATCACCACAGTCGACTTCTACTGTTGTAGACACGTAGTGATAACTGATAGGGCTTCATTCTCAAGAGCTGGCCTTACTGCCATTTCGACAAATTTTTCTGACGTCATCATATATCACGCTGTCGCCTGGTAACATTAATGTCTATTCTTAAGCATTTGATAACGGACAATTTGATTTTCCTCTCATGTGCTCTGTCAGGGACCACGTTTGATACTGACAGCAGATAGCTGGAAAGAATATGCTATTTATCAATTGTCGTTTAGTTTCTATACTTTGGATGTTTGAGTAGTGGTGACAGTTGGTAAGTCGCTGCTCTGGCTTTTTCGCATCTTGTTTCAATTCATCTGGCAATATTTATATTTTAGCTACTTCTTATGCCGTGTATCTGATCCAATGTACGACGATATATGTCATGTTGCAATTCTTTAAAATGTGTCTCTACCCTGATTCCTTTTTCTCTGGTCTGTTCTATTCTGTTATTTCGCGTTCTAAAGTTACATCTCCGATTGGAAGGAAAGTGTCCCTCCATTTTAGGTGTCCGAAATAACTTAGTGTTTCTCAAAATTATTGCATCACGAGTTTGGAGTGACTGAAAATCGAAAAAAAAAGATTTTTTTAAAGTGCTCCATATCCGTTTTCGTCTGGGGTTGTACTCTGAAGGTGACAAGACCGCGCTAAAAGACCTTCTTTACAAACGTTGTTCTCAGTTCAAGGCTAACCCATATTCTCAGTTTCTTTATGTCGGCCACGTCATTCGACTCACCCGGTTGCTATACCAACACGAGATGAAATTCTTCATAAATCGTTACCACCCACAACTGTTCAAATATACCACAGTAAAAAAAACTCATTTTTAACGAAATTCAGCCAGGATTTGTCTGTCTATCTATCTATACAGAAAATCAGAATACTTCCCCAACTCAAATCTCAAGGTCAGTTTACTATTGTATGGCTGTGAAACATGGAGAACAAAATATCAACATCGAAAAAACTAGACGGTCGTAAATGTCTGCTTGCATAGAAAATACTATGACAAAAACCAGACAAATGCTTTAAAGGAATAAGAGTTTCAGAAAAAAGACGCTGACCGATGGATAAAAAACAACGTTGAGAAATGTGAAACCTGCCGATAGCTTTACGGGGGCAGTCCTTGATCTGGATCCACCCCCGAGTAAGAGATGTAGAAGTCAACAGACCAACACAGCGAGAAGAGCACTGCTGACAGACATGAAAGGCATGGGGAAGACTTGGAAAGACCATATGCTGACAGCTCGTGACATGACTTAGCATGCGTTTGTTGAAGGCGTATGTGTCCCTGAGTGGATGTGTACTAAGGGGTATTGGTTGATTTATTGAAGGTAACCAACGTGGAACTAGTGACATGAACCAAACAAGTACAGTGGCAACATCAGATGAGAAGAACGGAGCTGTCGATGGATAGGGACACACATTGAGGAAAAACCTAATGATTGCATTACCAGGCAGTCGTTGGTCTTGAATCCACGACGTAAGAGAGGTTGAGGGGAGACCCATAAAAAAAAAAAAAAACGCATGGCGATGAAAGAATAGATATGAAGGGGGTAAGAATGAAAAGATATGACCTTATGTTTCTTAACCAGAGAAAATAAGGAGGAAGAAGAATACTTAAATCCTGCTTGTTTATTTATCTATACATGAACAAATGGACAACGTCTGTGTCGTAAAATGTTACATCTGTATGACACCACGCTCAAATTCTCCGCTCATAAACTAACTTCTGTATTTTAAAATCTATAAATAACTACAGTATTTGAAATTTGTCTGAGGGGCAAAGTCCATTTACCGCTAAAAATTTAACTAGAGAATTAGAATTTTTCTACTACCACCCGTTTAAAGTTACTACCCCCAAAAAAACACACTACCCCTCCCAATATTTATTAACGGACGTAGTAAAAATTAACAACCAATCAAATTATTACCTCGTTTTTGGTAGAGACAAGAAATCTTGGTTGCAGTGGCCAAAATGCGGATTCTGTGTTTTTGACAAAAATTAAATAATTTATTTCTCAATAACTAAAGGGATTTAGAAAGAAATGGATATCTTGAATTATAGCGCTGATAGTGATTAATATATTAACCTAAAGATTCACACTTAATAAAAATTATCTTGACTTAGAAAAATTTAATTTACTGATATTTTAGATCAGGTTAGAACTACAATTAATTTAAAAAAAAATTACCCAGATGAAACTGTTAAGGAATAGACAAAGGAAAAGTAAATATAACGATAGAGGTCAGTTGACCGTGTAATTATCACTTTTAATATTGGAAATCGGTCCATAAATAACTGAGATATAAAATCCACAAAGATAATCAGACGAACGAACACACTTACGAGTGCTCAAAGTTTATAGTCCAAAAATAGTTAAAATTTTGACTCGCTTTTGATTGGTTAGAGTGTAGGGAAATAAAAATTAACACCTCCTTGTAAGATCAGGCCATGTGAATTTGAAAGCCATCGCAAGTTGAGAGCAGCGGGAAAGCCTTGTGACCAAGCTTTTACCGCCTGGACAAGAAAGCAGTTAGAAAACCCATTTACTGCTAGTCAACTTTGTGCATGTGTTATTATTCTTTACTTGAGGTAAGATAGATGCTTTTATTTGTATATTTCCTTAGCAAGTATCAGGCTATATGTGTATGCCGATACATTTTATTTCGATACTGCTAATTGGGAGATGGTTCAGGTTACGACGACCTAGGTAGGAATGCAGTCTTTTTCGGAGTGAAATGGTAAAAAAATGTTTTGCCATTGGCCTCACAAATTTTGTGCCATAGTGCCGTGGTAATAAAATTGATATTGTCATTGGGAAGTGAAAATAAATGTGTTTGTAAGTTTGCCATAAAATTTTGCGACTGTAAGTCCAGGAGAAAATAAATTGGTAGTGGTTTCTGGAGTGACACAATGTTCAAATAACATGTGACACTATACACAGAATGTTTGAAAGAAGTCATTAACAGGTCACAAGAGATATTTTTACTGTTGATTATGTGGAAGACAAGCAATGCTAAAGGAATAGTGGCTTTAATGCCATATGAAAAAAAAGAATGAAAACACAGGACTGAGTGTAATCAAGGAAATATTGGGTTTGGTGCATAGGGTCAGCACATTCCAAATGTTAGATAATCTATTGAAGGCGCTAGCTGCCAAAGCAATTCTAGTATGGATTTCTCTTGTTGTGTCACCATCCTGAGTCATTTTACTGCCTAAATAATTGAAACTTTCAACTTTCTGTAGTTTTTCCCCGCTCAAGATGATATCAAAGGTCTCGTTAGAAAAGTTCATAGCTTTAGTTTTAGAGGCATTTATTTGGAGACCTATTTTAACCGAGAGATGACACAAATTATTTATTGTTTCTTGGGATTGTCTTGGTGTTGAACTTAAGAATGCTACATCATCTGCGAAATCCAGGTCCCCCAGGAATTTTCCATTTGTCCATTTTATACCTAATTGTTCATTGTGGGTATAGTTTCTCATAACCCAATCAATAGCTATCCAAAAAGTAGTGGTGACATAATACAGCCTTGTTTCACCCCTGTTTCTACTGTAAACCATTCTGTATTCCCTTTATTTGTTCTAACACAACATCTTGCATTGTCATATAGCGCTTTGATTATATTCACATATTTTGTTGGAAAACCATAGATTGTAAGTATCTTCCACACTGATGGGCGGTGTAGACTATCAAAGGCTTTTTGAAAATCGACGAAGGTGATAATAAGTGGCGATTGCCTTCCACTGATTCTTCTATAATTGTTCTTAGTGTGAATATTTGATCAATACATGATCGTTTCGGCCTGAAACCCGCTTGTTCTTCTCTGATCTTTTCGTCAGCATGCAATTTAAGTCTTTCTAACATCATGCAACATAATAATTTTCCAGGTACTGATAATAGAGATATACCACGCCAGTTATTACAGTCTGATAGATCACCTTTCTTCGGTAACTTTACAATAATACTGTCTTTCCATTGTTGTGGTGGTTGTTCTTCTCTCCATACTTCATTTATAATATCTAAAATTCTCAAGAGGTTGTTGTCATTAACTGCTTTAATCATTTCCCCTGAAATTTCGTCAACTCTAGCAGCTTTAAATTTTTTAATCTTTTAAACGGCTTGTTTGATCTCGTCCAGCGTGAATTCATCGCAAGTTATTGGCAAGGTGGTTGTGGATGTTTCATTATTAAAATCAGGTGTTACTGTTGGTGGTGGTCTGTTTAGCACCTCCATGAAGTGCTCAGCCCATCTCTTCATTTGTTCTTTTTCTGTTGGTATTGAATTCCCTAATTTACCTTTAACAGGTGTTTCCATAGCAGTAGGCTGGTGACATAGTTGTTTTGTAATTTGATAAAGGCACCTACTATTACCAGTTCTTGCAGCATTTTCAGCTTCTACGGCCAGTTCATTGATGAAATGTCTTTTATCTCTTCGAGTTTTTGTCTTCACTTCTTTATTTAACAAGGGTTGTATTACCAGTAAAAAAAGTGTGGCAGACAACCTGGAGAAGACAGAAATTGTGGACAGTGAAGGCTACCAATATACTTTGAGCTACAGGCCATATCTTCATCCAGAAAGCAGCACCATCCGAGTGACCATATACTTAGTCTGGAGCCCATATCATCAGACAGGCTTAATAGATAAGTCCCTCAATACGGGCATATGACAGTTCCTCTCAATATAAACCACCACAACAAAAAGAATTTCCTGGGGAATGATGAAGAAAACAAACCCTCCAATAACTGACTAGTGCTACTATCCAGTATTAAACATCAGACAGTGGGGTACTCATTATAGTGACAAGTTTATTTTGTTACACTTCATGGACAGAGTTCCATTTTATTTATTTAAAATCTGTAAATAAACATTTTATGATTTTGACAAGTCCTGTTCCAAAAGATTGAGGTTCGGGACAATAAATTGTATATTTATTCCCATATATATATATATATATATATATATATATATATATATATATATATATATATATATATATATATATATATATATATATATATATATATATATATATATATATATATATATATATAATATATATATATATATATATATATATATATATATATATATATATATACCAAAACGTTCCCACCAGTCTTACTTACTTACATTTTGTTGAATTACAGTTCTGTTTGTATTTATTCATTCCTCCCATTAAATGTTGTTGTTCGTCCATCACAAGTGATGAAGACCACTCTGTTCATCCAATTATTAGGATGTTAGGATAGTCTATGAGTACGAAGGTGACTGATGAGCCCGATGTGGGCCTGGAAGGATCTCCCATTAAATACATACATACCCTAGACACTTGCCATCTACATAACACTACAGAGATAAATATACACTGGGTGAGATCAGAAGAGGTAGCGGATAGGGACCCCTGAGAAATACATCATTATCTTTCTGATTCAGGGTACTTACATAGCTTGACCTCACCTTGTTAACCTTTAAATGTACTACCATCAAAACCTCTTATCACAGTCTGCAACCACAATTCAGCCCTTACAAACCCCGAGTGCAAGAGTTTCGATGGGTTGGTCACATTGCAGAATGGGGAAAGAGTGCCTACCACGATAGACATTTGAAGCCAAGGATTCAGGCCTCCATGATGACACAAATTTAGTTGGCATGAAAACATCAGACAATCTCTAATGGGCTCCAGACTTAAACCAGGCCAGATGGAAGACAGATGACACGATAACATGGTGCTTTCTGGCTAACCTTTAAACCCCAGGGCAGAAATGGAGAGACTAAGTAAGTGAAATAAGCAGAACCGGCTGGAAATAGGGTTCAGTTTTCCCTACTTAGAACTTGCAGACTTCTGTATGACTGGAAAACCCAGTCAGGGTGACACACGGGGGGCCTTAAATAACGTGCTATTCAAAAAAAAAAAAAAAAAAAACCCTACTTGGAACAACTCTTTGAAATTAGCTATCTATTTACACGACTCAAACAAAAATTGTCTTCCAACATTTACTTGCTGAAAAACAAAACAAAAATTGCGCTGGTGTTTGTTGGGAAAGGAAGAAAAGCCACCATTGTTGACGGCCCCATGCGAAAACAACTGCACACACAAGCCTTTTAGCGAAGTCAGTTTTACTAAAGAAACAAATAGATCTTGTCTTCACGTCTACGGAAGGCGCGTCTGGCTGGACGTACAACACGACAAGTAGCGGTGATAACAGTCTCCATTCTTACCTTGTACCCGTAAGAATGGTAACAGGACTAACTTTACTTCAAAGAAAGATAAACAAATAATTTTCTGCATGTAACATTCACCTGTACATTTATAATGTTAGCGAACCGTGGTAAAATATATATTATTGTGCACCCTTAAGCTAGAGGAGACATAAATTATTATGTCTGGTGTAACTACAGTGTACGTACCCCCTCTCACGTGACTTCCATTTAAATTTGCGAGTTTTGTTAAGATTTCTTCTTCTTTTCAACCCCAGGGATAGGACCCCAAGATGCAGCAATAGTGAATGCAGTCAGCAATCCATAGCTGTACTGCTTGCATCAGGACCAGCGAACCAGAGCTGGTCAAGACCGCACTCCACCTCCACGTGGTGGTCCTGGAAACAGTCTGCAGCAGTGCAGTCGGGCTGAGCGAGTGCCGATCACAATGGGAAGGCAAACCCGGTCCCTAAAAAATGCCGTGCTGAAGTCGGATGTGTCGACCGAAAGGTGCAGATATCACAGCTACGGCGCAAACAGACACAACGCAACCACCGTCCTTTTCAGGGCGAACGAGGAAGAAGAACAACCCCAGGGATCAGAGTTTTCACTCTTTGCCCATGTGCAATAGAGGATAAGTTCCCCCAACTCAGAGGGCTCAACATATGTAGAGTTCGTCAAACATACCAGACCCACTAATTGCAGGGTGATGCAATGTCACGAGCTGGATGACCGTAGAGAGGGTCTTCTTAAGATATTGGCAATATCCATCATTTTGCTTTTCACTTCTTATGGAGTATGCGGTGCTCAACAGAAGAGAACATGTGATAATCTTCAGACTCCGCAATGGCCACCACAGATTGAGATACCATCTATTCAACAAGCTAAAGATAGGAACTACCGATCAATGTAACTGTGGCACTGATAAAATTACTGCTGAACATCTGCTTCAAAGTTGCCCCTTATATGCGGTACAGAGAAAGCGCATATGGCCGAATTTCGTGGAAAAGCTTTACGGGGATTCAAATAGCCTCAAACTGACTGCTGCTTTCTTTGAGAACATTCAAGTGGACGTCTGAGAGTGTACGAAGAAGAAGAGTATGAGATTAGTCCCCTTGCTGAAAGCCTGCACTAAAGCACTGATGTGCTCATGCAGCAGTGGTGCCTGACGCAGTTTGCTGTACATCACAAGGTTGCCAGCCACGTTATGACACACCTGAGGCAGCAGTAGTCTTATAGTTTGTTTGTCTCCTCAGAGACCCCAAGGGGCTACAACAATAAAGCCACACAAAACGTGTGGGATTCTTTGGTCTTCATTCAAGTGTTAATCTACTGTAATATAACAAGGTGATCACAAAACTACGCACCATGCTGACATGTTTCTTTTGTTTTAGACTGTCACGGTGACTGATAATTTATTTTACCAACACGTCCCATTTTTCTTACTCCTTTAATGTTCTGGTTTCCTCGACTTTTTGCATAATTTTTTGGGGTTTCTTTTCTTTCGGATTCTACCTACGTGGCCCATTATTCCTCTCTCAGACCCCACCCCGCGGCTTTGTTTTCGTTCTGGCCTTCATTATAAATTCAACACTGGTCAGTAGCGGTCAGCTTATGATAATATTACCTAAGCTGCACCTGGTGTTTGTCTGATCAGGGAAACGCTGGTAGCGCGTAACAGCGTTGATCTCCAGCGAGAAATAGTTACTTTGAAGGAGCGGACCGCTAGCGGGATTTCAGGGGAGATAAAACTCGCGTTCGTTCTTTGTGGTTGTGGCCCTTGAACGCCGCAGTGAGTGCTAGAAATATTACGTCTTATATATGAAACTTGCTCGCGGTTGTTGCTTGTGATGTAGATTCTAGAATAACATGTGTCTTACTCGTGATTACGTTATACGCAATACATCCGTGGGAACAGGTGTCCTGGGGTAGCGTCACTTGTAGACTATAAATCTAGAGGGTTTTAATCAGTCAAGCACACTCGTACAATTTCCTGCCCGTAGATGACCAAATGAGACTAAGGCAGACGTTAACACAGAACTAAATTGTGTTGCCTATTTTCTCGTCATCTCGGGGTAAGTAGACATCTCTTATAATGTATATATATTCATGTTAGCTTTTATATATGCCTGATAGGAGTGTGACTTGAATTCATTTAGAGGATTTCTCCCGGTAATTAGTTCAGTGATAATGTAGCACCGTCCACTGCCTTAGTTAAACGGGCGCTAAGCAGTACGTGTCTCCCTGTGGTATTGTTTACAATGGGTTAATGGTAAACTTACGATAACAGATACTTACTAGGCGAAGAATCAGAGTAGTCCATTCAGTGCTTACCATAGGCTAAAATAACTTGTCATTACTGTAAGGAAATGTCAGCGGTGTAGGTTATTCACTTAAAGACTGGATAGTGATGTGCATGCGCTATAACCCTGAATTAACAGAGGTAGTTCCTTATTACTTTCTGAGAGTGGAAACTTCTAGTGGTTGGGTGTGGAATTTTATATGCCTACTTGTGTAGTTAGACACCAGTTTATAACTTTCACAGAAAGCAGGCACCAGCCATAGATAACATTATATCTTAGGTTTCAGTCACAACTTATTATTATAGCTATAACATTGCATTTTCCATGTATTCAATTTTGGGAGGTTATTACTTTTTCCCTTTTTGTGTATCGACCCCAAAGGGGCGCTTACCATTTATTATGTAATGTCAAATGCTGTATTTTTATGTAAATTCACTTAATGTTGTAAGATGAATAGCATATACAGTCAGCTGGAACTACAGGGTTAGATATCCCTTATGTTGAGTTGAAAGAAGACGGAGTAGATTTTGCTGTCAAAACATTTACTGACAGGTACATGTGTGTACAAAATATATTAGCCTATGCATGCGCATGCTGATAATTGATAGAGTGGAAGTAACCGGAGGGCGACTCACACGGATAAAGACAGCCGAGACTATCATAGCAATGACAACCATAATTATAGATCCCATAGTGGAACATAACTGTTTATTATAACGTTATTGTAATTTTGTTTGCTTGATGTAAAGGTCGTTTCCTTTGGGTCTCAGTTTCAGGACGTACCCCATTGCTACTGCAAGAGTCCAGTCAGGCAACGAACGTAATATTCTCATCGCTCTCACGGTTCCTGCACGCAATTAGCACCACTTACAAAAGCCGCCATCTCCATGGTTCTCACATTTCTTCCAATAATCCCTGGCTATATTGGAGATGGCGGCTTTTGTAAGTATTTCAACATCTTTTAATTTGAACGTTCTATTTTCTGTTGCTACCTGTTCCTTAATTTTAGCCCAGACCAATTCTATTGGGTTTAAGTGAGAATGGTAAGGAGGCAATCTTAAACATCTGTGACCATGTTCATGGATTGCCTTGTGTTAAACTCTGTAGTTGTTAACTCATACTGGCTACTAGTTGTTGAATCACGCTTTATTTGTTAAATGACGTGAATGTCCACCAGTTGATAAATGTAGATGTTGGGACTGGTGTAGTAAAGTGTAACGATTGTCAACTCATTAAACCCAGCACAGTTTTGGTCATACAGGTCATCTTGTCCCGGAACGTGATGAGGCTCCGACAAGAATGTGAGTGTAGACAATGAGTGTGTATAGGAATGTCAGAACGCGAATGGTAGAATGATTCGATAGAGTTGACAGGTTGGTAGTACATCACTCATACTCACACTGTTCGAATTCAAGAAGTACTGGAACTACGGTGGTCTTTTTATAACATTTAATGAGACGCACACTTGGACAGTACGTGTATGGTTACAGGAACAAATGTCGACATAGACAGCATAATGTTGATCACAGGAATATCATCTTAAGTTAGCATTCATGCTTGGCAAATATCATAATGGAGCATTCGTAAATAAGCATTCAGAGTTCCATCATGTAAATCATCTGGCTTTACTGACTGGGCACGTCAGACCATAACCAATATATAGGAAGGCTCCTAGACCTAACCTCGTCTAGCGAATATCCCTTCACGTAAAGTTCAATATATATATTTTCCATAAAGATATAGGAATCCCAGACATGGATTCTCACATGTAGCAGTGATCTCTTGGTTCATCGAGCGATAGTACAGGCATCCCTTTTTCTCACTCGATAAATACAAAGTATATGAATTTCAACATGGCTGTGCTTCTCTCGTGAGCTCCACTCACTATTGGATACAGACCAAAATTGGTCATTCGTTAAATGTCATCTTCCTTTGAATAAATATTCTTTTCAAAAGTACCACTGTGCATCTGCTTATCGACAACGATGGCGAAGCCCAAGTTCATAATAAATTGTGGTTTTACCTTTCTATGCGAAATATAACTTTGCCATTCCTTGGCAAAAGAGAATAAACACTGGGGTAAAGTACATACAACATGTCTAAATGACTATCACTTTTCCCCATCTACTTATAGATCACTTTTTCGGCGATAAGCCGGCTACAACAAAATTCGACATCTCGACAGGATGGCAGCCATGAATCACACCCCTTGCTAGCGATACTTCCGCTGCATAGCCTTTGACCTTTTCTAGCGACAACCAACATAGTTCGACTTAGAAATGTAAAGATATCCATATATAAGACAGACTCGTCCTACTCATACAAACACTACGTATAAATTCAGGCCATAGATATACTGAAGCAAGAACAATCTATTCCTACCCAGCCAAAGAATAAATCGCAGTAGGCCTAGAATCGTCCGCGGAGTCCGATCGAAGATGACGGAACTCCTTTCAAGGGAAGTAACTCAAAAATGACTTCTCCTTAAGCACTTAAAAAAGGAAATACTTTGTTTACAAAATATTTGCGAACATAATAAGTATATAAATGTATTATATTGCAAGATAGTAAAGATTGCACTTTACAGTCTTACCACACCTCCCGGGAAAAAAAAAATAAAATTTTTTTTTTAAATACATCTAGGAGCAACGTACAATAGGCTCACAACGCAAGAATACTGCGCAGATGAAAATATCAGGAATAATTATAATTCCTAATATGACCGGTGAGAATATATCTCAAAATCTGAGAGAAATTGTTTCTCTACGAATAAATGTTTCCAGGAAGGTGTGATCCACGTATAATACAATTCTGGTAATTATACAATGCATACCAAAAATTCACACTATAATCTTAAATTTATGATTTATGAAGAAACAATCATCAAAGAACAGCGGTGAATAAACATCAATAAACCGCTAAGTAGAGATACCATCATTCTATTATTAAATTACAAATGTGTATCTTGGTATAGGAACAAAAAATAACTGTTGTAAAGTTATACATATTAAAAAAAATCCAATATTTAACAGTTAAGTGGCATCATGTGGGCATCTGGACAGAATGTCCGCCATCACATTTTCTGAACCACGGATAGCTCGTACCGAGAAATGAAAAGGTTGAAGAGCGATTGCGTATCGAGTTGATCTCGAGCTCTTCAAGTTCTTACTTTGGATAGCCGTAAGAGCTTTTTGGTCAGTTTCCACTACGAAATGCGCGCCCAGAAGGAATCTTTGGAGTTTGAGAATTGACCAAACCATTGCCAATAATTCGCGGTCTAAAACCGAGTAATTCCTTTCTGCCGCATTAAGTTTTCTGGATATATACATTACAGGATGCAGAGTTCCAGAGTACTCTTGCATTAGTGCCGCTCCAATCCCAGTGGATGAAGCGTCACTACGAAGAACAAATGTCTTATCTGTTGTAGGTAACACTAAAATAGGTGGTGATGAAAACATAGTTTTGATCTTCTCTAGTGAAGATTGGCATTCATGAGACCAGTGAACCATGTTAGGCGACCCTTTCTTTAATAGTGTAGAGAGAGGTGCCATGATAGAGGACAGATTCGGAATGAAACGTCCATAAAATTGTATGAGACCTAAAAGACTTCGCACTTGCTTTTTAGTCCTAGGGATAGAGATGTTAAGTATCTTAGTGATATTATGGTCTTCTGTCTTCAAGAAACCGTGACCTACTCGATGGCCTAAGAAAGCAATTTCGCTAAAGCCAATACAAGCTTTAGATGTTTTTGCTGTCAGGTTATACTCACGCAGAGTTGATAATAATTCAACTAACCCTGAATAGTGATCTTCCCAAGTATCGCTGAAAAGACAGATGTCGTCTAGATAAGCAATGACATCTGACCGATACGATAGGATTCGACGCATCATGCGTACAAATGTAGCTGGTGCGTTCATAAGGCCGAAAGGCATAAAATTCCATTGGAAAAGGCCTCTGGGAGTAGAGAAAGCGGTAAGAGGTTTGGCGCGTTCGGATAATGGAACTTGCCAATATCCTTTAGACAAATCAAGTTTAGTGAAAAAATGCGATTTAGAAAGACGAGTAAGTAACTCTTCTAGTAAAGGCATAGGTTCAGCATCGAACTTCGTAACTTGATTCAATTTGCGATAGTCAACGCAAAGACGTATGTTATTGTCTTTTTTTCGAACAATAACCATCGGCGAAGAATATGCAGAAGTGGATGGTTCGATTATTTGTAAATCTATCATTTCATCCAACTCCTTTTCAACCTGTGTTTGGAAATGTATAGGGATAGGATAAGATCTAACCCTAATTGGAGTATGTTCAGTTAGAACAATGTCATGCTCAATGACATGAGTTTGCCCAGGGATGTCAGTGAGGACATCCTGAAATGTTTGTAACATAGACGAAACTTGTCGCCGTTCTCCTAGAGACAAATCAGGAGAAACAGTAACGTCTTTCCATGATTCACTAGAATGAAGTGGGATCATTGGAAGCGGAAGATTAACATCCGAAAAACTTGTTTCCTCATCCTGTATTACAGACAGTGATGAGTAATGACCATGTTTGACATGAGAATCGTCCGTTGCCTGGAAAATAGGCTGTAGATAGTCAGGACGTTCATGGAACTCCGTAAGCATATTGATGTGGAAGGTTTTATGCTTCCCGTTGATATCGACGATGTAGTCAACATCTGAAATTTTCGATATTATATCGTACGGACCTTTCCAACTAATAAGGAGTCTATTTTTACGACAAGGTAGCAAAACAAATGCTTTGTCACCAGGACAAAGTTGTCGTAAAGTTCTCTTCTTATTAGCAAATTGTCTTGCCTTCTGCTTAGCAAATTCAGAAGAGGACGTTGCCAATTTGCATGCTTCGATAATCTTCTGTCTCAGCGCGATGACATACTCGTAAGAAGATTTTGTGTCATCGTCAATATTGTCAGCTGTTATAAGATCATGCAGCAAAGACATTGGGCCGCGCGGTCGCGCGCCAAAGACAAGTTCAAAGGGCGAAAACCCTGTATGTTCATTGGGGACCTCTCTGTACGCGAAGAGGGCCGCGGGTAAAACCCTATCCCAATCTGGAGGATGATCCTCAGTTATCTTCCCTAATAAGTTCTTAAGTGTTCTATTTAGTCGCTCGACCATCCCATTGGACATAGGATGATAGATGCTACTCAAAGATCTCTCTATCTGTAGAGTAGACATTACTTGAGACATGGTATCCGATATCAGTTGGGTGCCATGATCTGATAATATTTCTCCGGGGAATCCCAGCCGAGAAAATATAAGCCAAAGAGCATCTGCAATGTCAGCGGTAGTAATGCTCTTTAGAGGGATAGCCTCTGGCCAACGTGTGCACATGTCTACACACGTTAAGATAAACTGATGTCCTCTAGCAGATTTGATCTTGAATGGACCAATGATGTCTATCGCCATTTTCTGGAATGGACGAATAGGAATATCTGCAGCCTGAATAGGCGCAGCATGACGAGGACCTTTGGATTTGACTTCTTGACATACTTTACAGGATCGACAATAGATCCGTATGTCCTTGTTCACAAAAGGCCAAAAGAAAGCCGCAAGAACTCTTGACTTTGTACGGGAAAAACCCATGTGACCAGCACACTGAGAGTCGTGTGCATGTTGTAAGATCTTAACTCTCAAATTCTTGGGTACAAGAATCTGAGAATGACTTGACTTAGTGGAGTCTTGCACCATACGTACAAGTACGCCATTCTTCATTGTAATCCAAGATTTACAATTTGAATCTTTATTCGGATCACCTTTCGTTACAAGAGTGAAGAATTTCTTAAGAGTCGGATCTTCTTCTTGTTGTTTTATAAACGAGTCACGAGAAATTACCAAGGGATCATCTTGGTTATGCACTTCATTATCTTCAACAGATGAAGTTTCAGGCATATTGAGAGCTTGAGCTCTAGTGACTACCGCATTAGCAGATTGCATATTTTGATTTTCCCAAACGGAAATTTGCTCCGGAGTGCATTCTTTGACTCCGTGAATGCGACCGATGATAAGATCAGCGATCGGATTCGGCAAAAGACATGCGTGTACATCTCCTGTGAAGAAAGGAGTAGCAATCCTAATGATAGCGGTAGAGTATTTCTCTATGGTGCCGCCAAATGTTACGCATTTGACTACTTTGCCTGTAGAATGAGAAGGATCTATGAGTGACTGCCTAACCCCAATAGTTGTGCATCCAGAATCAAAAAGTACTGAGACTGGATTGTCATTTACTAAACCTTTGTGTAAGACAAGAGAACCTCTCCCATCATGCGCGATTGACGCAGGAAGAGCGGGAAGAGGATGCCCACAGCTTAAAGTAGACACTGTGGTTGGCTCAAATAATGTTTTGCATTGGGGGCACTGAGATGCTCTCCCAAAATCAAAAGCGGCACATGCCATATTATTAGAGTCATCATTATCTTTATTTTGTTTATGGGACTCTTGCTGTGCAGAGTTCGCCTGGTAATGAGCTTTATGTTTTTTGAATTGTGCTCTACCTCTGTTATTATTGCCTCTGTACTTATCATTGTTTCCACTATTATAACCCCTACTCGGGTTTGAATCATAGCTCCTTTGGTTACTATCATCATATTCATTATAATGAGTATCTCTGTAATTATGATCTTGTTGTCTCCATGAAGGAAAACTTGGATAGTTTCTAGAATGACTTCCTTTGCGAAAGTTCCTGTAATTATGACCACCCCTGAATCGAGGGCTGTCAGCTCTTCTCCAGGTATTCGAAGAAGAACCCTGAAATGATTGGTTACCTTGGTTCTGATAACTGTAATAGTTACCTTTTTTATTAAACTTATTTTGAGGTCCTTGGAATTTGTGAGAGTGATTAGGGTTGTATGGTGTTGCAGAAGCAACTGGCATACCTTCTTTAACCTTACTGTTGCTAATAGCTACGTCCGGATGTGCAGTGACGTATTGGGTACAATACTGTTCCATTTCTTTTAGAGACTTAGGTTTTACGCTCATGTAAGAATTCGAGGAAAGGTTTATTTATACTTGACATAATCTTGTCTCTGAGTATCAAGTCCATAAGGGCTTCATAAGTCTTTTCTGTTTTGGATAGCTCAATCCAACGATCAAATGTAAGACGTGTCCTTGCAATGAATTCTGAGAATTCTACACCTGCCTCATGCACCATTGTCTTAAACAACTTCCGATAACCCTCTTCAGACAACTGATACTTCTTTAATAAGGCTGCCCTAATAACATCATAGTTATCTTTGTCAGCCTCTTCAACCAAACTTAAACTAGTCAGAGAATCACCTTTCAGATTTTCTGATAACTGGTTAGCATATTGTGATTTGTCCACATTATGGGCTCGACACGAGCGTTCAAATCTATTTAGCCAGAATGTTATGTCATCACTGGAAGGGTTGAACGCTGGTACCTTGACCTTGTAAGTAAAGGGTTTACCATTACCACCAGATGCTTGATTACCATCACTTATGTTTGTTAACTTTAACTTTTCTAACTCAAATGCTAAAAGTTCTTTTTGGTGTTCATGTTCTCTTATTGCTTTTTCTCTTGAGCTTCAGCTTGTAATTTTCTCTCTTCTGCAGCAGCTTCATCTTTTCTTTTCTCTTTTTCCATTTCCATCTGGAATCTTTTTTCATCAGTCTGTATCTGCAATTTCTTTTGTTCATCCTCTCTTTGTAATTTTTTTTCCTCAGCTGCTAATTTTTTCTCCTCAATCAATGCTTTTCTTTCTTCAGCAGCAGCAGCAAGTTTTCTCTCTTCTGCAGCTAATGCTTTGTCATATTGAGCAACTGCCCATTCTTCTAATTGCTGACCAGTCTTATCAAAAGCCCTGCCTTGTGTGATAAAATAATCTAATGTAGACATCTTGTCTAATAAGATCAGTAATTTGCAAAAGTAAATAAATTCACTTTCTTAGCCTTAATCAAAGACCTTGTATGATAACTTTTTAACCTGTGGAAAATAGTACTTAACTATCCCAATCACTGTGGGAAACAAGCCTTACAAAGGTCTTGTATAAATCCTTATATAATAACAGCTATAAGTTGCTGGTTCACTCTATAATATAAGTGCAGTGCACCAGAAATAGTGTTTTATATCATCAACTGTGTACCTTTAGTAATAGCAATTAACTATCAGTTGATTCTTGTACATCAATTTATATGATCAACTATATTTAAAATAGTGTATGTCGATCAGGCACAAAACAAAACAGTTATACAGAAGAACATGAAAACATTTGCGGAAATGAAATAAATCAAATGGGAAAAACAATAAAAGATAAACCGCAAGAGGATAACAAATACAAATAACGCCACAGTATATAAATATAAATTGAGAATAGAACTGAAAGATAGAATAGGGTAGACCAACAAATTACAAACAAATCAAAACAAACTAAAGAACAGAGGAATATTACAAAAACAACAATGAGTACAGTCTTCACAGCTAACACTAATAGCAACAGCTGTCGCAGCAAATTTTCAATCAAGAAAATTGCACCTATAGAAACGCCCACATCAGACCCTCTATTACGTGGGATACTCTGTTGTGTGACACCGCCCAACCAAAACAACAACCCGCTGGATACAAACAAATATCACATATAAATATTTAAACATAAATACATAAATGCATAAATAGTATGGCAATATGATGTAAATAGAGTGTTGCAGAAAGAATGTGTTGTAAAGAAGGCTCAGTTACACTGCCTAATAGTACAGTACTGTGGTACTTTATTAAACAAATACTTCTGGTCTAATTATTTTAAATTCAACACAGAAATAGAAGCTCCATCGTTGATGTGAATGATAACAATCAATGTAGGACTTCTCAGTTCAATAACATTTCCTTTCGCAAACACTGTCAAATATTCTCCAGTCCTGATGTGTAATGTTCTATGTTTCAACCAAGCTTGCTGTGTAACACTGTCAGTTGTATGGCAAATGTCCAACGAACCAAATGTCAACAAACGCTGACCTAGTTACTGCATACTGTCGACAGGACAGGTCACGCTGACATCACTGTAGAGTTGTACTGTTGATGTATTTGTGTGTCGTAACAGACCCCAAGGAACGTCTGGTCTCAGTAGTTTACTTCTCAATATGGTCACTGTGCAGGTTGACCCAGGAAGCTGGCACACCAGTTGTTAAATGTAGATGTTGGGACTGGTGTAGTAAAGTGTAACGATTGTCAACTCATTAAACCCAGCACAGTTTTGGTCATACAGGTCATCTTGTCCCGGAACGTGATGAGGCTCCGACAAGAATGTGAGTGTAGACAATGAGTGTGTATAGGAATGTCAGAACGCGAATGGTAGAATGATTCGATAGAGTTGACAGGTTGGTAGTACATCACTCATACTCACACTGTTCGAATTCAAGAAGTACTGGAACTACGGTGGTCTTTTTATAACATTTAATGAGACGCACACTTGGACAGTACGTGTATGGTTACAGGAACAAATGTCGACATAGACAGCATAATGTTGATCACAGGAATATCATCTTAAGTTAGCATTCATGCTTGGCAAATATCATAATGGAGCATTCGTAAATAAGCATTCAGAGTTCCATCATGTAAATCATCTGGCTTTACTGACTGGGCACGTCAGACCATAACCAATATATAGGAAGGCTCCTAGACCTAACCTCGTCTAGCGAATATCCCTTCACGTAAAGTTCAATATATATATTTTCCATAAAGATATAGGAATCCCAGACATGGATTCTCACATGTAGCAGTGATCTCTTGGTTCATCGAGCGATAGTACAGGCATCCCTTTTTCTCACTCGATAAATACAAAGTATATGAATTTCAACATGGCTGTGCTTCTCTCGTGAGCTCCACTCACTATTGGATACAGACCAAAATTGGTCATTCGTTAAATGTCCTCATTTCTTCATAGCTTCCATCATAGAGGTAATTGAATAATATCATATAATCTAGTGCTGATACATAGGAATGTCATCTTCCTTTGAATAAATATTCTTTTCAAAAGTACCACTGTGCATCTGCTTATCGACAACGATGGCGAAGCCCAAGTTCATAATAAATTGTGGTTTTACCTTTCTATGCGAAATATGACTTTGCCATTCCTTGGCAAAAGAGAATAAACACTGGGGTAAAGTACATACAACATGTCTAAATGACTATCACTTTTCCCCATCTACTTATAGATCACTTTTTCGGCGATAAGCCCGCTACAACAAAATTTGACATCCCGACAGGATGGCAGCCATGAATCACACCCCTTGCTAGCGATACTTCCGCTGCATAGCCTTTGACCTTTTCTAGCGACAACCAACATAGTTCGACTTAGAAATGTAAAGATATCCATATATAAGACAGACTCGTCCTACTCATACAAACACTACGTATAAATTCAGGCCATAGATATACTGAAGCAAGAACAATCTATTCCTACCCAGCCAAAGAATAAATCGCAGTAGGCCTAGATCCGTCCGCGGAGTCCGATCGAAGATGACGGAACTACTTTCAAGGGAAGTAACTCAAAAATGACTTCTCCTTAAGCACTTAAAAAAGGAAATACTTTGTTTACAAAATATTTGCGAACATAATAAGTATATAAATGTATTATATTGCAAGATAGTAAAGATTGCACTTTACACCTTGTCTATGTGAAATATCTTTGTATGCTGTGTCTTTTTTACAATTCCAAGTAATTCAGGCTTCAGGGACATTTTGTTGAATGGAATGTTGTTTTTGGTCAGCCAAATCTTTATTACATCTTTAGTACTTGATGGATTAGGAACTTTATCTTCTGGTGCCACAACGTTGTGATATGAAGCATTGTCCATTATCAAACACGACGGTCTATCCAAGGAAGGAAGTACATGATTCACAATCCAATCTTGAAATATCTTGCCATTCATCTCTGTATGATAATCCCTATTATCTGTGGATTTTGAAACAAATATGAGTTCAGTATTATTTACAAGCCCATGATGGCTGCTTCCTGCATGTGCAATTATTAGGCGCTGTTCTTTGCTGCTTGGTACTAGTCTCTTAGTTGTCCCATCAGATGATTGCCATTCTCGTTCATTACTGTGGTGTGCATTGATCCAAGTTTCATCTAAATACACACAATCATAACAATCTCTTCTCATTTCTCTGACCTCGCGTAAATATTTGCTTCTCATTGCAACTATATGAGGCTTCTCACAAATAAGGTTTCTACCACCAACATATTTTCTAAAAGTGAATCCCAAACTCCTAATAGTCCTCCATAGCGTAGATTTGGAAATATCAATGTCATTATTCTTTCTTAACCAAATTTTCAATTTCCTTAAAGTCACTGCCTCATTATTGTGAAACATATTGCAAATTTCTCTGCAGATCAATTCTCTGTCAAAATTATCCACCACTCTTGGCCTAATTTTTGTGTGTAAAACACTGGAATTAGAAATTTCAGATGTCGCTATCCAGCAGTGCAATGATTGTTTGCTTATCCCTAAGGCATGAATGGTCCTCTTTTGTGGGTTTGAAATAGAAAGATATAGTTTTCCTCGAGTAGCTTCATTGCAGAAATACTTAAAAATCCTATTTGTGATTTGCTGTAATGTCATAAAATGTACTCGCAGACTCATTTTTCCTACTTAACCACACAATACTATTTGTAGACACGCCACTGATTGACAATGTGTGAGTAACACCAGATATAAACTGTTTTATGTTCAAGAAGTGCAATTTCACGCTAAAATCATGCCAATTGTTTGATAAACCAATCATGTGCAAATGAGGTCGTATAATTTAATGTAGACATTTCAAAATGTGTGTGTGTGATGTGTGTTGGTAAGTAGACTTTTGATATTATATCGCAAAGAAACGAAAATTGAAACCAATGGCTGCATTTTAATGAAAAATTTAATTCATAGGGTCTATACCATTTCAAATTCACACAAAAAATTTCACTTATATGCGTTATATATTCGCTGAGATATAGCATTTTGAAGTTGGGCAAAGCTAGTGAAACGTGCTATAATATGACATTGTGCCTTGGGGTTGACAACTTCAGCATGTAAAACAAATTGCTACGGATACCAGTGCTGTAAGAGCACATGAGTGCTGTTGGTGCAGGCTACCTGGAAGGGAAGCAGTTGCGGGGGTGCGTCCATAATGAGTGAAATAGGAAATGACATCTCCTCCAAGTCACTGAAAGCAGTCAGTTGGTTACCCCAGTATACAAGAATTGATCCCAGCAGCTCTTTGAGTAGTAATAGTTAACCTTCACAACATTTATTTAGCCCCACACATTACATCTTATTTTAATTATCATCACCCTTTCTGCTTCCCAAAGAGTGTAGGCCTTCAACAAACTTACGCAGAGTCTGCCTTCATGTCTATCTCCAAGCCTTCAACAAACTTATGCCAATTCTGCCTTCATGTCTATCTCCAAGCCTTCAACAAACTTATGCCAATTCTGCCTTCATGTCTATCTCCAAGCCTTCAACAAACTTATGCCAATTCTGCCTTCATGTCTATCTCTAAGCCTTCAACAAACTTATGCCAATTCTGCCTTCATGTCTATCTCCAAGCCTTCAACAAACTTATACAGAGTCTGCCTTCATGTCTATCTCCAAGCCTTCAACAAACTTATGCCGAATCTGCCTTCATGTCTATCTCCAAGCCTTCAACAAACTTATGCCGAATCTGCCTTCATGTCAATCTCCAAGCCTTCAACAAACTAATGCTGAATCTGCCTTCATGTCTATCTCCAATTCTCTTCTTGATGTATTCTATGGTCTACCTCTATAAATTTATTTTTTTTATTAATGCAGAAATTAATAAACGTCCTGTGCGGTTCGGGAGGGGTCTCATTGAAAGAATAACACAACTGCTCCATCAGGCATGTTGTGAAAGACTTGACTAATATGTGGTTGTGCATGCATGAACTGGTTATAGAAATCACCACTACAAGAGCAAAAAAAAGTGCTGCGGTGCAGGCTCCCTGCATAGGCGCTAACTGCGGTGGTGGTTCAGTACTCTCGCTAACTGCGGTGGTGGTTCAGTACTCTATAAGGAGCAAAAAAGGGAAAAGAAGAATTTAAATGATACATATTCATACATGCCACACCTCGGAGATGAAAAACCTGTACAAAAAATCCAAAACCCTGTACAAAGACCCGCAAAACCTGTACAAAGACTGAAAAAAAACATATCAAAAGAGTTAATTCGTGTAAAAATATTTTCAATTACAGTGGGCTGCATTATAAATGCACTGACTGCTTTGACGGTCAGCGGCTAAGGATCAAAGAAGCATTATAAATGAGGCACGGGGACTTTGCCTGTTAAAGCAGGTCTTTATTTATTTTAAAACCCAAACAATAAATGTCATGAGTTTATTTTACACTAAAAATAATGTGATGGTGTCATCATCTAGTCTATTTCTGTGTTTAATTATCACTAACAGACTGGGAAATCCTGTGTTTAACAGGAACTTATAAAAGAACTCTGAGACACAGTAATAAGGGGAATGGGTTAGAAAACCTGTACAGAAATTATGTACAGGGTGTACACATCTGAAAATGCAAACACCTTGTACAGATTACACTGACTAACAAAAAAAAACTTTTTTTTTTCTTTCTCTAACATTTCTATGTTTTTCTGGTCAATTTTAATGCGCTGTTTTTAAATCTGCAAACCGTTTTTCTCTATCAGGTCGGGATCTCTAGAAATACGCAATTGAAGTTTTTTAACAACGCATACAGTATTACAACATCATTTGTACAAGAAGTATAACAGTTATGTAGGCTTGAATTTCTTTGCAGTCGACTTTCGTCGGTGAATGGCATGTGGTACATCGCGATGAAGCATCCAACAATAATCGGCAAGCATGGTCACACTCCACCGTCCTTGATAACGTGACTCCATTACGGCGATATCTTGATGGAATCGTTCTCCATGTTCATCGCTGACTTCGCCAAGGTTGTCAGGGAAAAAGTCAAGATGCGAATTGAGCAAATGGATTTTGAGGGACATGTTACAGCCCATAATTCTGTATGCATCTATGCACTGCTTAACAATATGCACATAGTCGACAGATTTGTGATTTCCCAGAAAGTTATCGACGATCGATTTGAATGCCATCCATGTGCGAAGTTCACTACCATGTAACAAGTTCTCGAATTGTTTGTCTGCAATAACTTTCCTAATCTGAGTGTCATGAAATATTCTAATCCACATATATAAATTATTAGGTAAATATGAAGCCTAACAAATAAAATTAATAAAGAGAAGAGCAATGGTAAAATGACAGTGCTGTCCCAAAGAATGTACTCGAAATCCCCCTTGTTTTCTGCTTCGTCTGCAAATTGTAACGCTTTCACGTTGATAGTAAAGCTTACTGTATTATTACCCGCCTTCTTCAATGAAACGTGTGCTGTATTTCTTGGAAAAGCATTGAGACGTACTGCGTAATGACCTAAATTAACCCTAACATTAATTATACTGCGTTACCAAAACGAACGAACAGATGGACTAAAGGGATAAAAAGAGAAGGGAGAGGCAGAAAGCCGAACACTAAACCCGCTTCGCGCGATACACAATTACTACCATCACGCGTGTAAGTCTACATGCACTAATTTTTTTTCAGACGGACAGTGATAAAATACACTACCCTTTCCCAGAGTTAGGTTTATAAATCATAACAGACTCTTATTAGAAAAGACAACATTATATGGGTTTACGTTTGAACACATAACAGTACCCAGACAGCACATCTTCTAAACAGGAGATAGAAGAAATTGCATATTTTGAACGCAGCCACGTAGCTCCTTTAAATTAGTATTTTTGGGTTCCTTAGGGTTTGCTGACAAATAATATGTAAAACGTTACGCAAATAGTCCAGGAATTAATAAATTATACCCAAAATAAAATATTGGGGGTGCCTGACAGCATAAAATCATTTCTGCTCATAAAATTTTTTTTATAACGTGTTTGAAAAAAACCTTACGTTACATAAATAGCCTACCATGTAAACTCCAAATTGATTGGAGCGCAACAAATGAAAGCCTAACCACGATTGGTCGGGCTATAAATACTATCTTGGTTGTTGGGGGAGACGGGAAAGGATAACATTTTTTCAAACACTTGTCGAAACGTGGCTCATTGGCCAGTCTCGCTGATATACACACTTGGGAGCGTTAGTTCGAGACCACTAATTCAAATAAGCTTGATAAAGCGACAGTACGTTGAAGCTAGCTCACATTTTTGCTAAAATAAAAGCCTGGAACATAGGCAGAACGGAATTTGTGCCAGAATTCATTGCTAATCAACGTATCTGTGTTTATTTCCATGAAATTGTGGTAAGCTTGAACCATTCAGTATCTTTTAATGAAAAATTGAATGTGAATTGTTGATTTATGCCTGTATATATATGTGTAGTTCAGTGGCAAACGTGAGGTAAAGCCTATAATGCTCCAGCCTGAACAGAGGGTGTCGGAGAGAAGTAAAACGGCATGGAATGGCCAAATAGTACACTGACACCTGGATGATGGACTAGGAAGAAATAATGCTGGAAGTGCAGAGGCGTAGTAACCATTAAGAAGGGTAATACTGGAATAAAGTATTTCAAATGAAGCTGACTGTTGGCCTAACGCTCTGAACGCAATGTTTGTGCTGTATTGTGATCAGTGTAAAAGAGAATATAAATTAGTTATGAAGTAGAAGGTACATCCTTCTTGATTTCAGGGACAGTGGTCTTGATGGTAGTGAGCAGCACCTGGTCAGAGATTTGCTGAATCCAGAGTCGGACAGCATACTCCTTGGTCTTTTTAGCTATCAGTGAGGTGTCTCCTGAGCCCAGAGGAGAATTCGAGCAGAGGAGTCCTTTCCTGCCGCCATCACGCCAGATAAGCGAATTGGCCAGCTGAGCTCAACATTATGTCCCCTCATCTTGAAATAACTTTATAAAAAATACTATTCAGAGGGGAATTTACTTGTCTTAAAATCAGGAACTGTGAACATCTACAATAATGGTCCCTAAAGACAAACTATTGAAGTCATGATGACAAATACCAACAGAGCTTGAACAAAACAAAACCAGTATTACCTCATTTTACCACTACACAAATGACACACATAGAACATTGGTAATAATATATGTCACTACAATATTCATATTAAATACATTCTGTACATAACTTGTAATTTAAATTGATTGTGATTCCTGGTTCCCTTGTAGTTGAATCAGGACACATATTCATTCATGCCAGTAATGAATACATATTGTTATTTGAAACGTTACTAGTGACTTCTTTAAGATATTCTCATAGAGTGTTATATGTATGTGAGTGTCACAGTGTTGTTAAGAGTAGTGGATTAAATTAAATTGTTTATCTGTCTGTTGTTGTGACTTACACTTCACCATACACATACCCTAGACACATAACGTAGCATCACACTATTCCAGAATAATTCTGACTGAGATATATAGATATGTGGTAGCAAGTAAGGTTATCTATAATACACTACTCTTATTAGATATATATATATACCTTCACAGCTGATCTCAGTCAGTACACTAAGTCCCTTATAAATATTTATAACATCCCACTTCACCACATATATTGGGGTCTCGCTCTCGGGATTTTGAATCTTTAACTATTAAAAATATTGGGGGTAATTCACTTCAGGGAATATAAGAATTAAAAGGTATCCTTGGGTGGAATTAAATAAGGTTGCAAGCTGAGGCTGAGACTAAGAGGTTGCAAGCTGAGGCTGAGACTAAGAGGTTGCAAGCTGAGGCTGAGACTAAGAGGTTGCAGATTGAGGCTGAGGCTAAGAAATTGGAGGCAGAAAGAGAAGACAAAAGATTAGCTGCAGAAAGAGAAGCCGAGGAAAGAAGACAAGCTGCAGAAAGGGAAGCAGAAAAGGAGGAGAAGAGATTACAAAGGGAACATGAGTTACGACTAAGGGAGTTTGAGTTTCAAGGCCATGCTCCTGAAAATGGTGCCAGTCCCTTTGCCTCTGATGCTACGGTTACTCAAGGAGCCTCAATCTCAGCTATGAACTTTCATTTAGATCATTTTGTTGAGAAAGACGATGATATTGAGAGCTATATAAATAGGTACGAACTATTAGCTACCACGTATGGGTTAGAGAGAGAAAGGTGGAGCTTAAAGTTATCTCAGGGACTTCGTGGGGCAGCTTATGAAGTTTTTGCAAAAATGAGCAGAGGTGATCAGGAAAAATTATGACATGCTAAAGCAGGCTCTTTTGTTAAGGTATGAAAAGAATGCAGAGTTTTACAGAAAAAAATTTAGGAATGCTAAACTACTGTCAGGTGAAACCTATCACCAGTTCTCTGCACGAATAGAGACATACTTGGAGAAATGGACTTCTCTGGGGAAAACCCAAGATCTTAAGGGAATGGTCCTTATAGAGCAACTAAGAGAGTCCATGGCTCCAGACCTGAGAAAGTTTCTCATGGAACAAGGTGCAGAGAGGCTGGGTGAGTTGCTAAATGTTGCTGAAAGGTATCAAGCAGCTCAAGCAGAGGTAACAGGTAATAAAAAGAAACAGGTGGACAACTTTAGGGCACCACAGAACTTTAATAAATTTGATCCTAAGGATCAAAATAAAGGTAAGCACCAATTTGATAGGCCACGGTATGACAATAAAAATAAATTCCCACAATTCGATGAAAGGAAATATGATGAAAGAAAATCTTTCAACCAAGGAAAAAGGTGGTGTAAAAATTGTAAGATGGACAATCATGACACTGACCGTTGCAGAAGGAAACCTGTGTATATGGCAACCCTTCAGGTCAGGTCGACCTCAAGACAGGAGGAGGATATTATGTTGGATACCACTCCAGAAGAGATGAGGAAGGCACAGGCTGGGGACAAAACACTCAAGCCATGTTTCAAGAAGTTGCCCAAATCTCATACACCTCCAGGCAAGGGAGAGTTTTATATGAAGAACAAATTGATATATAGGAAGGCTGGATCTGAATCCAATGGTCACGGACAGCTGGTCCTTCCCACTTCATATAGGACTAAAGTGTTGGAACTAGGACATGCGATTCCCTTCAGTGGTCATATGGGAATCAGCGCAACAGGACAGCGAATAGCTTGTCACTATTTCTGGCCAGGAATAACTGAAGATATCAAACGATATGTAAAATCCTGTCCAGAGTGCCAACGAGTAGCACCTAAACATTGGACTGCACCAGCAACTCTGGGGGAAATGCCCATAG
Source organism: Oreohelix idahoensis (assembly GCA_024509875.1). Classification (NCBI taxonomy): domain Eukaryota; kingdom Metazoa; phylum Mollusca; class Gastropoda; order Stylommatophora; family Oreohelicidae; genus Oreohelix; species Oreohelix idahoensis. The sequence goes on from JAMPIV010005321.1 coordinate 28,201, forward strand.
TGGGAACACCCTTTGAGAGAGTTGCCGTGGATCTTGTGGGACCTCTCACCCGAACCAAGAGAAGGAACAGCTACATTCTGACTCTGGTGGACACTTGTTCTATGTGGGGAGAGGCAGTAGCCCTGTCATCGATTGATTCTAAACATGTGGCAGAGGCATTGCTCACAATTTTCACAAGGTTAGGCTTTCCCAATCAAATCTTGACTGATAATGGCTCTCAGTTCAAGGGGGAAACTAACTGAAGAAGTTTTCAGGATCTTTCAGGCCAAACACTTCCATTGTAGTGTGTATCATCCCCAAGGGAACGGCCAAGTGGAAAGATTTAACGGCACATTAATGTCGATCCTGAGAAAGTTGGCACACGAAAAACCAGATACATGGGACCAGTACCTGCACGCCGCCCTCTTTGCTTATCGGGAGGTACCCCATAGTTCAAACGGTATGGCCCCGGCAACATTATTGTTTGGAAGGCCAATAAAAGGTCCACTTGAAGCTATGTTAAGAACGTGGACTGATGAAAAGGCAGAGGAAAACATTACATCTTCATACCAGTATGTGAATGAGCTGACCACTCGGTTAAAAACTGGCTGGAAACTTGCCAATGAAAATTTGAAACAAGCCAGGAAGAAAAATGCTGCCTATTATAACAGGAAGGCGAAAGACAGAAATTTGGCTGTGGGAGAGAAGGTACTGCTTCTTTTGCCCGGGAGTCAGAATAAGTTACAAATTGGATGGCAGGGTCCATATACAGTTCTAGAGAAGGTGTCTAGAACAAATTATAAGATAGATAAGAAGGGGAAAGAAAAAATCTATCATGTGAATCTCCTGAAGAAATATTTGGAAAGAGAACATCAGGAAGAGACACACTTGTTGACCTTGTCCATCGCCATGGAGATGAAAAAGGAACCACTTTCATCATTTGAATATCCATTACACCCCTGTGAGACAGCAGCACAGGTGAAAATCAGTACACATTTAACGAAAACTCAGAAAGAGAGAGTGCAACAGGTTCTAAATAATCATGCAGAGGTGTTAACAGACCGACCAGGACATACAAACCTATTGGAATATGATATGAAACTCATAGACTCCACACCTGTCTGTATGAAACCATATTCGATTCCGTTTGCTAAGGAAAAAGCTTTGAAGGAAGAGATAGACTATCTATTGAAGGAAGGAATTATTTCGCACAGTGAGTCTTCGTATAGCTCCGGTGTTGTACTCTTAAGGAAGCCCTCTGGAGAACATAGACTCTGTATAGATTACAGGAGACTGAATGCTATTACAGAAGGACAGGTGGATCCATTGCCGGATACAAATCAGCTGTTTGCCAGACTAAATAAAGCTAAATATTTCTCAAAAGTGGATCTGAGTAAAGGATACTATCAGATTCCAGTAAAGCCTGAGGTTAGACCATACCTAGCTTTTAGTACCTCAGAAGGACACTATGAGTTTAATAGATTGCCATTTGGATTGAAGAATGCGCCTAGTGTCTTCTCTAGAATGATGAGAAAATTATTGGATCCTCTGAATAATCCCTGTATAACAAATTTTATGGATGATATCCTTATAGCAACAGAAACATTTGAGGAACACATTGACTCTCTGAACATGCTGTTTGATCGACTTAGGGAGGCAAATTTAACAGCCCGACCAACCAAATGTTGCGTTGGATGTAAAGAATTGGAATTTTTGGGACACACAGTTTATCAGGGAAACATGACCCCTGACCCAAAGAATTTAGAGAAACTACAGAAAGCCCCGAGACCACAAACCAAGAAGGACGTGAGATCCTTTGTCTCATTATGTGGTTTCTACCAGAAGTATATCAAAAACTTTAATTCCATATGTGCACCTTTAACGGAATTGACACGTAAAGGACTTCCAGATCGCATTACATGGACACCACAATGTGAAATGACTTACCAAGAATTGAAGGAAAAGCTCACAAGTAAACCCATTTTGAAATTACCTGACTTAAGTCAAGAATTCATAGTAAGGACGGATGCAAGTAATATTGGGCTAGGTGCAACTTTACTACAGAAATCAGATGCATTGGATGGGGAATTAAGCCCAGTGGCATATGCTAGCAGAAAGTTGAATAAAGCTGAAATCAACTACTCAACTAGCGAAAAAGAATGTCTTGCAGTAATATGGGCAATAAAGAAATTCAATATTTATCTATATGGGAAGGCATTTAAGTTGCAAACTGACCACAAACCTTTATCGTTTTTAGCACAGGCTAAGCATGAGAACTCTAGGTTACTCCGATGGTCTTTGCTTCTGGCTCCATATAATTTTAGCATTGAATATATATCTGGAAAAACAAATCTGGGAGCGGATTTTTTAAGCCGCCATCCGTGTGATGAGAATCACCGTAAACCCCAGAAATAATAATAAATTTCTCTATGTGTATATAGAATAAAGGACTGACATATAATGTCTGTTTTAAGAGGGGAAGTGTCATGAAATATTCTAATCCACATATATAAATTATTAGGTAAATATGAAGCCTAACAAATAAAATTAATAAAGAGAAGAGCAATGGTAAAATGACAGTGCTGTCCCAAAGAATGTACTCGAAATCCCCCTTGTTTTCTGCTTCGTCTGCAAATTGTAACGCTTTCACGTTGATAGTAAAGCTTACTGTATTATTACCCGCCTTCTTCAATGAAACGTGTGCTGTATTTCTTGGAAAAAGCATTGAGACGTACTGCGTAATGACCTAAATTAACCCTAACATTAATTATACTGCGTTACCAAAACGAACGAACAGATGGACTAAAGGGATAAAAAGAGAAGGGAGAGGCAGAAAGCCGAACACTAAACCCGCTTCGCGCGATACACAATTACTACCATCACGCGTGTAAGTCTACATGCACTAATTTTTTTTCAGACGGACAGTGATAAAATACACTACCCTTTCCCAGAGTTAGGTTTATAAATCATAACAGACTCTTATTAGAAAAGACAACATTATATGGGTTTACGTTTGAACACATAACAGTACCCAGACAGCACATCTTCTAAACAGGAGATAGAAGAAATTGCATATTTTGAACGCAGCCACGTAGCTCCTTTAAATTAGTATTTTTGGGTTCCTTAGGGTTTGCTGACAAATAATATGTAAAACGTTACGCAAATAGTCCAGGAATTAATAAATTATACCCAAAATAAAATATTGGGGGTGCCTGACAGCATAAAATCATTTCTGCTCATAAAATTTTTTTTATAACGTGTTTGAAAAAACCTTACGTTACATAAATAGCCTACCATGTAAACTCCAAATTGATTGGAGCGCAACAAATGAAAGCCTAACCACGATTGGTCGGGCTATAAATACTATCTTGGTTGTTGGGGGAGACGGGAAAAGATAACATTTTTTTCAAACACTTGTCGAAACGTGGCTCATTGGCCAGTCTCGCTGATATACACACTTGGGAGCGTTAGTTCGAGACCACTAATTCAAATAAGCTTGATAAAGCGACAGTACGTTGAAGCTAGCTCACATTTTTGCTAAAATAAAAGCCTGGAACATAGGCAGAACGGAATTTGTGCCAGTTTGTGCCAGAATTCATTGCTAATCAACGTATCTGTGTTTATTTCCATGAAATTGTGGTAAGCTTGAACCATTCAGTATCTTTTAATGAAAAATTGAATGTGAATTGTTGATTTATGCCTGTATATATATGTGTAGTTCAGTGGCAAACGTGAGGTAAAGCCTATAATGCTCCAGCCTGAACAGAGGGTGTCGGAGAGAAGTAAAACGGCATGGAATGGCCAAATAGTACACTGACACCTGGATGATGGACTAGAAAGAAATAATGCTGGAAGTGCAGAGGCGTAGTAACCATTAAGAAGGGTAATACTGGAATAAAGTATTTCAAATGAAGCTGACTGTTGGCCTAACGCTCTGAACGCAATGTTTGTGCTGTATTGTGATCAGTGTAAAAGAGAATATAAATTAGTTATGAAGTAGAAGGTACATCCTTCTTGATTTCAGGGACAGTGGTCTTGATGGTAGTGAGCAGCACCTGGTCAGAGATTTGCTGAATCCAGAGTCGGACAGCATACTCCTTGGTCTTTTTAGCTATCAGTGAGGTGTCTCCTGAGCCCAGAGGAGAATTCGAGCAGAGGAGTCCTTTCCTGCCGCCATCACGCCAGATAAGCGAATTGGCCAGCTGAGCTCAACATTATGTCCCCTCATCTTGAACTGACTTTTTAAAATTAACTTTCAGAGGGGAATTTACTTGTCTTAAAATCAGGAACTGTGAACATCTACAATAATGGTCCCTAAAGACAAACTATTGAAGTCATGATGACAAATACCAACAGAGCTTGAACAAAACAAAACCAGTATTACCTCATTTTACCACTACACAAATGACACACATAGAACATTGGTAATAATATATGTCACTACAATATTCATATTAAATACATTCTGTACATAACTTGTAATTTAAATTGATTGTGATTCCTGGTTCCCTTGTAGTTGAATCAGGACACATATTCATTCATGCCAGTAATGAATACATATTGTTATTTGAAACGTTACTAGTGACTTCTTTAAGATATTCTCATAGAGTGTTATATGTATGTGAGTGTCACAGTGTTGTTAAGAGTAGTGGATTAAATTAAATTGTTTATCTGTCTGTTGTTGTGACTTACACTTCACCATACACATACCCTAGACACATAACGTAGCATCACACTATTCCAGAATAATTCTGACTGAGATATATAGATATGTGGTAGCAAGTAAGGTTATATATATAATATACTACTCTTATTAGATATATATATATACCTTCACAGCTGATCTCAGTCAGTACACTAAGTCCCTTATAAATATTTATAACATCCCACTTCACCACACTGAGGTCCTACAAAGATACCTTCCTTTATCTTTGCATCGCTAATTTGCGGAAACTTTTCTCGAAGATAAGTGAAAGCTTTGCTCGTTTTATCTAACGCTTTTACGAAATTCTTCATGAGCCCCAACTTTATATGTAACGGTGGTAAAATGATGCTGTCTTTGTTAACTAATGGCTCGTGTATTACATTTTTATGCCCGAGCTGCATACGATCCCTGATAGGCCACACCTTTCTTGCATAATGTTCCTGTCTGTTGCGGCTGTCCCATTCACATAGGAAGCAACAAAATTAGTATACCCAGTCTGCATGCCCGTGAGAATTGCAATGACCTTTAGGTCTCCACAAATCCGCCATTGGTAGTCATTGTACTTTATTTTTGCCAAAAGTATAGCCATATTGTCATAATTTCTTTCATATGAACAGAGTAGGCGACTGGAATTGATGAAAATAAATTTCCATTATGCAATAACACGGCTTTTAGACTAGTCTTGGAAGAGTCGATGAAAAGTCGCCATTCGTTGACTATGTGCTCATGACCGAGGTGCACCATTAGACCTTTTACATCTTTGCAATAGCAAATGTCATCATCCATCTCAAAGTATTGAACAAGTTCTCTGTGTCTATGACGAAATTTAGATATCGGAGTATTGGGCGCTAAAAGATTCCATTCTTTGAGTCGCGAACCGAGTAATTCCGCTTGTCCTTTGGTGAGAGCGAGATCACGTATTAGATCTGAAAGTTCTGAATGGTTAATTAAGTGAACACCATCATTCACCGGTATATAATCCGAGTCAGAATTAGTTTCTAAAGCAGGTAAACTATCACTTTCTGATGGTTCATTCACGTCCAACGGATATTGTTCTGGTGGAACTGGGATCGGACACATGATTGGATCACGAGGCACTGGTTTCGAAACCGATTCAATATTTGGATAAACCACAGACTTTCTAGTTTTAAAAGTGAAACCATAGATATTTGTCAAGCAGAAGTAACAATCAGTAGTGTGATTTGTCGGTTCACGCCATATTACTGGCACTCCAAAAGGCATCAACTTATGCTTCGGCGATTTTCGTAAACAACCTGCCAATGTATTTGCACAAGTCGAACAAACTGCATTTGGCTTCCAAGATTTATTTGCATCATCAACTTTCGAATCGAAATAAAGTTCATATGCTTTCTTTAGCAATGGTGTAAAGTTTTTCTGGTTAACACGATCGGTAAAATATCCGCACACGTAACAGAACAGATCAGCCGAATTTCTACAACTTCTAGAAGCCATATTTCACTCGGAATTATTTCAAAATACAGTAACTATTTGAAATATAACGTAACATATGTCATGCATCTTTTAGCAGTATAAAAAGTAGAATTATTTTGCATTTTATTAATTTTTAAAAAGTTATATAGTAAAAATGAAACAGAGCAAGTAACGGTTTCCCAAAAATATATTTATTCACAAATATCTTAAGAACCCGACGTGATAGAGATAAACGGATTTCAAATTTGAAATCAGCGCAAGAAACTAACCTAAGAACACTTATTCTTATATAAGAAAGAAAAATGTTGTTTGTCAGTGTTATGGGTAAACCATAGCATGTGTCATGTAATATGTATGCATATTCCAGCCATCTAAAGCAGGAAATGATCAATGTTTCTATGGTTTGATCTTTACAACCTTAACTTTTTCATCAGACTGCTGAGGCTAGATAACTTTAGATCCGTTGAAAGCTTATTCTGTTATATTTCATGTAGTTTGCCAAATTAAAAATATTAATTTATCATAAGTGGCTATTGTTTTCTCACTTTCAGACCTAAGCAGTTTTTCCCAGCAGCCAAAATATAACATGCAGCATTTTATGGTAACCAGAAAATAATGATGTGAAGAACATAAAGAGTTAATCTACCATGTTGTTTGTGATGGTCTCTAGGGAAACAAAGACAGAATAGAACCATGGCTCCCTCAGGTGAATCATAAGAGATGACCTAACATGAGGTTGTGCATAAAGCTGACATGAGGTTGTGCATAAAGCTGACATGAGGTTGTGCATAAAGCTGAAATGAGGTTGTGCATAAAGCTGACAACCTCATCGTGTCAAACAAATGTCTACAACAACCATCACTACATAAATGCTTTGGTGCAGGCTTCCTGCAAATGGACCAGCTGTAGTGATGGTCCCATGCTTCACGGTGAGCTAAATGGGAAATGATGATGATAAAAGTTCAGCAGAAGAGCATCATGGAAGTACTGTATTCATAAATATTTCCAGGATTTTAATTAAACTGCGTAAATTTAATATGCCTAAGAAAGATTTTGGTGGGACTGCGCTATTCATTGCTAGGGAATTTTTAGCTCTGCGTAGTTGGAGAGTCGACATAAGTGGCGGGGTATGTGCAGTATGCCACGTGCTTCTTCTCCTAGCTTGGAATCAGATGTGACGATCCTTTAAATGCAAGCCAATCTGGAGCTCATGACTTCAACTCAACACGCTTTAGAATGGTAGAAAAGCCACAGGAAAAGCCAAATCTACAGTGTAGATAATAACAAGGAGTCTTCAACTTGGTATTGGCTGCAAAAGAGCGAGAAGCTCAGCAGCTCTACTTAAACATCAACAATTGCTAGGGAAACAGCAGCGATATTAGATGATGTTTTATTTCAGCTCATTGAAGTTTTTATTTATTGATTTACAAACATTAAATTTGACTAAGAAGCTAAGCATTAAAGTCATTTAGGTAGCTGTTCATTCAAGAATGAAGCACAAAATATCAAATCTGCTATTCACAAAAATGTATTTGTTGGCATCATCCCTTTTCAGCTTTGGGCTGCAATTATTGCTTGTCACAAATTTCATTTGTGGGTCATCCTCTTCAGCTCTCCTCATGGTGTGAGCTTTCAGTTATCTAGGCTTCTTCTACTGCCACTTTTTCTAGGAACCCTCTTGCTTCTCCATTCTTCTCTTCCCCCATGGATCTCCAGCTACAATTATTGCTGTCTTGAGTACCAGTGTATACAAGCAGTATCCATGGAAATATGTGACCTGTGCAACAATATGAGAACGTGATATGTAGTCTAACAACCTTCATTTATGGAACATAGTTTACTTCTTATTATTTTATTATTTAAAAAAAAAAATTTCCATTATCAAGTCTCTTTTTATTTTTGTCTTAGAGTTGATCCTGGATATCGTAGCATTCATGGAACAATAGTTTGTCAACGAACACAACCTGAGATAAGCTCAGAGCCTGTCAAGTTCACAAGCAGTGCAGCAAATATGCCCTCCAAGCTCCAGCCAAGAGATGTTAGTTAACAAATATGAGAGATTAATTGTGACTACCAGTTTGATTGTCTTTTTGGCCTATTTTGTTTACCTCAGGGAAGAAAATGACTTGGATGAGCTGTTGTTTGCGCCAAGTGAAGTACTGGAAGAAACGTATCTTGCTTCTACGATACCACTAATGAAGGAGAGGGAAATCGACACAAGACAAGCTGAAACACAACTCACAGAACTTGTGGAGAAAAGATTAGCTGCAGAGAACTTGCAAAAGAGCAATGAACTATGATAGGAAACTCTTTACAGAGCGATACAACAGGAAGCAATCTGATCATCAGAAGCAGTCCCCCCGTCCGACGAGTGTTTCGGCCCATATACTCCTTTACACTCTAAGGGGGGCGGGCCCACTTGGGTCATGACTCCCAAGCGTCTCAGCCTCCTGTTGTCTTGTATCGAAAATGAACCCATTTCCTTTATGGTAGCAACTTTAATCCACAACTCCGCCAGTCGTGGAGGCAATTGTGAAAGTAACAAAACAAAGACAAATTATTCCGTTCGTTCCGTCGCATACACTGAGACACCATCGCGAGGCCGACGCGTCTGGTCACTGAAATTCTGACACTGAACACCCCTATAATATACACCGCCTGTTGCCGCTCAGTCACAGCCCGTTCACTAGTACACCAAAAAACTCAGCGTATTGTGGACTTAGAAAAATTCCTGGTGTTTTCTGTACCGCAGCGTTTATTGCCATGATTTCCATTGCCCATTGCGGTTGTTCCACAGCCAGCATGATGCCTTTTCAGTAGTTTCACTAAGCCTCTTCAGTGCCCTTGTTCTCGACTGTCCCCTCAGCCCCAACAGTTTCAATAGATCATACACTGATGCAGCCACAAGCCCTCTTGCGCCCACTTCAACAGCCATGACCTTTGCAGTGAACCCATCGTGTCTCAGATCCGCGGCCAGATCACTATACTTGGCCGCTTTGAATGAATGTTGCTCGTCTAATCTGGATTCAAATGGCACGGTCAGTTCAATCAGTATGACCTGGAGCGTTGCTGAAGAATGAAGCACTATATCCGGCCGTCTCCGCGATTTTCTGATACTCTCTGGATATGCCCCTCGTCCAGGTAGGTCTACCGCCATCTCCCAGTCGTTTGCACAGTCAAGAAGAGATGGTAAACTGCTACCAGGATTGTTTATTATTGTAATCTGATGAAGAGTGCTTGCTAAAATTTTAGTTGTTTATCTTTTGTAATATGAAATTTACATTTGATATACATGACATGTATACAAGTGAATGGGTGAAGAATGTTTATTTTTAAGTGAAGAATGTTTAAGTCATATAATAATTTTCTCCATTCAATTTTTTAAGTTTTATTTGTTCGTTTCTGTAGTTATGCACAGAAAGTACTTGGCCTAGTGGTAATTTGTATGAAGCGTCAGTGTAAATGTATATTATCATATTTGACTGTTCATGCTTTTGGGAGACTTCTGAGTTTTATGTAGTGACAATTAAATAAACTGACATTTCTGCCATAAAGGTTTTTGGTTTATTTCTTGTTTGGTATCATAATTATCTCTATGTGCTGTTGTCACCATTTAAAATTATTATTGTGGAGTTTGTGTTTTATTGTCCAGTTACAGAAGTTGCTCTGCCATCAATGCCTATACCTTGTAGCAGTATGGCGGCTTGTGTACCCTGACAACCTCCAGAGCTATCCCAGTGGGAGTTTTACTCTGGCAGGTTCTACCAAGCTGGACAGGTCTGTGCAGGTAGGGGTCAGACTAAAGCTAGTACCCTGGTCCTCCAGGTTGGGGATTTTAGCGCACAGCCGACACCCCTGTCTATGTAAAAAAATCACAAATGTTACGGAAACGGCAACAAATGAACAAGCTTTGCTGTGGAATGGACATCTGGAGTCTGAGGCTCATATGACTGCCAGTGGTGAATGCCGAAAGGAAGCCACTGACATGAAAACGAACATCCTGACAGCTAAACACAAAACCAGAATTAGATTTTGGAATAAAAGAACAAGACAGGGAAACTGAAACAGATTATAATGGAAATGAAAAAAACTACAGACTACACATAGGCCTACTAGGAATAAGAGATTAGATGAACTGGGGCAGGAAGAGTAAATACAGGAACAGGAGAAACAATACTTTACTCGGGAAGAGAGGATGGACAACACAGGAGAAACAGCAGCGGAATAGCAGTTGAAAATGTTGATAAATTAATAAAGAAATGTTATCAAACTGCCAAGAACCAGAAAGAGACAGCAGAATGTTGACCAGAAATTCAATACGATTTCAACAGTACCTGGTATATATAGAAAGCAGCAAACTTTGCTTGGGATTCCAGGAAAGGGAGATACAAGATTGGTTAACACCAGACATGTTGAAAACCTTTGGGATGAGAAAAGAAAGAAGACAGAAGCAAAGTCCCCTAGGCTGAAGGAAATATATAGTGAACAGTACAGTCAGCTGGGCAATTAAATAAAATTTCAAACCTGAGCCGACAACAGGAAATTCATAGATATCTTGTAAGTCAGGCAGAAGAAGTAGCACTGAGGAATGAACAAAGCGTGGTGTACAAAGTAACATAAGCAATCAGTGGAAAACGGGGTGCAAACATTACACTAGTGAGAGACAAGAGTGGAAATCTCATCACCACAGAAGAGGGGCAAGAAGCAAGATGGGCAGAAACATTAAATAAAGCAATTCCAGAGTCGCAACCGAACATTCCATAGGCTGAAAATGATCTAGATATAAATACAGATATTCCACGTAGGGAAGAAATCATCACAGCTATCAAAGGGCCGAAGAACGGAAAAGCTCCATTTCCATGACAACCTAAATGCAGAGCTATTTAAAACAGATCTTGTATTAGCAGCATAGCTTTTACTAATAGAGCCACTATTTGCACAAATCTGGCAAATAGAGACAACACCATGGCAGAGGCAGCTGCATATACATTTTGTTGACTTTGAAAAGGCATTTGACAGCGTACACACGGCTTATGGAATTCCTAAGTGCATGGTCTCCATCATTAAAAACCTGCATGCTAATTTCACATGCAGAGTTGGGCAGAGCAACCTAGCTTTTGAGGTGAAAATAGGAGTGTGGCTGGGACGCCCTTTATCAACTACTTCGTTTTTAACTGTCATAGACTGGGTGATGCGCCAGACAACAGCGGATGCTTCTAGAGGAATAAGATGGGCAACATTCTCTACACTGGAGGATCTAGAATACGCAGATGACATTGCACTATTCGCACACTTACATTAACACATCCAAGAAAAAACAGACAGACTGAATAAACATAGCCAACAGGTGGGACTAATCATTAATCTCAAGAAGACAGAAGTCATGACACTAAATGTAAGAAATCATGCGCCCATAAAAATAAGGGAACAAGAGCTAGAAAACATATGAAGCTTAGTAATACCAAATGGCGGAACAAGCAAAGACAGCAGTAGCTGAATTAATAAAGCCAGAATAGCCTTTGCCAACCTAAACAACATCTGGAAGTCCTCCCAGTACAGTACAAACACTCAATTAAAAATATATGAGGTGCGTAATTTCTGCACAGTGCAGAATGCTGGAGAGTAAGAGAAAAGTAAATGTCCAAAGTGTTCTCCTTCCACACAACCTGCCTAAGGAAAATTTTCTGACAGAACACCATCACCAACCAAGAACTGCTTACCTCGGAGCTACCAAGAAGACATGCACACCATCATAGCGGAATGATGCCACACTCTCAAAAGAGACCCTGACATCGTCATCAGAGCTGCCATGCTATGGACTCCAGAAGTAAATGGAAGCAAGGACGGCCAAAAGCTGCCTGGCTGAGACCTAAAGGCAGAGATGCTGAACATAAACCAGAGCTGGGGCACTACACGAAGGATGGATGTTGACAAAGCAAAAAAGAGACAGTTTGTTGCTGCCCTACAAGACACCACCAGGTGTTATATTCACTGATTGCTTTGTCAGTCCGCTGCCAAGGACCAAAGACGACAGCAGTTGCTCCCCCCCCCCCCCCCCCCCCCCCCCCCATTGTATTGTAGAAATAGATTTCATTTTTGTTCCTATCAGAGTTTGGAGCTGACATTACTGCTGGTTCCCTGTAGGCTGCCGGTGTCAAAGCTACTTTCTAGTCGTAGTTTCTGTAGCAGTTCATTCTACATGATGAGGTTGCCAACCCCATGTGCAACCTCATATTAGTCACCTCTTAAAACATGTCTGAAGGAGCAATAGGTCTGTTTCTTCTGTCTCCTGAGACCCTAGAACCACACAGGGGAGAAATAGATTGTGGACAATTAAAGATTCATCATCTGTGGCAAGCACGGTGTGACTTCGAACAATTAAGCATGCAATATGTATGAACACAGGGAGCCGTGCTGGTGTAATAGCTACAACGTTGTACTGGCAACCAGGTGTTCAAGCCCGGGCGTCAGCGTTTGAAGGAATGTTTATGACCGGGAATTTGACTGAATAACCTGAACGGCTCCTGCACATAAACCCTCTGTGGATGGGAAGGAGCGAAGCTCCTGACCGGGTTGGAAGGAAAGTCCACTGACCCCCCCAGCCTCGCAATGACATGTCATTGGGCCAAAAGGGCTGGAAAGCTCGAGTGCCGCTGGTTAGAAAAAAAAAATAAATGTATGAACACATGCAGACGTTTTTGGGGGAAGAGGATTTTCTATTACAACAGGCAGCTACATGAGGATGTGCATGGGACTTAACACCTCATCATATAAAACAAAATGTAACTGAATCCTCTACCAGTCAATTTTCCCTGAGAAGTGAGAAAGAGTTTAATTGTTTTTTATTAATGCAGCAGTATGATACAGTACCTATGGTAAACACTAGCAACAGCGCATCCAGAACACTGCACTAGTAACACACTTCTGCTGTCATATCGGATCAATAAGCGAACAGTAGACAAGCCTGCCAAAAATGTAAATTCCCAGAGGATGATGGCATGGCCTAACCAACCACTCTGAGGAAAGAAATTATGGCAGTGAGAGAGGCTACAGATACAATGCTGACATTATGAGAAATCTTATATTGAGAGTGTATGACGAAGATCTAATCAAGTACCATCTCCACATCAAAGATTGGTTATGAGGATCTCCCAGCATTTTCTGTATCTTGCCTTAGTGTAGAGGTTCTTAACTCTTTGACTCCGGAACAACGCTCATTCAGAGCGTTGGTCAGATTTGACACCCGTGCCAAAACAACGCTCTGAGAGTTGTCTTTAGTCTATCATGAATTTAAATTACAGCACAGGGTTTAAAATAATTCCGGAGTCAAAGAGTTAATATGTGGGGTGTGCTTCACTAGAGGATGTGCAGAGGGGATACAGAAAATTTCTCGCAAACTAGAAATCGATTGGATGCCAGGCAAGCGATTAGCTTTGTCCAAGTCTGCCTATGTAGTTCCGGGGGAGTGGTCACGTGTGTAACGGGAGCGGTTCCTTCAATTATATTTGTTGGTTGAATATTAAATCACTTTCTTGACTTGTTTAATGTTTGTTAATTGTTGGTTAGCTCTGACCATGAAGGAAGTCCCTTCGACGTTCTGATTTGCATATTTACAATAATTGATCTTTCTTGTTAGAGAGTTATCGTGCTGAGAAATATAAACATTAAACAGCTGTGGAACCAAACCCGTAACGCAATGAAGATATCAAGCCTTCAGTTTGAGTCCACATGTATTGACGTTTCACGTATACAACATCCAACATTCATAACTTCAGATACAGTTCATTATAATGTCAAAATCCAAGTAATTCAAGTAAGTATCCGTCCGTGTCAATAAAATGTGTCAGATGAACGTCATGGCTATATACATGCGCTGCTGTAGTCAGACAGCCAGAAATGAGCGCATGAGTTCTCGACAGCTACAAATTGAATCATAATTCGATTCTCCTTGCATAATTTAGTTTACTTAATATATCTCATACTTCATATTAATCTCCGAACTGACCCTGAGTTCCAAATTAAATTCATACATAGGCTATATGCTAAAGCCTCTCCTTGGAAGGAATACAAGACACGACTTCTCTGCTTGACGGACAGCATAAAAGGGGTAATGTAACCAAGTCACCAAGCGTGACCTTCCCAACGTGAATACGTCATAATCTTAGCATGTATTTCGTGTTCAGTAGTCCGCAAAATATCGACATATTCTATTAATGTTATTGACCCCAAAAATTGCGCACTGCTAACCCCAGCAGACGCTGTCATTTAAAATAACACCGTAACAGATTTCCTGTCAGACGGGGGAAAAAAATCTATTAGATAGATTTTTTTTTTGAACAATATTAATCAAATTATCAAAAATTTAACAAAACCCGACGTATAGCCTACGACGTTCTATTTAGAACAGTGTCGCGGTCATGTCAGTAATATCTTATAATAAAATCAACGTCATATCATACATTATAAATTATATTAAATAAAGAAATGTCACTGTAATTAATTAATTAACTAATTAATTTGATGTATGTATAGACTAACTACTAATGTGAGGTGTTATTAAAATTATTCTAACTAATTAAAATTAAAAATAATTAATTATAATATGTACGTATGGTATGAACTAATTAATATCTAACTAGAGAAAATGAGAAGTAGTATCCTAAAAAAAAAAAATTTGAGACGTACGGACAATTGAAATTAAAATTAAAGTATACATTAAATTAGTAATGTGTGTAAAATGAAGTATAAGGATAGATACCTAATTAAATTAACGCAATCAGAAAGAAAAGAAAAGAAAAAATTCATACATTTTAAGTATACATATGAAATATCATCATCTAATATCTATCACCTTAATAATTAAACTATTTAAAATGTTTAATTGGTGTGATATTTTTTTTTCATCTTTTCTTCTGTATATGTTATTTTTTAAATTTCATCACACTTCAACTTTATTTTATTCTATATTAATTTAATAACTATCAAATTTAACAATATCGGACATGAAGATCCAATCGTCGTTACATCCTATTGACTTGTATGAAAGTTCTTTACGAAACAAAGTTCATCTTATCCAATTCTGATATGATGATCCAACCGTCGTTAATTTCTTATTGAAATTTTGAACGTAATTTGAATAAGTCATTTCAGTTTATGTATCATCACAGTATCTGTCCAGTCTTTATCAGAAACTGTTCCTCTTTACTACTTTGCAATAGAAATGAGCAATACGCAAAGTCCAAGTGAAGTCCAAATTTTCAACCGATCTGTAAAACTTGATACTTTGATAACAATAGTTTATTTCGAAATTTCCTCATCGAAGTAGGCAGTCCATATGAAGTATTGTATATTCTTGCATCACAGTTGTATTGTTCATTTCAGATGTAATTCTTGATTAGTCTGTAAATTTTCTTGAAATACTAATAGTCATTCAGAATCCGTAGGATGTCTTGATAAAGTATCGGCCATTATGTTCTCAGTTCCTGGTATAGACTCTATTACGAAATCATAGGGGTGCAGCGCAATTGCAAATCGTGCAAGCTTCGGACTTTTATGGTTTGAACGCCGCAATGACGCAACAGACTTTTGATCTGTCTGTATTAGAAATGGTGATCCAAGTAGGAACTTTTCAAGTTTGGTAATTGCCCAGATCACGGCCAATAACTCTCTGTCCACTGTCGAATATTTAGTCTCGGGAGTTTTTAGCTTGCGTGAGATGTATAATACAGGATGAAGGATGTCATCATGATATTGGAGTAGACAAGCCCCGAGTCCGTAATTACTCGCATCTGTTCGAAGGACAAACTTTTTAGAAGCATCTGGTAATCTTAAAACTGGTGGGCATGAAAACATTTTTAAAATACTATGAAAGGTTCTGTCACATTCGTCTGTCCAATTTATCCTTAACGGCATGTTCTTCTTTAATAAAGTTAGATTTAAGACCCAAAAAAATGTTCCTCAGATGATGAATTAAATAAACATATTGTGGCCGGGTAGGGAAATGGGGGTTGCTGTTTAAGTCGAGAGGGTTAGATGTAGAACTAGCTAGTCTGCTAGAGTTGGAAATCGCTCTCTTACAGTCTTACAGGATTTAACCAGGTTCGGGGACTATCCTCTAAGGTGTTGTAGTTTGTGAGCAGTTAGTAAGAATTTATAAGTTTCTCAACAGACATTCCCTCCTTCCATTCATGGTTAAGGCCTAGCAATCAATTGACGACTTCTCTTTAATGTCAACGTTTTGTTTAATGATTATAACGTATGTACATGATGGCGTGAAGTTACAAACATGTATTTTTCATTCATAATACAAAACGCAAATTTGCTCTCAATAATCTAGCATGGGGAATCGACATTGTATGAATCGGGCTCATTCAACTCCTGTCCACTTTTTCTTTCCAAATACCAGTTTGCGTTGATCCAAATACATATAAGCAGTTTTACTTCGGACAGATTAATTCATTGTTCTCAATGGTTTACGTTATATGCTCATGTTCTGCAATTTATCGTTGGTACTTATACAGGGCCAATGCACATCTCTGCATTTTACTCATTGTGCAACCTCCAGCCATAAATTCCTTTCTACATGATCAAGGACTATCTTTCCTTGATATGGAAATATAATAGGAAATTTTATCACTCTACTTACAGATTTCCTTGTGAGAAATAAATGCACAATTCAAACAGGGAATTACTAAATTTGGAAAAACTTCCTTTAGATTAGATTGAAATCCTCAAAATCTGCAGCATAAGAAAATATGCGTCTGTCTCTTAGACTTATAAATCTGCAACTGATTTCCCGCCGGGACTCGATCGCTTGCTTCAGCTAAAAATAGGTCAGCGTTGCTTCTCCCCCTTATTCATCTCACGATTGGATAAAAAAGTAATCTGCGCTGTTCCCATCTTATAGTCCGTTCCTATGATTAAATTTTACTTAACTTCTATCAACCAAGCTATGGTCTGTATTTGTTATAAATGAAGGTTCCTAAAATGACGCATTCCCTGTCACATATAGATCCCGGTGCTCCGCAAATGTATCCCGTAGGGAGACATTTGAGTACTATCAATAACAAAAATTCATCCCAAAAATTTTCTAAGTCCAAAAATATTTCAGAAAATTTAACGAAATTCCTACATCTGAGCTCCTATGTCTATATGGGACTGTCGTCTATAAAGGGGCCTTATAGATGGACATCATCTCCAAAAATGTAAACTATCTTTCATATCAATACATATTTCAACCAAATTTACAAATTGGCAACACTGACCAACAAAATCCTAAAAACAATCATAAGGTCATCACCAAAAAAATGTGACGAGTGGCAACACTGGGAAATGAACAATAAAATATCTTATTTGGCTGCATTATCATAATCTATTACATTTCATTCAAAAATATAGTTGACTACATTCTCTTAGATATGGTGGGGGGTGTTATCTCTTTTCTGTTCCTGTTATTTGCTCCATATTATAGTCTGCAAGACTTTAAAAAAAATCTTTTTTTTTTCTTCCTGGCGTACTTGTTTATTTTAGTTTCCAAGTACTCTGCAATATTCCAAGAAATGTCCAAAATCTCCAATTCCTATGGTAATGGTAATCCACTTTCATAGAATAGCCAATGTTTTCATGGGTACTCATCATTTTTTTTTTTTTGTTGTGTGAATGAGCTACTTGCTCATTATTACATGTGGAAAACATCTCTAGACATAATATGCATATTTTTTCAAACGATAATATAACCAGCATCATTTTTATGAACAATCATCTTTGTCACAATAAGAACATTAAAACCTCATGGCTTATCCTTATTTATTTATCTGAATGTTTCCTGTTATTGACATTTTCCAAATGGTAAGTGTATAAATTCGTTCTAAGTCCGTCACTGTAGAAAAATGTTCTATATTACATTTTTTCTTTTTTTTTTTCTTCAAAATGTGTGATGTTTGTCTCCAATATCCGTACAGGTAATACGTCTGGTGGTGATCCTGTCCATTAGTCAGTTATTTCTAATCATTCCTTCTTTTCTGTCAACACAGTATTTTTCCTGTAAACTCTTTCCTAGAAATATTATTTTATTATTCATTTTTTTTTCTCAAAGATCTTCGTTGACTTACAATTCATCAATTTTCAAACATCAAATTATTCAGCAACCAACAGACGAATATGTTACTATCATATTATGAAAAGGAAAATATAGTTTCAAATCATCATGAATTTTCTACGTTGGGTTCCGTATTACTTTATTTTCTCTGTTAAGACAACTGCTTATACTCTTGACAATATGTATCCATGTTGTCACTCTCAAGGCATCCTTGTATATTATATATGTTTATATTTGTCTCCTTTTTTTTTCATAACACCAATGTATCATTTATGGTGTTCCAATATCATTGTATCTATTCTAGTCCTCCTGTTATCTTGAGAATTCATCCTTAGTAACTCCCTATGTACCTTATCTAGCAATACATTTATCAAAAACACATCAAACAATTATTTATGGAACAATCAACTGAGATGTAAGAACTTTTTGACAATATGAGATGAAAAAAAATTTTGGGGTCATCACTCAAAAAATGTGACATAGAAGGGAAGAAAAAATATTCAATTGAATCTACAATATTCTTATAAGACAAAGTTCCTGGCACTCTGACTACTATTTATCCATATTATTTCTGGTTATCCTTGCATACAGTGTACCATTTCCATTTTCTTTATAAGTCCAATTCATCGCTCATGGTGCTCCAATATTTAAAATGTGGATCCTTCCTATTCCTCTTATTCTGTACTGGAAATACATCCTTATTAATTGTCTATGTACTATATCTGCGAATATTTATCAACAATATATCAACTAATCATTTATGGAACCATTAACACAACTGTCTAGACTTTACCAAAACATGAACAAAAACATGTCTTTTTACATATGTGCAAAATTTCGACACCAACTCTGCCTTCGCAGGTCGAAGGTTAGTCAGAGTTATGTGGTGCCTGTAACATCCGCTGACTACAGCCAGATGGGTGACTTATGGTACTTATAATTCAAAAATCTCGTCCGTCAGTTATCTTAAGTGTGGGGCGGGGGTCTATTCCATGGTGTCCTTGACAAATTTTGCTGCATTTCCAATCTAGGTATTCTTTTCTTATGTCATAATATCTCCATGATATATCTGTGACATGTCTGTCCTTGGGATAACATTATTTTTATCCAATATCCTCGGGGTGAGCAGATCTCAGTACGTCCAATTTCATCAATCATTTATGTTTTTCTCTCCTGTAATTCTGGGTATGTTATGAGTATAGTAAATTGTCAATTTATTTCAACTATCTTACAACATTCTGTAATTCGTGATAAGGAATAGTCATTTGTTATACAACAATGTTCATATTACAAAGGCAATGAGCAAAAATCAAAGAGATATCTTCTCCGAAAATGCGGATGTATCTCTATTTCCCTTACCTCTGGGCGTAGTAATTATTCAGTCATTATTTTTTTTCCATTATTTAATCTCCATTTTGTGTCCTTAGTACCTGTGGTTCCATGGGATTATCATAATCTATTTGTCTCGTGTCTACTGATAATCACTTCAATAATGACTTCAAATATGGTCCTCATATGTGCAGCAATCATCTGCTCTGATTTGTTCCATGTCCATGGTATTCATCAAATATTCCATTATATCCTTGTCTTATCTCGTAACCACGAAAGACTAAAATTATTGCTCCTCCAATGTTAATGTGGGGGATTTTGTGCATAAACATTTCAACAAAATCTCAGCTGTGACAACATAAAGTTTCACTCTAATAGAAAATTGCATCTTCATCATACATAAACAGTTGCTTCTTCATCTCATGTGCCATCAGTGGTATCAAGTGTGGGATGTTCAAATCTGGGGCAGCATATACAAATGCATAAAGAAGGGTATTTCATTTGCTAAGATCAGCATGTGCAAATGTCATTTCTTTAACATGGGGCAAAGGCAGCATCAACAATTAGTTGTAATTTGTTCAATGTGGGGTTAGCATATACAAATGCTCTCAAAGGATTTTTCATTTGCAAAAATCAGCATGCGCAAATGTCATTGGGGTACTTGTCATAGGCAGTACCAACAAAATGCTGGTAATGGGTAGTAGGAGTAAAAACTAATTTCTCACTCTGATGTGGTGATTTATTTTCTCTTTTTTCTTTTCTTTTATGTCGGCTGCTAACATCAGGGCAGTCAATGTTTTACAATATTGGTTTATCATCATATCATCAAAATGTGCAAGGGTGGCATATAAAGATATAACACATTCTATAAAAAACATTCAATATGTTTTCTTTATATATTTTTTTTTCTTTTATGTCTTTTGTCTTTCAGTTCTATTCTTTTCTTTTTGATTTCTTTTTCTTTTCTCTTTTCCATTTCTTTTCTGTTTTCTTGTGATTTCTTTTCTCTTCTGTTTTACATTTCATTTTCTTTTCTGTTTGTATCACAAGTACGAAAGAATGATAAAAATCAATTCACTAAACATTCTAGCTACTACCAATATTCCTAATAGTAAATCCTAACCAATAGGGCTGCAAGTAATAGTTTAGGTTAGAACAGAATGAATATTGTAGCAGTATCTGTTGTCAATAAGTGGCGAGGAAAGGGTACATTAAGGATCTCCTGATTACAACATGATTGTAATTCCAAGGAATGAATATGATTGGGATTGAAAAGATCCCAAGTCTAGAATGTCGTCTCAATATAATGGAAAGGAAAAATAGTAAGTTAAAGATGGTGTAACAGTGGAGTGAAGAAAATCTTACTATAGAGAGTCAAGGTTGGGATATGGAATCTCTTTTGGAGAATGTTTAAAATCTTGACAGTACTAATATACATCTGGGTCTAAAATAATAATAATGTGCATTGGCAAAATAAATAATCCTGTGGAGAAAGATAGCATAACATGCGTTTCTAGTTTTGGGTATGAATTATATGCTGTTAACAGATGTCATAGTAGGAACAGTATGATTGATCAAGGTGATAGATATAAAGGAGTTTAGCATAATTGAGATCACAGAAATATTAGTATGAGGTAAGAAAAAAACTACTGGTGTAAAGTGCCTGCATGAAAATGCACTAAGATGCGAAATTACAGAACTCTGGAGCTGCAAGGACAAGAAGTCTGGTGAATGAAGCGTGGAATATGATCAGTTTCAAAAGTAGAGATGAATGTTACAACAGAATAGTGTGACACAGGAGCTAAAGGTGGGGTTGTACATTAACATTCTCATCATTAAGAAAATGTCTGTAACTAAATAATGTCTGTAAACTCGTAACACCGTGTCTTATCAATTGTTTTGTCATTTTTATTTCACAAAACTATAATATTTCTAATGGAAATCCTCCGTGGGCTGGTCTTGATTGTTCTCTGGGCATCAGTATTTTAAGGCTGGGAAAAAAAAAAACTTTCTCAGTGAGGCTTTGACATCTTAGTCTGGAAGCAAGTCATTTGCACTGTCATAAACTGAAAATAGAGTACATGGGAAAGTTAGAACATTTGTTAATCAATATATGCACATATGCGTAGACCGTGTTCGGAGTGGCGAACACATAAACACTTGGGCGTGTTTTTTCAGAACAGCTTTGCGAGGTCTTTGAATTTTTCCATCGCCTCAAGCATTGCAATTTCCCGACTGGATAGGCGAGCATCATATTGCACAGCGGTGGTTGCCGTGGGTGATACAACGTTGGCTGAGTGTTGGGGCACCAAGGACATCAACAAGGGCGGTGATGGTTTCAATGCGGTTTAGGGTTGTATGGCTGGAACATCTGTTAGTTTTGAAGCAGGGGTATGTTTCGCCTTGATTTTTCTTCTGACCTGGTTGTGCGGTACGTTAACACTGTTTACAGTGGGCACAGTAATTTGCACACTGTTGCTTTTGACATGTTGGTGGTACGCTGAAGAAAATGGTACCGATTGTGATGTTGCCGGGGGATGTACGGCTAGGACTTCTCGGCTTGGCTTTGAAACATTCCTGCGTTTCGTCATAATTTTTCGTCTGATCTCATTTTGTGGTAATTTCATGCACTTAATGACAGGAGATGATGCGTCTGATGAAGAAAAACAGGTACGTTTGCCAGCTGCTTGAATCTCTGGGGATGAAGTACTAGCAAATGATGTATCAGTTGTGCAACCAGGACCAGGCGAATCTATACCAGAGTCTCCCTCATATTTGTTGGTTATCATCTCACCGTACGTTTGAACAGGGCGAATATTGGATATTTCGTCGGTGTGAAAAAGTTGGTCTGTTGGTTCTTGTGTGTCCATGTCAGAATCTGTTCTTTCATTAGCAAAGGTGGAACTTGGGGCCGGTGACGAAATTTTGCCTTCCGAACAGGTCGATTGGAAGGTTCTGTGGAATTCCTTTCATATGTGGTTATCTTGCCTTCATCCCGATAAAGAGTGTTTTCGTGCTGTTGAAAATTGCCATCATCCCGAATAAGAGTGTCAGTGGATGCTGCTGGAAAATGATTCTCGTGTGGGGTAGTGATCATCTTGTCTTCATACCGTGGAAGCGCGATTCTCATCAATTCTCGAAATTCCTCCCGGCGTGTAGATAAATCAACAGCAAACCTGTTCTCCAGTAATTCACACACCAGCCTTATTGAGAGGACGCTGAAGTCACCATCTCTCAGAATAACGTCTATCTCTGCCCTCAGCTCCTCTGTTGTAGGCTGAGTGCCTGAGACAGATTTCAGGGGTGTTTGCTTGGCCAACTGTCCCACCGCCGTAAAATGTTGTCGAGACAGCGTGTGTGTTTTCAATGGGTCACAAACCTGACCTGATCTGTCAGCGTCTGTCTGTGTCGCGACAGAGGTCGTCTTTGGTTCATTCATAAATTCTTCTTGTTTGTGTATGATTCGGGTTAGTCTATTTGAAATGGGGGTACATAGCGTCGTATTTGTTTTCATAACACCGACTTGCTGATGTCTGTGAAGTGGTTTGATAAGTGCTCTGAAACCATCTTCTGTTGTGATCATACATGTGTTGTTAGATGCATGGAGATTCTTTACCTCGCAAATCTTTTGATGCCTGACATTGTTGATTACGTTTCTGACTGCAATACGGTAATTTCTTCTGTTGAGACTGTTCCAGTGGTTCTTAGTATGTTTATTGAAGCGATACAGGGGACTGTCGGATTCCTTACTGCAACGTCTCAGTATACGTGGGTAATGTAGGTTCCTCATATTGTCGACAAAGTAACGTTCCGCATCCGCGTGTGTCACTGCATTCATCCTGATAGAGGTGTGATTACAATAATTCATATCTGTCCCATGAATAATGGGATGTAAGCTCAAGGATTTACGTTTGGGATAACCTCCCGTTAAAAAACGATTTTTTTACTTGTCAGAGTCAGAGGGGCGGCGTGGGTTGGAGAAACTTGGGGAGGGGAACTGATGGGCAAAGCTCTGACACAGTAATGGTTCATGCTGCATAGGGTAACTTCCCGTCAGCAAATATTTCTTAAACATGTCAATCGGTGGGCTGTAATGGTTGTGTATATACGGGTTGGTTTTCCTGCTGCTGTTGTTGTACTCTTGGTGTTGGTATTTTCTCTTGAGTTCCATGTTTCGTTAATACTTCTGCTCTTTTGTAGAGGACTGGTCATACGGCATCAAATAAGCAATGTGTGGCCGGGTAGGGAAATGGGGGTTGCTGTTTAAGTCGAGAGTGTTAGATGTAGAACTAGCTAGTCTGCTAGAGTTGGAAATTGCTCTCTTACAGTCTTACAGGATTTAACCAGGTTCGGGGACTATCCTCTAAGGTGTTGTAGTTTGTGAGCAGTTAGTAAGAATTTATAAGTTTCTCAACAGACATCCCCTCCTTCCATTCATGGTTAAGGCCTAGCAATCAATTGACGACTTCTCTTTAATGTCAACGTTTTGTTTAATGATTATAACGTATGTACATGATGGCGTGAAGTTACAAACATGTATTTTTCATTCATAATACAAAAGCAAATTTGCTCTCAATAATCTAGCATGGGGAATCGACATTGTATGAATCAGGCTCATTCAACTCCTGTCCACTTTTTCTTTCCAAATACCAGTTTGCGTTGATCCAAATACATATAAGCAGTTTTACTTCGGATAGATTAATTCATTGTTCTCAATGGTTTACGTTATATGCTCATGTTCTGCAATTTATCGTTGGTACTTATACAGGGCCAATGCACATCTCTGCATTTTACTCATTGTGCAACCTCCAGCCATAAATTCCTTTCTACATAATCAAGGACTATCTTTCCTTGATATGGAAATATAATAGGAAATTTTATCACTCTGCTTACAGATTTCCGTGTGAGAAATAAATGCACAATTCAAACAGGGAATTACTAAATTTGGAAAAACTTCCTTTAGATTAGATTGAAATCCTCAAAATCTGCAGCATAAGAAAATATGCGTCTGTCTCTTAGACTTATAAATCTGCAACTGATTTCCCGCCGGGACTCGATCGCTTGCTTCAGCTAAAAAATAGGTCAGCGTTGCTTCTCCCCCTTATTCATCTCACGATTGGATAAAAAAGTAATCTACGCTGTTCCCATCTTATAGTCCGTTCCTATGATTAAATTTTACTTAACTTCTATCAACCAAGCTATGGTCTGTATTTGTTATAAATGAAGGTTCCTAAAATGACGCATTCCCTGTCACAATATGTCGTGAATGTAGGTAATTATATCTGATCTACCTGATAAAATTTTTCGCATCATGCGAATAAAGGTAGCTGGAGCATTCATTAGCCCAAAAGGCATCACGTTCCACTGGTAAAGACCTTGTGGAGTTGAGAATGCTGTGTAGTATTTGGCTCTTTTGGTTAGTGGAATCTGCCAATAACCTTTGGTTAAGTCAATCTTAGTGAAAAGTGTAGCATTGGGTAGAAGAGGAAGTAAATCGTCAAGGATAGGATGTGGTTCGTTATCAGGTACTGTCTGCGCATTAAGTTTCCTATAGTCAACACATAAACGTATGTTGTCCTTTTTCCGGACAATGACTAAAGGTGAAGAAAATGGAGATGTACTAGTCTCAATAATACCTAAAGATACCATCTGTTCAAGTTCCTGAGATGTCTTACTCAGAAAATGTAGTGGTACAGAATAAGGATGAACACGAATTGGTGTATCATCGTTAAGAATAATATCGTGACTAATTGCTGATGTGCGTCACGGTACGTCGGTCAGCACATCTGGAAACGATTGTAACAGATCAGCAATACGTTGATGCTGTTGCGGTGTAACCGTAGAAGAAATGGTCACATCACGCCAAGATTCAGTAGTTGGACTATAAGTACAGGTAAAGGCATCTGCACTTCAGGAAAAGAAGATTCTTCTTCCTGTATAACAGATAAATTAGAATAATGACAAGTAGATACCGTATTGTCATCTAGTTCATGAAAAATTGACTGTAAGTGTTCAGGACGTGTATGAAATTGCTTGAGCATATTAATATGGAATATCTTTCTGTGTCGCTTGATATCTAAGGCGTAATCAACGTCGGAAATTTTATCAATAACCTTATAAAGACCACTCCATGAGATCAGTAACTTATTGTTATTGTGAGGAAGTAACACATAAGCCTCATCGCCTGGGAATAATTGACGTAATCGTCTAGACCTATTTTGTATAGATCGAGCCTTAGCTTTTGCAGCCTCAGAAGAAGCTGTTGCCAACTGGCAAGACTCAATAATATTATTCCGAAGATTAATCACATATTCGTAAGATGACTGAGTGTCCTGAGTCATCTCTGCATCAATTAATAAATCTTTTATTAGTCCCATAGGACCTCTCGGAGGAGCACCAAAAACTAACTCAAAGGGAGAGAAGCTGGTTTGTTCATGCGGCACCTCTCGGTAAGCAAACAGGACAGCTGGGAGTGCTCTGTCCCAGTCCTGAGGGTGCTTAACCGTAACCTTATGTAACAGTTGTTTAAGTGTACGGTTAAGTCTTTCAACTGCACCATTACTCATGGGATGATAAATGCTACTAAAATTCCTATCGATGTTCCAGGTTTTCATTACCTCCTTCATGGTATCGGATGCCATCGTGTGCATAAATCGATGCACGTGAGAACAAATCTATGTCCTCTGGCAGATGGTAGAAGTGGACCAATGATATCTATGGCCATCTTGTCAAAAGGTCTTACTGAGATATCGCAAGCCTGAATAGGCGCTGTGTGAAAAGCTCCACGTGCTTTCACTTCCTGGCATATAGTACAGGAACGTACATACTGCGAAATATCTCGTGACACTCCTGGCCAAAAGAATGAAGACAATACTCGAGATCGTGTTCGAGTATATCCCATATGTCCTGCACACTGCGAATCATGCGTGTGTTGAAGAATGTACCGTCTAAAAGCACACGGTACCATAACTTGATGTTTTACCTGTGATTTATCACTAAAACATCTAATCAATATATCATTTCTAATAATAAACCAATGTTTGTTCTTATTACCTGAGGTTAGATTATCAACCTTATTAACCAGATTAAAATTTTTTTTTAAAGATTTGCCATCTTTTTGTTTGTTTGCAAACGATTCCCTGTCAATAGGTGAGTTAACCTCAATATCCTCCTGTTTGTCTGCATCCATCTTATTATCATTGACATTCTCCATGAGATGAGTCTGAGCTCTAGTCGTCACGGCGTTTCCAGTGCATAGATTGTGTTTCTCCCATTCAATAATCTCTTCTGGTGTACAATCCTTGCTGCCGTATATGCGACCCACCATAAGATCCGCAATAGGATTTTTCAACATGCATACTTTCACGTTACCTGTGAAAAAAGGTGTTTTGACATGGATAATAGCTGTGAGGTAGAACTCAATAGTTCCCCCGAAAGTCATGCAACGGACATATTCCCCTGTTGCACAGCTAGGATGTACCAGAGATTGCCGAACTCCAATGGTTGTGGATCCAGAATCCCTCAATACAGAAACGATAGACCCATTGATTATCCCTCTGTTAAAAATCAGAGAGCCTGTTCCATCATTGGCTGCAAGACCTACCTCTGGTGGAATGTGTCCGCAGTTTAGCACTGTCTCCTTCGCCTTCTGAAAAACCAGATTGCATTGTGGGCAACTATTTGCCACGTTATAATTTATAGCAAAACATGCAGCAGAAGACTGTATTGCAATATCGTTAGGTGGAACCTGAACCCTAGATGTTGTATCATTTGTAATTGCTGCCCCAGTATTATGGTTATAATGTGACGATCCACGAGAATGAGAGCGATTACGAGAATAATCGTTAGAATTATCTCGTTGTCCCCTGTAGTAACTGTTATCTCGATGTCTCGAACCACGATTATTACCATTCCAATTGTTGTTATTATTGTGGTTATTTGATCTATTATAATTAGTATTATGTTGACTGTTGTTGTAGCTTGACTGAGGTGAATAATTCCTATTCAGTAATCTTCCTCTGTTCAAATCATTTTTATTGTTGAAATTATTCTGTCCCTTCTGAAAATTAACATGGTAATTTCCCTTGAACCTACTTCTGTCTACGCTGTGGGTTCTTGGTTTGTTATGGTTGTAGTATGCCATATTGGAAGCCACAGGTAAAGGTTCTCTTATCAAAGAGTTAGAAATGTTTGCATTCGGATGCGCAGTACAATAATTCAGTGAAAATTTTTCTAACTCTTCAATGGTAGCTGGCTTTCATTCTTGCAAATATGCGAAGAACGGTGGGCTGACAGAGGATAATACCTTATCCCGTAGCAACAAATCAACTAGTTTGTCATATGATTTGTTGACATCTGCCAGTTCAAGCCATCTGTTAAGTGTATTGCGTATGTTCGCAATAAACCCTGCAAAGTTTTTAGTAGATTCTGGTAGGATATTTTTAAATTTTAACCTACAATTTTCTTCGTCCAGGTGAAACCTCCTTAAAAGTAAGGTTTTAATAGCATCGTAATTAGTAGCTATTGTTCGGTCAGCATTCAAAGATGCCGTCAATGGTTCCCCATCTAAAAATTCATTTAACTTAAGTACCCATGCATCCTTAGGCAAGTGATTTGTTTTGCATGTCTGTTCAAATCTTGATAAAAATGATGATAAATCGTCAAAATTTAATTTAAAATGGGGTAATTTAAAGTTGTAAAAATGTTTGTTTTGGTTGGATGACGATCCATTTTGTGCGTTATCATTCTGGTTTGTAGCAGCACTTTGTGCCTGTAATCTTGCTGTTTCATACTGAAGACGTGCCAATTCCATTTCGTCTCTCCTTTTATTTTCTTCTTCTTGTCGACGTTCCTCCCTTTCCTGTCTAGCAATTTCTCTTTGCTTATTTTCTTTATCAATTTCTTTTATTTCACGGTCTGCCTCTTCTTTTTTTAAGATTGCTATCCGTTCTGCTTCTTCTCGTTTAAGTTCTGCTAATTCTGCTTTATATTTTTCCAATTCTGCCACTGGGTATGCTTCTAACGATTCTCCCTTTTTCCCAAAATCTTTCCCATTTTTAATAAAATGATCCAATGTAAGCATCTTGACTTTTATCTTGTAAGTAATTACAGATCTATTATAATCAACAATAAAATCTATGTCCTTATTTGTAACAGCTCAAAGTATGAATACTCAGCATAACCAACTGTAATATCCTCTTAATAATTGTTGTAAGTTCAACAACTATTCAATATTTTATAATAATATTATATGTAATCAATAATATATATCATAAATAGTTATGATATTTATTTATTCAAGATGCTGAATTTATATCATGCACCTAATATCACTATTAAATAATTATGGGCATTATCCCTCCATAATTATAGTAATCAACTAAAGATATGTGCTAAGTCAACACTGTAGTACTATGAAAGTGTACAAATTACTATATTATATATAGTTTTTTCAATTCAACACCTATCCATGGTGTGAATAGCAGAAAATAATTCAATAAATTATTTTAATTTAATATTTACTTATAATTATCAAGTTATGACTTTATGCCTTATTCATCATCTGCAAAGTGCTTTATTAAAGTCTTGGACTACTACTGCAGCTTGATGCAATCCCCTAAGTCATCATCAAAGTTCATAAAAATTAATTAAATTAATTAAATATATTATTAAAATCAATTTATAGAAATATTATTAGATTATGAAAGTAATGAAGACAATACAAATGATTAACCAAGGCTTTACAGTACAGTAGTACAATACAAAAGTGATATTTTCACAAAAGTAAGTGATTTTATAAAATAAGTATACCAATAGGAAATATAGAAAGGTGAAGGTTAACTAAGGCCAGATAAAAATATGGACACTACGAATAATGACGTCACAGGACTCATTTAATGGTTATGCAATACATCTGAAAGAACATAAAGATAGCAAGGTCAGGATTAACAAGATAGGTTACTAACAATAATTCACAACTTAATAAAATGAAACTGAATACACTAGAAAATCACAGTTATACATAGAACTAGACATCTAACATACAAGGTCAATTAATGGCAAATCCGAACAAACATTCACCGGCAATGTCATCGATGAGTTCTTCGCTAAATGCAATTAATTCACGGCCCTACGGAACAATCAGAATTGTCCTTGACGTTCGAAAAGCCATAAGGTTCAATTCTGATCCCGACCTACCGCCCACTACATGTAAAAGGACAGAAACAACAATTAACATTTAGCATGGTAAAAATGAACATGGCGTTAAATCGGACAAATAGGACGAACTATTGTAACGTTCAAACAAGTTACTTAACTTTTTAGCAGTAATTCAGTACATTATCTGCTTCGCCAACAGACTCGTGAGCTAGTTTGTAATAAGGAAGACGCTAGCAATTCGTTTCCTTCGTTGTTTTGGAGCTGCAAACGTATTTCTGAAGTGCATTGATTTTCGCCGGCATTTCAAACGATTCATACTGTTGCCAAGGGCATGACGTCACCGGTGTTCCGTATAACAATGTCCGTTTAAGCTTGAAAGGAAAAATGTTCTAATTCTTCGGTTCTCTCTTTGAATAAAACTTTCAAGACCACTACTGGCTCACCAGTTGTAACGGGCTTCGGTTCCTTCAATTATATTTGTTGGTTGAATATTAAATCACTTTCTTGACTTGTTTAATGTTTTTTAATTGTTGGTTAGCTCTGACCATGAAGGAAGTCCCTTCGACGTTCTGATTTGCATATTTACAATAATTGATCTTACTTGTTAGAGAGTTATCGTGCTGAGAAATATAAACATTAAACAGCTGTGGAACCAAACCCGTAACGCAATGAAGATATCAAGCCTTCAGTTTGAGTCCACATGTATTGACGTTTCACGTATACAACATCCAACATTCATAACTTCAGATACAGTTCATTATAATGTCAAAATCCAAGTAATTCAAGTAAGTATCCGTCCGTGTCAATAAAATGTGTCAGATGAACGTCATGGCTATATACATGCGCTGCTGTAGTCAGACAGCCAGAAATGAGCGCATGAGTTCTCGACAGCTACAAATTGAATCATAATTCGATTCTCCTTCCATAATTTAGTTTACTTAATAAATCTCATACTTCATATTAATCTCCGAACTGACCCTGAGTTCCAAATTAAATTCATACATAGGCTATATGCTAAAGCCTCTCCTTGGAAGGAATACAAGACACGACTTCTCTGCTTGACGGACAGCATAAAAGGGGTAATGTAACCAAGTCACCAAGCGTGACCTTCCCAACGCGAATACGTCATAATCTTAGCATGTATTTCGCGTTCAGTAGTCCGTAAAATATCGACATATTCTATTAATGTTATTGACCCCAAAAATTGCGCACTGCTAACCTCAGCAGACGCCGTCATTTAAAATAACACCGTAACAACGTGGTGTCTGATGAAACAGTGAAAGAATAGTACTACTGCTCCATCAGACACATCGTAGGTGGTGACTAACAAGAGGTTGGCAACCTCATGATATAAGACATATTGCTTACAGAAACCACCACTACAAGAGGTTGGCAACCTCATGATGACATATTGCTTACAGAAATCAACACTACAAGAGGTTGGCAACCTCATGATATAAGACATTGCTTACAGAAACCACCACTACAAGAGGTTGGCAACCTCATGATATAAGACATATTGCTTACAGAAACCACCACTACAAGAGGTCGGCAACCTCATGATATAAGACATATTGCTTACAGAAACAACCACTACAAGAGCATGTGATTGCTTGGTGCCGGGATCCAGCTACAGTTGTGGCTACATATGGAGCAAACAGGAAAATAATTGTCCACGACTGCCCCAATAATATATGTCGTTACTGGCCAACAGCAATCTCATTAAGGACATTTGTTTACTTATATTTCTCTTTGTGTATATGAGGAATAGGCAAGCAATAAAATGTCTGTAGTAACATTATAAACTTGATTGGTTCATTGATTATGGTAAGTTAAGGAAGGATAGGATGTTTGAACATTAAATCTCTGTAGAGGTATGACGGCATTAGGGTTAAGAATTCCTTGCTCTATAACTTTTCCTGTTTGTTCTTCAAGCCATGCTGTCTTGTATATGGACAGATATAAGGAGGACTTCAGTATGAATTCATCATGATCGTGGCAGAATATGGAGTCACTGCAGTGGCAGCTGGTCCCTTGCACCAAGCAGTGACATTCTCATGCAGTAGTGGTTTCTGTGGCAATTTGTGTTAAACGATGGTTGCCTCATAGTAGCAGCAGTTTACGACATGCCGGAGGGTGTAGTAGTCCTGTTTTTTCTTTCTCTTTTCATGGAACTATTTACTACATACTAAGCAGAAATTACGGCAATAAACACCACCCAGACAGCAATATTCAGCCAGTGTAAACAGAACAATATTAACCCTTAGATCATAAAACTATGAAGATGCATTATCTCCTAGATCTGTTGTAATGGCATTAAAGAAGACCATAATTCGCTACACTTATATCTCTCATTCACGTCTGGAGCACATTTAGTTCTATTGTCTGATGATACTGTTAATTCTAAGCAGTTCTAATTTCTGATACACTGTCAATAATCTTAATCTTCGCCAGTTCCAAATAAATGCGCGTGCATTGGAAGAATACCCCCAAACTGAAAATACAGAAATAATACAAGTTACAACTGGCTGAAATGATTCACTGCCCGCTAACATCAATGTTGAGAGGAGGTTTATTTCTTTCGTGCTTATTCCTGCCTTTTGCTTTTAGCGTTTGCACGACTGTTTATTAGTATCCAATATGCATAGGAATGTAATGTCCAGAGTTCTTTCTTTACGTGCCTGGCAAATGAGTATTAACTTACTTTGTGCACACATCTCTTTCTCCAACGAAAGTAATAACAGCTGAGTGACGGTTTGTAACTTTAATACACATGAAAACTTCACAATAGACCCATTGAGGTGGTCAGGCAATTATAACACAATCCAATTAATAATAATAATCTTAGTCACTCATTTGCATGAACAATCCTGAAATATGATATACAGTTGTATACTTCCATGTAAAGGATATTATATACAGGAATATATATTAGGGCTATACACACACGCCCAACACATCGGTACAGCCAAACGGCTGGTCACAGACTGCCCCCACTTCGCTGCTAACCAGCTCTCGTTTTCTTACCCGCCTCGTTACACGGTCTCATCACGTGACATAGAGTGGCTATTGGGTGAAGTGACGAAGTGCCAAAACTGGGCGTAAAAACTAATGTATTTTCTACTCCCAGCGGAAACCAAGGGTTTTCGCTTGAGAACAGTGGATAGTTAGCCCAAGAACTATTAATCTATTAGGAAAGAAAAATCATATTGTTCAGAATAATATATATGAAATATTAATTGTAGTACCAAATGACATGAAAACAGATATATCTAAACAGTTTAGACAAAATGTAATCCAATCTTTCAAAAAATGCAATTAAAGTCGTAACATGAATGTTTCAATAATATATTACCTGAAAAACAAAACAAGATCAGACAATATCAACGTCTGGCACCAACAATTTCACTTTCCAGTTACATTCCTTGACAATAGGTCTGCCAGAAAGTTTTCTGATCCCTTGATTGGAATAATTGTATATCTATATTCTTGGATAAGCAAGAACCATCTGTGTAATCTACTGTTTGTCGTAGTTTTTTGATTTAGGGATGTTAGTGGACGGTGATCCGTCTGGAGGTAGAAGTGTGCGCCAAGTAAATAGCGTGATAACTTGCCCATACACCAAATGATGGACAAGAGTTCTCTTTCACTGGTGGAATACCGAGTTTCTGCTGGTAGCAACTTCCTGCTTACATACAAGCATGGATGTGGAGTATCGTTGAACCATTGCAACAGGCAACCACCAATGCCAGTCTGAGAAGCATCAGTCCTCAGAAGATATGGCATAGTGATATTAGGTAACACCAAAATAGGTGCCTTGGAAAATACAGTTTTAATTTTGTTCAAAGCTCCACTGCAAGTATCGGACCAAATAATTTGATTAGGAGCTCCCTTTTTAGTCAAAGATGACAGGACAGAAGAAATAGATGAAAAGTTCGGAATGAACTTGTGATAAAAGTTAATGAGTCCTAACATGCTCCTAACTTGTTTCTTTGTCCGAGGGATATCTAAGTCTAATATACGTTTGACAGTCTGTTCATCAGGGTATAACCTGTGGTTACCAACATGGTGACCAAGAAATGAAATTTCTCGACAACCAATCTGAACCTTTGAAGGTCTAACTGTCAAACCATGCTTTCTGAGTAGCATTAATAAAGATTTTAATCCTGTGATATGTTCTTGCCAAGAACTATGGAATAAACAGATGTCGTCTATGTATATGATGACATCAGACCTATCTCCTAAGAGTCTCCGCATCATGCGCACAAAAGTCGCGGGAGCATTGACAAGGCCAAAACACATATAATTCCATTGGAATAAACCATATGGAGTCATAAATGCGGTTAGAGGTTTGGCTTTATCAGTTAAAGGGATCTGCCAATATCCCTTGGAAAGATCTAGTTTGCTAAAGTATGTAGCCTGGGATAGTTGTGATAAGAGATCCTCCAAAACAGGCATAGGCTCAGCATCTGTGAGAGTGACACTGTTAAGACGTCTAAAATCAATGCAGATGCGAAGAGATTTGTCCTTCTTCCTAACTAGAACCATAGGAAAAGAATAGGATGATTCAGAAGGAGAAATGATGCCCATGCGTAGCATATCCTTAAGTTCACTATCCACCTGAGATCTGTAGTGTAAGGGTATAGTATACGGTCTGAGTTTGATAGGGTGATCATCAGTCAATGCAATATCATGAGAAATAACATCAGTGCGACCTGGAAGTTCAGTCAGCACATCAGAGAAAGATTCTAAAACAGCAAGAGCCTGTTCTCGATAACCAGAATCTAAATCACCTGATACAGTTACATCTCTCCAAGATTCAGAAGATGTTAAAGGCAGCAGTCGAAAATTAAAAGAAATATCGCTCGCTGTAGAATCATCAGATTCCACAACAGCTGACAAAGTCTGTCGAACCGGTTCATCAGAAATACTGTCCAAGATAGGTTCTAACTCTGTAGGGTGATCCACATATAATTTTAACATATTAATGTGAAATGTTTTAACATTGCCCCTTATGTCAATGGCATAATCTACATCAGTTTTCTTCTCAACCACCTTAAAAGGGCCCTGCCAGGAAATTAGCAGTTTATTTTCCTTGGTCGGAAGAAGTAGCCATACTTGTTCTCCTGGTAAGAACGAACGTAATTTTCGAGATTGGTTGCAGCGCAATCTTGACCTGTGTGAAGCATTACGTATCATACCTGATGCATAAGTACATGCATCTACAAGGCGTTGTCTGAGATCAATGACCAGTTCATAGCTGGTGCGGACAGTAACATCCTCCACTGATCCCAACAACAAATCCTTGAGTATGTGCATAGGACCTCTAGGGTTGGCACCATATACCAACTCAAATGGCGAAAAGCCAGTGCTCTCATGGGGCACTTCTCTGTAAGCAAATAAGACCGCTGGTAACATTCGGTCCCAGTCACGAGGACATGTCTCGGTGACTTTGCCTAACAACTGCTTCAACGAGCCATTGAAACGCTCGCAAACGCCATTGCTTTCCAGATGGTATAGGCTTGTGAACGAATGCTTAATTGCTAACATGTTCTCAATATCTTTCATCATTTGAGACATAAATTGAGTACACAATCTGATAAGATTTCCTCAGGAAATCCTATTCGACAAAAAATAACAAATAAAGCATCAGCGACAGCTGCTGAGGAGATATTCTTCAATGGTATGGCCTCCGGCCAACGTGTACATAAGTCTATACACGTTAGGATATATCGATATCCTCTGTCTGACATAACTGACATAGGACCAACTATGTCAACTGCAAGCTTGGTGAAAGGCCGTAATGGCACATCAGTGACTTGCAAGGGTGCAGCATGGTGCTTGCCCCTACGTGCTACCTTTTGACAAGTTGTACATGACCTGCAGTATAGTTTTACGTCTTTGTTAACACAGGGCCAATAAAAATTTGAGGTGACACGAAACAGAGTACGCTTAATCCCCATATGACCAGCTAAAAGCAAAGCAACATCTTCACGCTGTTTGGTAGCGAACGACGGGGGGAAACATTATGAACATTTTGAAGAGATGCTCTGTCACTAAATGGTATAGCTGGCTCTGCCTTAGATTCAGCAGCATGCTGGGCCCTAGTGACCACAGCATTAGCCAACATTGGGTGAGATTCAACCCATTCATGTTCTCCTCTGGAGAGCAATCCTTAATACCTGGTATATTACCAAGAATAATGTCTAATACTGGTTGGCAAGGACACATGCCCTTACCTTACCTGTAAAGAAGGGTGTGGCAATATCTATTTCTGCCACTGGGTAACACTCTATACTCCCACCAAATGTTATGCACTTCACTGTTTTACCAGTAAAGGCAGATTCATCAATTAATGATCTACGGACTCCGACAGTGATACAGCCAGAATCACGAAGGACACTTACATGCCTGTTATACAGGAAACCAGTATATAATGTGAGGCGTCCCACGTTCTCACAAGATGACATAGCGGGTAGAGCATGCCCGCAGATCAGTCTGGGCTATGAACCAGGTTGGAATAAAGATTTGCACCCATAACAATTTTCATCATTAAGTGAGCTAACAATACATGCATTGGCATGGTCAGCTCCCTTCTCATCATTCTTCTTTGTAGTTACACATGCATTACCCTTCTCATGATTGCTATTGTCATTATGCCCACAGTGTTTGTTAGTACTGTTTCCATAATATTTCTTATAAGGTCTATTCCTAGCACATGACCAACATCTGCCATTATTCCTATTACCACTGTAGGATGCATTGTCTTGTACGGGTCTATGATCTATCCATTTGTGATGCATTTCCTCACCATGGCTAGAATTCTGCCGCCACTGACCTTGGTTTGAATAACCATAGTCTCGTCTCTGTGAGAAGTTAGATGGTGACCTCTGCCTTGGGAAGTTATATTTTCCCCGGTAGTTGTATCTATAGCTTTGCCTTACTCTGCTGTCCACACTCTGTGATCGAGGTCTCTGCCCACCATCTCTTAAGTCATGACGAGCAACACATACTGGGAGTGCGTCCTTTATAGTTGGTTTGTGAACCTCTTTATCTGGGTGAGCTGTCATATATTGTCTCCCAAGTATCTCCATTGCCTCAAGGTCTTTCGGTTTTCTTTCTTGAAAAAATGAGGCAAGATCGGTGCTGCATGCAGACAACACCTTGTCACGTAACATTAGATCAAGAAACCCAGTGAAGGTCTTTTCAATTCCGGACAACTCTATCCATCTTTTAGAATATAATTTTATTAATGAGATAAATTCTCCAAAATCAGCTTTCCTGCTAGGCAGACAGGAATGAAATTTATCACGGAATCCTGCTTCCGTCAGCTGAAATTTACGTAGCAATGTCTCCTTGACAACGTCGTAGTCTTCTCTACTACTGCTGTCCAGAGCAAAATAAGCCTGTAGAGCGACTGCTGTTAAAAAATCGCATAACGTAGCACTCCATTGACCCTTGGGGATCTTCAATGCACTGACCTTGAGCTCAAAGCGTTGTAAGAAACTATCTACACAGTCACTTTGCTGGTTGAAATTTGGCAATCGTATCCGGTTTGTGGTCACAGGTGCACTAGATGATGTCTTTGGAGCGTCCAACTCCACTTTCCTTAAGGCGACAGCAACATCTACATCTTTTTGAATATGCAATTTCTCTATTTCCATGTCTATTTTTAATTTTTCTTGTTCAGCATCAATCTTTAGTTTTTCTAGCGCAAGAGCTTATGCATGATCTTTTTCTTTCTCATCATGTTCTAACTGAAGACGTTTTAATTCACGTTCATTTTGCCTTTCAATTCTTGCATTATAGCTGTCAAATTGTGTGGTAGCAAAGGTCTCTAGTTCCGCTCCTGATTTATTAAATTTAATTCCAATTTCTATAAAGTCCTGAAACGAAGACATGGTTTTCTCATAGAAACCCCATTCTGTTCAAAATATATTGATATTTATAATAATGAACAATACAAAACTCAATACATATATAAGTCCTACAAAACCACCAAGGACATAATAAAAATGTGTTAAATTATGGTGATATTGTTACTGAACATTGCAGTGCTTAATACATATTGTAATAAAAGGAAATAATAAAAAAAATATGCAAAATTATGCCATGTATATCAATGGGTCCAGACAAATGTACAATGAAAAGATGTAGGCAATGATGTCAATGACAATGATGATGATGATGGTATATTTTCAAATACAACACACACAAAACAAATCAAAATTAACTAAAATAAGACAACAAAACAATATTCTATATTAACATGTAAACAAATAATAACTATTAGACACTACAAATAATTCACAACTAAAACAAAACAACCGTCACATGAACAACTAAAGAGAAGAAGGTATAGAAAGCACTATTACAACAACTGACAATGTGAGACATATATACGAAACAATAACAAAACGTAATACCTAACGCCACATCTAAACAAAGATTAAATGTTCACAATGCAAAAAAGGACTATCAGTATAAATGCGTCAAAGCGCTAAAATTCCTTAAATGCAAACCTCTCATAAACCTATAGAAAATCACCTTTCATCATACTTCCGAAGATGAATGAAAACAATTATACCTAAAAAAAAAATTGGCAACACTGAAAATATAGAATAGAAAAAAAGAAAGGAAAAAAAATAGCGAAGATGGAGCACGCTATGAAAGCACATGATGCTTTAAACAAGCTTCTAAAATGAAACTAAACTATTTTCGTCTGAACAGGGCGTAACGTTGTTAACACTGTCTCGCGTGAATCAGGAACACTGAGTCAAAATGGACACTATAAAGTTTTGTAAACTGTGTAATAATATGTGGTTTGGACGAACTGTTTTATTTATTTATTAATAATAAGGTCCATAAAGTTTCTTTTATAGATTTATAAATGTTAGTTCAACGTATTGATCTCTGAAAGCCTTCAATGTTTTTGGAAAAATAGGTACTTGTAAAGGGCAATTTTTACTATCTTGCAATATAATACATTTAAAGTAGTTCGCCGTAATCATTTCTTAAGGAGATCATTTTTTGAGACTCCGCGGTTTCCGTCATCTTCGTCTAGTCCTACTGCGATTTATTCTTTGGCTGGGTAGGAATCAAGGGGTGTGATTCATGGCCGTCATCCTGTCTGGATGTCGAATTTGTGTTGTAGCAGGCCTATCGCCGAAAAAGTGATCGATAAGTCAATGGGGAAAAGTGATAGTCATTTAGACATGTTGTATGTACTTTACCCCAGTGTTTATTCTCTTTTGCCAAGGAATGGCAAAGTTATATTTCGCATAGAAAGGTAAAACCACAATTTATTATGAACTTGGGCTTCGCCATCGTTGTCGATAAACAGATGCACAGTGGTACTTTTGAAAAGAATATTTATTCAAAGGAAGACGACATTCCTATGTATCAACACTAGATTGTATGATATTATTCAATCACCTCTATGAGAGAAGCTATGAAGAAATGAGGACATTTAACGAATGACCAATTTTGGTCTGGGTCCTATAGTGAGTGAAACTCACGAGAGAAGAACAGCCATGTTGAAATTCATATACTTTGTATTTATCGAGTGAGAAAAAGGGATGCCTGTACTATCGCTCGATGAACCAAGAGATCACTGCTACATGTGAGAACCCATGTCTGGGATTCCTATATCTTTATGGAAAAATATATATATTGAACTTTACGTGAAGGGATATTCACTAGACGAGGTTAGGTCTAGGAGCCTTCCTATATATTGGTTATGGTCTGACGTGCCCAGTCAGTAAAGCCAGATGATTTACATGATGGAACTCTGAATGCTTATTTACGAATGCTCCATTATGATATTTGCCAAGCATGAATGCTAACTTAAGATGATATTCCTGTGATCAACATTATGCTGTCTATGTCGACATTTGTTCCTGTAACCATACACGTACTGTCCAAGTGTGCGTCCCATTAATGTTATAAAAAGACCACCGTAGTTCCAGTACTTCTTGAATTCGAACAGTGTGAGTATGAGTGATGTACTACCAACCTGTCAACTCTATCGAATCATGCTACCATTCGCGTTCTGACATTCACATACACACTCATTGTTTACACTCACATTCTTGTCGGAGCCTCATCACGTTCCAGGACAAGATGACCTGTATGACCAAAACTGTGCTGGGTTTAATGAGTTGACAATCGTTACACTTTACTACACCAGTCCCAACATCTACATTTATCAACTGGTGGACATTCACGTCATTTAACAAATAAAGCGTGATTCAACAACTAGTAGCCAGTATGAGTTAACAACTAAACAGAGTTTAACAACTGGTGTGCCAGCTTCCTGGGTCAACCTGCACAGTGACCATATTGAGAAGTAAACTACTGAGACCAGACGTTCCTTGGGGTCTGTTACGACACACAAATACATCAGCAGTACAACTCTACAGTGATGTCAGCGTGACCTGTCCTGTCGACAGTATGCGGTAACTAGGTCAGCGTTTGTTGACATTTGGTTCGTTGGACATTTGCCATACAACTGACAGTGTTACACAGCAAGCTTGGTTGAAACATAGAACATTACACATCAGGACTGGAGAATATTTGACAGTGTTTGCGAAAGGAAATGTTATTGAACTGAGAAGTCCTACATCGATTGTTATCATTCACATCAACGATGGAGCTTCTATTTCTGTGTTGAATTTAAAATAATTAGACCAGAAGTATTTGTTTAATAAAGTACCACAGTACTGTACTATTAGGCAGTGTAACTGAGCCTTCTTTACAACACATTCTTTCTGCAACACTCTATTTACATCATATTGCCATACTATTTATGCAATTATGTATTTATGTTTAAATATTTATATGTGATATTTGTTTGTATCCAGCGGGTTGTTGTTTTGGTTGGGCGGTGTCACACAGCAGAGTATCCCACGTAATAGAGGGTCTGATGTGTGCGTTCTATAGGTGCAATTTTCTTGATTGAAAATTTGCTGCGACAGCTGTTGCTATTAGTGTTAGCTGTGAAGACTGTACTCATTGTTGTTTTTGTAATATTCCTCTGTTCTTTAGTTTGTTTTGATTTGTTTGTAATTTGTTGGTCTACCCTATTCTATCTTTCAGTTCTATTCTCAATTTATATTTATATACTGTGGCGTTATTTGTATTTGTTATCCTCTTGCGGTTTATCTTTTATTGTTTTCCCATTTCATTTATTTCATTTCCGCAAATGTTTTCATGTTCTCCTGTATAACTGTTTTGTTTTGTGCCTGATCGACATACACTATTTAAAATATAGTTGATCATATAAATTGATGTACAAGAATCAACTGATAGTTAATTGCTATTACTAAAGGTACACAGTTGATGATATAAAACACTATTTCTGGTGCACTGCACTTATATTATAGAGTGAACCAGCAACTTATAGCTGTTATTATATAAGGATTTATACAAGACCTTTTGTAAGGCTTGTTTCCCACAGTGATTGGGATAGTTAAGTACTATTTTCCACAGGTTATAAAGTTATCATACAAGGTCTTTGATTAAGACTAAGAAAGTGAATTTATTTACTTTTGCAAATTACTGATCTTATTAGACAAGATGTCTACATTAGATTATTTTATCACACAAGGCAAGGCTCTTGATAAGACTGGTCAGCAATTAGAAGAATGGGCAGTTGCTCAATATGACAAAGCATTAGCTGCTGAAGAAAGAAAAGCATTGATTGAGGAGAAAAGATTAGAAGCTGAGGAAAAAAAATTACAAAGAGAGTATGAACAAAAGAAATTGCAGATACAGACTGATGAAAAAAGATTCCAGATGGAAATGGAAAAAGAGAAAAGAAAAGATGAAGCTGCTGCAGAAGAGAAAAAATTACAAGCTGCTGCAGAAGAGAAAAAATTACAAGCTGCTGCAGAAGAGAAAAAATTACAAGCTGCTGCAGAAGAAAAAAGATTACAAAGAGAAGCTGAAGCAGAAGAGAAAAAAT
The DNA here is from genome assembly GCA_024509875.1 of Oreohelix idahoensis. Taxonomy (NCBI): domain Eukaryota; kingdom Metazoa; phylum Mollusca; class Gastropoda; order Stylommatophora; family Oreohelicidae; genus Oreohelix; species Oreohelix idahoensis. Next base: position 69,886 of record JAMPIV010005321.1, read on the forward strand.
TACAAGCTGCTGCAGAAGAAAAAAGATTACAAAGAGAAGCTGAAGCAGAAGAGAAAAAAGCAATAAGAGAGCATGAACACAAAAAAAGAACTTTTAGCATTTGAGTTAGAAAAGTTAAAGTTAACAAACATAAGTGATGGTAATCAAGCATCTGGTGGTAATGGTAAACCCTTTACTTACAAGGTCAAGGTACCAGCGTTCAACCCTTCCAGTGATGACATAACATTCTGGCTAAATAGATTTGAACGCTCGTGTCGAGCACATAATGTGGACAAATCACAATATGCTAACCAGTTATCAGAAAATCTGAAAGGTGATTCTCTGACTAGTTTAAGTTTGGTTGAAGAGGCTGACAAAGATAACTATGATGTTATTAGGGCAGCCTTATTAAAGAAGTATCAGTTGTCTGAAGAGGGTTATCGGAAGTTGTTTAAGACAATGGTGCCTGAGGCAGGTGTAGAATTCTCAGAATTCATTGCAAGGACACGTCTTACATTTGATCGTTGGATTGAGCTATCCAAAACAGAAAAGACTTATGAAGCCCTTATGGACTTGATACTCAGAGACAAGATTATGTCAAGTATAAATAAACCTTTCCTCGAATTCTTACATGAGCGTAAACCTAAGTCTCTAAAAGAAATGGAACAATATTGTACCCAATACGTCACTGCACATCCGGACGTAGCTATTAGCAACAGTAAGGTTAAAGAAGGTATGCCAGTTGCTTCTGCAACACCATACAACCCTAATCACTCTCACAAATTCCAAGGACCTCAAAATAGGTTTAATAAAAAAGGTAACTATTACAGTTATCAGAACCAAGGTAACCAATCATTTCAGGGTTCTTCTTCGAATACCTGGAGAAGAGCTGACAGCCCTCGATTCAGGGGTGGTCATAATTACAGGAACTTTCGCAAAGGAAGTCATTCTAGAAACTATCCAAGTTTTCCTTCATGGAGACAACAAGATCATAATTACAGAGATACTCATTATAATGAATATGATGATAGTAACCAAAGGAGCTATGATTCAAACCCGAGTAGAGGTTATAATAGTGGAAACAATGATAAGTACAGAGGCAATAATAACAGAGGTAGAGCACAATTCAAAAAACATAAAGCTCATTACCAGGCGAACTCTGCACAGCAAGAGTCCCACGAAGCCTATAAACAAAATAAAGATAATGATGACTCTAATAATATGGCATGTGCCGCTTTTGATTTTGGGAGAGCATCTCAGTGCCCCCAATGCAAAACATTATTTGAGCCAACCACAGTGTCTACTTTAAGCTGTGGGCATCCTCTTCCCGCTCTTCCTGCGTCAATCGCGCATGATGGGAGAGGTTCTCTTGTCTTACACAAAGGTTTAGTAAATGACAATCCAGTCTCAGTACTTTTTGATTCTGGATGCACAACTATTGGGGTTAGGCAGTCACTCATAGATCCTTCTCATTCTACAGGCAAAGTAGTCAAATGCGTAACATTTGGCGGCACCATAGAGAAATACTCTACCGCTATCATTAGGATTGCTACTCCTTTCTTCACAGGAGATGTACACGCATGTCTTTTGCCGAATCCGATCGCTGATCTTATCATCGGTCGCATTCACGGAGTCAAAGAATGCACTCCGGAGCAAATTTCCGTTTGGGAAAATCAAAATATGCAATCTGCTAATGCGGTAGTCACTAGAGCTCAAGCTCTCAATATGCCTGAAACTTCATCTGTTGAAGATAATGAAGTGCATAACCAAGATGATCCCTTGGTAATTTCTCGTGACTCGTTTATAAAAAACAACAAGAAGAAGATCCGACTCTTAAGAAATTCTTCACTCTTGTAACGAAAGGTGATCCGAATAAAGATTCAAATTGTAAATCTTGGATTACAATGAAGAATGGCGTACTTGTACGTATGGTGCAAGACTCCACTAAGTCAAGTCATTCTCAGATTCTTGTACCCAAGAATTTGAGAGTTAAGATCTTACAACATGCACACGACTCTCAGTGTGCTGGTCACATGGGTTTTTCCCGTACAAAGTCAAGAGTTCTTGCGGCTTTCTTTTGGCCTTTTGTGAACAAGGACATACGGATCTATTGTCGATCCTGTAAAGTATGTCAAGAAGTCAAATCCAAAGGTCCTCGTCATGCTGCGCCTATTCAGGCTGCAGATATTCCTATTCGTCCATTCCAGAAAATGGCGATAGACATCATTGGTCCATTCAAGATCAAATCTGCTAGAGGACATCAGTTTATCTTAACGTGTGTAGACATGTGCACACGTTGGCCAGAGGCTATCCCTCTAAAGAGCATTACTACCGCTGACATTGCAGATGCTCTTTGGCTTATATTTTCTCGGCTGGGATTCCCCGGAGAAATATTATCAGATCATGGCACCCAACTGATATCGGATACCATGTCTCAAGTAATGTCTACTCTACAGATAGAGAGATCTTTGAGTAGCATCTATCATCCTATGTCCAATGGGATGGTCGAGCGACTAAATAGAACACTTAAGAACTTATTAGGGAAGATAACTGAGGATCATCCTCAAGATTGGGATAGGGTTTTACCCGCGGCCCTCTTCGCGTACAGAGAGGTCCCCAATGAACATACAGGGTTTTCTCCCTTTGAACTTGTCTTTGGCGCGCGACCGCGCGGCCCAATGTCTTTGCTGCATGATCTTATAACAGCTGACAATATTGACGATGACACAAAATCTTCTTACGAGTATGTCATCGCGCTGAGACAAAAGATTATCGAAGCATGCAAATTGGCAACGTCCTCTTCTGAATTTGCTAAGCAGAAGGCAAGACAATTTGCTAATAAGAAGAGAACTTTACGACAACTTTGTCCTGGTGACAAAGCATTTGTTTTGCTACCTTGTCGTGAAAATAGACTCCTTATTAGTTGGAAAGGTCCGTACGATATAATATCGAAAATTTCAGATGTTGACTACATCGTCGATATCAACGGGAAGCATAAAACCTTCCACATCAATATGCTTACGGAGTTCCATGAACGTCCTGACTATCTACAGCCTATTTTCCAGGCAACGGACGATTCTCATGTCAAACATGGTCATTACTCATCACTGTCTGTAATACAGGATGAGGAAACAAGTTTTTCGGATGTTAATCTTCCGCTTCCAATGATCCCACTTCATTCTAGTGAATCATGGAAAGACGTTACTGTTTCTCCTGATTTGTCTCTAGGAGAACGGCGACAAGTTTCGTCTATGTTACAAACATTTCAGGATGTCCTCACTGACATCCCTGGACAAACTCATGTCATTGAGCATGACATTGTTCTAACTGAACATACTCCAATTAGGGTTAGACCTTATCCTATCCCTATACATTTCCAAACACAGGTTGAAAAGGAGTTGGATGAAATGATAGATTTACAAATAATCGAACCATCCACTTCTGCATATTCTTCGCCGATGGTTATTGTTCGAAAAAAAGACAATAACATACGTCTTTGCGTTGACTATCGCAAATTGAATCAAGTTACGAAGTTCGATGCTGAACCTATGCCTTTACTAGAAGAGCTACTTACTCGTCTTTCTAAATCGCATTTTTTCACTAAACTTGATTTGTCTAAAGGATATTGGCAAGTTCCATTATCCGAACGCGCCAAACCTCTTACCGCTTTCTCTACTCCCAGAGGCCTTTTCCAATGGAATTTTATGCCTTTCGGCCTTATGAACGCACCAGCTACATTTGTACGCATGATGCGTCGAATCCTATCGTATCGGTCAGATGTCATTGCTTATCTAGACGACATCTGTCTTTTCAGCGATACTTGGGAAGATCACTATTCAGGGTTAGTTGAATTATTATCAACTCTGCGTGAGTATAACCTGACAGCAAAACCATCTAAAGCTTGTATTGGCTTTAGCGAAATTGCTTTCTTAGGCCATCGAGTAGGTCACGGTTTCTTGAAGACAGAAGACCATAATATCACTAAGATACTTAACATCTCTATCCCTAGGACTAAAAAGCAAGTGCGAAGTCTTTTAGGTCTCATACAATTTTATGGACGTTTCATTCCGAATCTGTCCTCTATCATGGCACCTCTCTCTACACTATTAAAGAAAGGGTCGCCTAACATGGTTCACTGGTCTCATGAATGCCAATCTTCACTAGAGAAGATCAAAACTATGTTTTCATCACCACCTATTTTAGTGTTACCTACAACAGATAAGACATTTGTTCTTCGTAGTGACGCTTCATCCACTGGGATTGGAGCGGCACTAATGCAAGAGTACTCTGGAACTCTGCATCCTGTAATGTATATATCCAGAAAACTTAATGCTGCAGAAAGGAATTACTCGGTTTTAGACCGTGAATTATTGGCAATGGTTTGGTCAATTCTCAAACTCCAAAGATTCCTTCTGGGCGCGCATTTCGTAGTGGAAACTGACCAAAAAGCTCTTACGGCTATCCAAAGTAAGAACTTGAAGAGCTCGAGATCAACTCGATACGCAATCGCTCTTCAACCTTTTCATTTCTCGGTACGAGCTATCCGTGGTTCAGAAAATGTGATGGCGGACATTCTGTCCAGATGCCCACATGATGCCACTTAACTGTTAAATATTGGATCTTTTTAATATGTATAACTTTACAACAGTTATTTTTTGTTTCTTTACTAAGATACACATTTGTAATTTAATAATAGAATGATGGTATCGCTACTTAGCGGTTTATTGATGTTTATTCACCGCTGTTCTTTGATGATTGTTTCTTCATAAATCATAAATTTAAGATTATAGTGTGAATTTTTGGTATGCATTGTATAATTACCAGAATTGTATTATACGTACATCACACCTTCCTGGAAACATTTATTCGTAGAGAAACAATTTCTCTCAGATTTTGAGATATATTCTCACCGGTCATATTAGGAATTATAGTTATTCCTGATATTTTCATCTGCGCAGTATTCTTGCGTTGTGAGCCTATTCTACGTGCTCCTAGATGTATTTAAAAAAAAAATTTTTTTTTTTTTTTCCCGGGAGGTGTGGTAAGACTGTAAAGGGCAATTTTTACTATCTTGCAATATAATACATTTATATACTTATTATGTTCGCAAATATTTTGTAATCAAAGTATTTCCTTTTTAAGTGCTTAAGGAGAAGTCATTTTTGAGTTACTTCCCTTGAAAGTAGTTCCGTCATCTTCGATCGGACTCCGCGGACGAGTCTAGGCCTACTGCGATTTATTCTTTGGCTGGGTAGGAATAGATTGTTCTTGCTTCAGTATATCTATGGCCTGAATTTATACGTAGTGTTTGTATGAGTAGGACGAGTCTGTCTTATATATGGATATCTTTACATTTCTAAGTCGAACTATGTTGGTTGTCGCTAGAAAAGGTCAAAGGCTATGCAGCGGAAGTATCGCTAGCAAGGGGTGTGATTCATGGCTGTCATCCTGTCTGGATGTCGAATTTTGTTGTAGCAGGCCTATCGCCGAAAAAGTGATCGATAAGTCAATGGGGAAAAGTGATAGTCATTTAGACATGTTGTATGTACTTTACCCCAGTGTTTATTCTCTTTTGCCAAGGAATGGCAAAGTTATATTTCGCATAGAAAGGTAAAACCACAATTTATTATGAACTTGGGCTTCGCCATCGTTGTCGATAAACAGATGCACAGTGGTACTTTTGAAAAGAATATTTATTCAAAGGAAGACGACATTCCTATGTATCAACACTAGATTGTATGATATTATTCAATCACCTCTATGAGAGAAGCTATGAAGAAATGAGGACATTTAACGAATGACCAATTTTGGTCTGGGTCCTATAGTGAGTGAAACTCACGAGAGAAGAACAGCCATGTTGAAATTCATATACTTTGTATTTATCGAGTGAGAAAAAGGGATGCCTGTACTATCGCTCGATGAACCAAGAGATCACTGCTACATGTGAGAACCCATGTCTGGGATTCCTATATCTTTATGGAAAATATATATATTGAACTTTACGTGAAGGGATATTCACTAGACGAGGTTAGGTCTAGGAGCCTTCCTATATATTGGTTATGGTCTGACGTGCCCAGTCAGTAAAGCCAGATGATTTACATGATGGAACTCTGAATGCTTATTTACGAATGCTCCATTATGATATTTGCCAAGCATGAATGCTAACTTAAGATGATATTCCTGTGATCAACATTATGCTGTCTATGTCGACATTTGTTCCTGTAACCATACACGTACTGTCCAAGTGTGCGTCCCATTAAATGTTATAAAAAGACCACCGTAGTTCCAGTACTTCTTGAATTCGAACAGTGTGAGTATGAGTGATGTACTACCAACCTGTCAACTCTATCGAATCATTCTACCATTCGCGTTCTGACATTCACATACACACTCATTGTTTACACTCACATTCTTGTCGGAGCCTCATCACGTTCCAGGACAAGATAACCTGTATGACCAAAACTGTGCTGGGTTTAATGAGTTGACAATCGTTACACTTTACTACACCAGTCCCAACATCTACATTTATCAACTGGTGGACATTCACGTCATTTAACAAATAAAGCGTGATTCAACAACTAGTAGCCAGTATGAGTTAACAACTAAACTGAGTTTAACAGTACTCCGTTTGTCTTTAAAATATTCCATAAACAGAAATCAATAAGGCGTGTTTGTTGACCTAAATTCCTGCTACCGTTAAAGGTCACGGGGCGTGGCTAATTTGCCGCTGTGCGACAAAAAGTTTCGTCTGCACGGAAAGTCCCTTTGCCCGATTGCTGATTTCACTGCTGTGTTTGCAAAAAAGGTTCGTTTGCAAGAAAGTTCATTTACACGAACAAAAAGTCATTGTTCTACAGCGCAGTTCTTTAAAACAGCTTAAAACACGTTGCTTTACAAATGCATCTGAACTCCTGTCTCATGTTCAATCATGTTATAGTTCAATTGATGCAAATGCATTATAGATGAACTTGGTGCACATAATTAATTCAGGCATAAAATTTTGCGAGGCACCGGCTTGGTTCCCCATCTGTTGAGAGGAGGTTTATTTCTTTCGTGCTTATTCCTGCCTTTTGCTTTTAGCGTTTGCACGACTGTTTATTAGTATCCAATATGCATAGGAATGTAATGTCCAGGGTTCTTTCTTTACGTGCCTGGCAAATGAGTATTAACTTACTTTGTGCACACATCTCTTTCTCCAACGAAAGTAATAACAGCTGAGTGACGGTTTGTAACTTTAATACACATGAAAACTTCACAATAGACCCATTGAGGTGGTCAGGCAATTATAACACAATCCAATTAATAATAATAATCTTAGTCACTCATTTGCATGAACAATCCTGAAATATGATATACAGTTGTATACTTCCATGTAAAGGATATTATATACAAGAATATATATTAGGGCTATACACACACGCCTAACACATCGGTACAGCCAAACGGCTGGTCACAGACTGCCCCCACTTCGCTGCTAACCAGCTCTCGTTTTCTTACCCGCCTCGTTACACGGTCTCATCACGTGACATAGAGTGGCTATTGGGTGAAGTGACGAAGTGCCAAAACTGGGCGTAAAAACTAATGTATTTTCTACTCCCATTATTGCCCCCCTGTTCCCGAGCGGAAACCAAGGGTTTTCGCTTGAGAACAGTGGATAGTTAGCCCAAAAACTATTAATCTATTAGGAAAGAAAAATCATATTGTTCAGAATAATATATATGAAATATTAATTGTAGTACCAAATGACATGAAAACAGATATATCTAAACAGTTTAGACAAAATGTAATCCAATCTTTCAAAAAATGCAATTAAAGTCGTAACATGAATGTTTCAATAATATATCACCTGAAAAACAAAACAAGATCAGACAATATCAACGTCTGGCACCAACAATTTCACTTTCCAGTTACATTCCTTGACAATAGGTCTGCCAGAAAGTTTTCTGATCCCTTGATTGGAATAATTGTATATCTATATTCTTGGATAAGCAAGAACCATCTGTGTAATCTACTGTTTGTCGTAGTTTTTTGATTTAGGGATGTTAGTGGACGGTGATCCGTCTGGAGGTAGAAGTGTGCGCCAAGTAAATAGCGTGATAACTTGCCCATACACCAAATGATGGACAAGAGTTCTCTTTCACTGGTGGAATACCGAGTTTCTGCTGGTAGCAACTTCCTGCTTACATACAAGCATGGATGTGGAGTATCGTTGAACCATTGCAACAGGCAACCACCAATGCCAGTCTGAGAAGCATCAGTCCTCAGAAGATATGGCATAGTGATATTAGGTAACACCAAAATAGGTGCCTTGGAAAATACAGTTTTAATTTTGTTCAAAGCTCCACTGCAAGTATCGGACCAAATAATTTGATTAGGAGCTCCCTTTTTAGTCAAAGATGACAGGACAGAAGAAATAGATGAAAAGTTCGGAATGAACTTGTGATAAAAGTTAATGAGTCCTAACATGCTCCTAACTTGTTTCTTTGTCCGAGGGATATCTAAGTCTAATATACGTTTGACAGTCTGTTCATCAGGGTATAACCTGTGGTTACCAACACGGTGACCAAGAAATGAAATTTCTCGACAACCAATCTGAACCTTTGAAGGTCTAACTGTCAAACCATGCTTTCTGAGTAGCATTAATAAAGATTTTAATCCTGTGATATGTTCTTGCCAAGAACTATGGAATAAACAGATGTCGTCTATGTATGTGATGACATCAGACCTATCTCCTAAGAGTCTCCGCATCATGCGCACAAAAGTCGCGGGAGCATTGACAAGGCCAAAACACATATAATTCCATTGGAATAAACCATATGGAGTCATAAATGCGGTTAGAGGTTTGGCTTTATCAGTTAAATGGATCTGCCAATATCCCTTGGAAAGATCTAGTTTGCTAAAGTATGTAGCCTGGGATAGTTGTGATAAGAGATCCTCCAAAACAGGCATAGGCTCAGCATCTGTGAGAGTGACACTGTTAAGACGTCTAAAATCAATGCAGATGCGAAGAGATTTGTCCTTCTTCCTAACTAGAACCATAGGAAAAGAATAGGATGATTCAGAAGGAGAAATGATGCCCATGCGTAGCATATCCTTAAGTTCACTATCCACCTGAGATCTGTAGTGTAAGGGTATAGTATACGGTCTGAGTTTGATAGGGTGATCATCAGTCAATGCAATATCATGAGAGATAACATCAGTGCGACCTGGAAGTTCAGTCAGCACATCAGAGAAAGATTCTAAAACAGCAAGAGCCTGTTCTCGATAACCAGAATCTAAATCACCTGATACAGTTACATCTCTCCAAGATTCAGAAGATGTTAAAGGCAGCAGTCGAAAATTAAAAGAAATATCGCTCGCTGTAGAATCATCAGATTCCACAACAGCTGACAAAGTCTGTCGAACCGGTTCATCAGAAATACTGTACAAGATAGGTTCTAACTCTGCAGGGTGATCCACATACAATTTTAACATATTAATGTGAAATGTTTTAACTTTGCCCCTTATGTCAATGGCATAATCTACATCAGTTTTCTTCTCAACCACCTTAAAAGGGCCCTGCCAGGAAATTAGCAGTTTATTTTCCTTGGTCGGAAGAAGTAGCCATACTTGTTCTCCTGGTAAGAACGAACGTAATTTTCGAGATTGGTTGCAGCGCAATCTTGACCTGTGTGAAGCATTACGTATCATACCTGATGCATAAGTACATGCATCTACAAGGCGTTGTCTGAGATCAATGACCAGTTCATAGCTGGTGCGGACAGTAACATCCTCCACTGATCCCAACAACAAATCCTTGAGTATGTGCATAGGACCTCTAGGGTTGGCACCATATACCAACTCAAATGGCGAAAAGCCAGTGCTCTCATGGGGCACTTCTCTGTAAGCAAATAAGACCGCTGGTAACATTCGGTCCCAGTCACGAGGACATGTCTCGGTGACTTTGCCTAACAACTGCTTCAACGAGCCATTGAAACGCTCGCAAACGCCATTGCTTTCCAGATGGTAAAGGCTTGTGAACGAATGCTTAATTGCTAACATGTTCTCAATATATTTCATCATTTGAGACATAAATTGAGTACACGATCTGATAAGATTTCCTCAGGAAATCCTATGCGACAAAAAATAACAAATAAAGCATCAGCGACAGCTGCTGAGGTGATATTCTTCAATGGTATGGCCTCCGGCCAACGTGTACATAAGTCTATACACGTTAGGATATATCGATATCCTCTGTCTGACATAACTGACATAGGACCAACTATGTCAACTGCAAGCTTGGTGAAAGGCCGTAATGGCACATCAGTGACTTGTAAGGGTGCAGCGTGGTGCTTGCCCCTACGTGCTACCTTTTGACAAGTTGTACATGACCTGCAGTATAGTTTTACGTCTTTGTTAACACAGGGCCAATAAAAATTTGAGGTGACACGAAACAGAGTACGCTTAATCCCCATATGACCAGCTAAAAGCGAGTCATGGGCAGTATTCAATACAATAGGTCTAAAACTCTTTGGAATAACTACCTGTCTCCTGACTAAAACATGGTTGTCAAAACATCTAGTCAGTACTGAGTTTTTAAATTCAAACCAATAACGTGAAGTTTTTGTCTTCTTCACATGTTTGCTCTCTGCTAGAGCAAACAATGGTTGCAAAGCAACATCTTCACGCTGTTTGGTAGCGAACGACTGGGGGGAAACATTATGAACATTTTGAAGAGATGCTCTGTCACTAAATGGTATAGCTGGCTCTGCCTTAGATTCAGCGGCATGCTGGGCCCTAGTGACCACAGCATTAGCCAACATTGGGTGAGATTCAACCCATTCATGTATCTCCTCTGGAGAGCAATCCTTAATACCTGGTATATTACCAAGAATAATGTCTGATACTGGTTGGTCAAGGACACATGCCCTTACCTTACCTGTAAAGAAGGGTGTGGCAATATCTATTTCTGCCACTGGGTAACACTCTATACTCCCACCAAATGTTATGCACTTCACTGTTTTACCAGTAAAGGCAGATTCATCAATTAATGATCTACGGACTCCGACAGTGATACAGCCAGAATCACGAAGGACACTTACATGCCTGTTATACAGGAAACCAGTATATAATGTGAGGCGTCCCACGTTCTCACAAGATGACATAGCGGGTAGAGCATGCCCGCAGATCAGTCTGGGCTATGAACCAGGTTGGAATAAAGATTTGCACCCATAACAATTTTCATCATTAAGTGAGCTAACAATACATGCATTGGCATGGTCAGCTCCCTTCTCATCATTCTTCTTTGTAGTTACACATGCATTACCCTTCTCATGATTGCTATTGTCATTATGCCCACAGTGTTTGTTAGTACTGTTTCCATAATATTTCTTATAAGGTCTATTCCTAGCACATGACCAACATCTGCCATTATTCCTATTACCACTGTAGGATGCATTGTCTTGTACGGGTCTATGATCTATCCATTTGTGATGCATTTCCTCACCACGGCTAGAATTCTGCCGCCACTGACCTTGGTTTGAATAACCATAGTCTCGTCTCTGTGAGAAGTTAGATGGTGACCTCTGCCTTGGGAAGTTATATTTTCCCCAGTAGTTGTATCTATAGCTTTGCCTTACTCTGCTGTCCACACCCTGTGATCGAGGTCTCTGCCCACCATCTCTAAAGTCATGACGAGCCACACATACTGGGAGTGCGTCCTTTATAGTTGGTTTGTGAACCTCTTTATCTGGGTGAGCTGTCATATATTGTCTCCCAAGTATCTCCATTGCCTCAAGGTCTTTCGGTTTTCTTTCTTGAAAAAATGAGGCAAGATCGGTGCTGCATGCAGACAACACCTTGTCACGTAACATTAGATCAAGTAACCCAGTGAAGGTCTTTTCAATTCCGGACAACTCTATCCATCTTTTAGAATATAATTTTATTAATGAGATAAATTCTCCAAAATCAGCTTTCCTGCTAGGCAGACAGGAATGAAATTTATCACGGAATCCTGCTTCCGTCAGCTGAAATTTACGTAGCAATGTCTCCTTGACAACGTCGTAGTCTTCTCTACTACTGCTGTCCAGAGCAAAATAAGCCTGTAGAGCGTCTGCTGTTAAAAAATCGCATAACGTAGCACTCCATTGACCCTTGGGGATCTTCAATGCACTGACCTTGAGCTCAAAGCGTTGTAAGAAACTATCTACACAGTCACTTTGCTGGTTGAAATTTGGCAATCGTATCCGGTTTGTGGTCACAGGTGCACTAGATGATGTCTTTGGAGCGTCCAACTCCACTTTCCTTAAGGCGACAGCAACATCTACATCTTTTTGAATACGCAATTTCTCTATTTCCATGTCTATTTTTAATTTTTCTTGTTCAGCATCAATCTTTAGTTTTTCTAGCGCAAGAGCTTATGCATGATCTTTTTCTTTCTCATCATGTTCTAACTGAAGATGTTTTAATTCACGTTCATTTTGCCTTTCAATTCTTGCATTATAGCTGTCAAATTGTGTGGTAGCAAAGGTCTCTAGTTCCGCTCCTGATTTATTAAATTTAATTCCAATTTCTATAAAGTCCTGAAACGAAGACATGGTTTTCTCATAGAAACCCCATTCTGTTCAAAATATATTGATATTTATAATAATGAACAATACAAAACTCAATACATATATAAGTCCTACAAAACCACCAAGGACATAATAAAAATGTGTTAAATTATGGTGATATTGTTACTGAACATTGCAGTGCTTAATACATATTATAATAAAAGGAAATAATAATAAAATATGCAAAATTATGCCATGTATATCAATGGGTCCAGACAAATGTACAATGAAAAGATGAAGGCAATGATGTCAATGACAATGATGATGATGATGGTATATTTTCAAATACAACACACACAAAACAAATCAAAATTAACTAAAATAAGACAACAAAACAATATTCTATATTAACATGTAAACAAATAATATTTATTAGACACTACAAATAATTCACAACTAAAACAAAACAACCGTCACATGAACAACTAAAGAGAAGAAGGTATAGAAAGCACTATTACAACAACTGACAATGTGAGACATATATACGAAACAATAACAAAACGTAATACCTAACGCCACATCTAAACAAAGATTAAATGTTCACAATGCAAAAAAGGACTATCAGTATAAATGCGTCAAAGCGCTAAAATTCCTTAAATGCAAACCTCACATAAACCTATAGAAAATCACCTTTCATCATACTTCCGAAGATGAATGAAAAAAAATGATACCTGAAAAAAAAAATTGGCAACACTGAAAATATAGAATAGAAAAAAGAAAGAAAAAAAAATAGCGAAGATGGAGCACGCTATGAAAGCACACGATGCTTTAAACAAGCTTCTAACATGAAACTAAACGTGTCTTAAATTGCAGACTAAACTAAACTATTTTCGTCTGAACAGGGCGTAACGTTGTTAACACTGTCTCGCGTGAATCAGGAACACTGAGTCAAAATGGACACTATAAAGTTTTGTAAACTGTGTAATAATATGTGGTTTGGTCGAACTGTTTTATTTATTTCTTAATAATAAGGTCCATAAAGTTTCTTTTATAGATTTATAAATGTTAGTTCAACGTATTGATCTCTGAAAGCCTTCAATGTTTTTGGAAAAATAGGTACTCCGGTTGTCTTTAAAATATTCCATAAACAGAAATCAATAAGGCGTGTTTGTTGACCTAAATTCCTGCTGCCGTTAAAGGTCACGGGGCGTGGCTAATTTGCCGCTGTGCGACAAAAAGTTTCGTCTGCACGGAAAGTCCCTTTGCCCGATTGCTGATTTCACTGCTGTGTTTGCAAAAAGGTTCGTTTGCAAGAAAGTTCATTTACACGAACAAAAAGTCATTGTTCTACAGCGCAGTTCTTTAAAACAGCTTAAAACACGTTGCTTTCCAAATGCATCTGAACTCCTGTCTCATGTTCAATCATGTTATAGTTCAATTGATGCAAATGCATTATAGATGAACTTGGTGCACATAATTAATTCAGGCATACAATTTTGCGAGGCACCGGCTTGGTTTCCCCATCTGTTGAGAGGAGGTTTATTTCTTTCGTGCTTATTCCTGCCTTTTGCTTTTAGCGTTTGCACGACTGTTTATTAGTATCCAATATGCATAGGAATGTAATGTCCAGGGTTCTTTCTTTACGTGCCTGGCAAATGAGTATTAACTTACTTTGTGCACACATCTCTTTCTCAAACGAAAGTAATAACAGCTGAGTGACGGTTTGTAACTTTAATACACATGAAAACTTCACAATAGACCCATTGAGGTGGTCAGGCAATTATAACACAATCCAATTAATAATAATAATCTTAGTCACTCATTTGCATGAACAATCCTGAAATATGATATACAGTTGTATACTTCCATGTAAAGGATATTATATACAGGAATATATATTAGGGCTATACACACACGCCCAACACATCGGTACAGCCAAACGGCTGGTCACAGACTGCCCCCACTTCGCTGCTAACCAGCTCTCGTTTTCTTACCCGCCTCGTTACACGGTCTCATCACGTGACATAGAGTGGCTATTGGGTGAAGTGACGAAGTGCCAAAACTGGGCGTAAAAACTAATGTATTTTCTACTCCCAACAATCAAAGTCACTCTCCATTGGTATAAGGGAAATGCAAAAATAGCAGGAAACGAAAAAACAAAGACTGCCAAAACTAGGTGCAAGCATAGTTCAAATAAACACTCCAGTCCACAAGCAAACAGTTGAACTAATACTCCAATCAACTTCAAAGAGGAATAGCTGAACCAATAGGCATAAGGGTCTATTAGTATTACTTTTCATTGTACTTTTCCGCCACTCTGTTGATGGAGTTGCAGGGAGCATGCCTTGCAGCAGAAATGAAAGTTACATAAAGACTGGACATATTCCAAAGTCTAGATCTTCTGGAAACAGACATGATTTCATCAATGTAGATCTTTAAAGACCTCAGTGTTTCTAATGTAGATCTTTAAAGACCTCAGTGTTTCTAATGTAGATCCCCACAGCTGTAGAGTTGCCAGCCCCTGTAGTAGGTTATCTGTACATTTATTTCATAAATGTTTTTGTTTTCCAGTTCAACCCTTGATGAGTTATAATTAGGACATATAGTGTAATAAATTCATTTGATCCACCATCACTGAGCGTTAGCTCTTGGTAATTGTGGTGAAATTCTAAATACAATATCTAAATTATAATATAACAAGATAGTACATAAAGTCAAAAATAATATAGAATTAAAAATTTGGTAGAGAATTGTCTTTTTCACTCACGCCTTCAGCGTAATAGTGATAACGCAGTAGATCCGATTTAAAAAGGTACTCAATGATTCAAGGCGACCTTGAGCTAAACGTAAAACGTTTCCAAGTTCAAACAAATATTTGCCTAAAAGACATAGAATGTAGAGAGAGAGAGAGAGAGAGAGAGAGAGAGAGAGAGAGGGGGGGGAGGAAATGGATAGATGGCCCAAATGCTAATCGCGTCTCGCCTTGTTTCTAAAAATAAAATAAAACCAACTCGCGCGACATAGCCTTGGGCGATTTTCAAATTACGATACCAAAAACTAAAAAATGTTCAGGATATGGGTCATGCAGACAGCATTAATGGTGTAATTCTAACGTACTACGGACGATTCTCGTATTTTATTTGAAAGTACTTGGAAAAAGAAGTGAACAGGTGGTAGTTTATAGAAAAAACAACTAACAGAAAAATTATGGAAATCTGAACCAAGACACCAAGCCCCATAAAAATTATATAATAGTGTGCCTTGGGACTTTCTGAGCAAGAATATGTTATTAGTTACACAAATAGTCCACTAAATGATCAAAATATAGCCAAAATACTATAGTGGATCCGACAGACTGTCAGGACAAGTCATGCCTGCTTATTTTTTGGTATGGCAAAATTTGAAAAACAACTTTGGGTAAATGAGGTTAAAAGGTACCAATGATTTGATTAGCTGTAGTAAAATGGAAGGAGAGATAGGATTGGTTGACCTATAACTAAAAATATATTTGCCTTGGTAACATGGTTTGGGAGTTGTTTATTTGATAAAAGTTCGATTCAAAAATAAATGTATGCATGGTCCCATTGGCTAATGCGTTTTATAATACCCAAAAGCTTAGACTGTTCATGGCCATTTTAAGAAAATTTCTGTGGGAACAAGAAGTGATGAGTGCAGACTAGTATTTTCAAATATAGGAAACGCAGTCTGACACAGACGGCAGATTTAAGGTGTGCCATAATGATTGCCAGTCATCGTTAGCCTGTGTATTATTTCATTGAAATCTGTGGTAAGCTTGACTTTATTGACCTTTTATTTAAAATAAAGTTTGAATGTGAGATATTAACATACGACTGTAAGTAGGTAAGTCGAGGGCAGACTTAGGAAAAGCCTAGAGATTGCTCCAGCATATGAAAGACTATCAGAGAAGTGTAGAACTACACAATTATATATGATTGTCATCAAGGAACATAACACCTCTCTTATTGTATGGAAAAAGATTATTGCTAGAATTGCAGAGGCGTTGTAACCATTGGGGGAGAGAAATGCTGATATACATTGTCACATCAAAATATAATAGTAAATATGTTGTCGTAAAGAGCTGACCCTATTTGTTTGCTTGTATTGTACCTGTAATAAATTGTGGAATATTATTGTATGCTGGTTATAAAGAAGGATGCATAACCTTCTTATTTCAGAGGTTTTGTGGTATTGTCACAAACGTAGTTCCAGACTCCGGGGAAACTGTTCTATTCCTGACACAGTTTTGAATTTTGCTGAGACAAGTTGTCTGGCCCAATCACCCCAGGTGGAGTGGACGTTTGAATGTTCGAGTGCAAGCTGGCTACCATTATCTTCCCTGAAGTGGAGAATATTGACCAGCAAGCTTAAGGAACGATCTACCTGTATTCTAATTTCAAGATAAGTGCCTGTTTGGCACCAGAAAGCTCAACCTCAAATAATAATAACATATCGACTGTATTTATAAATAAACATTCCACAATTATAAAATGGAAAACAAGAAAAACTATAGGGCATGATGTTAACAAACAACCTACTATTATATGTCAGCATTAACTCCAGCTAGAGACTACATATACACATTTATATTATAATAACATTTGTATTATGGACAGAAGATCCATTGTGTTATTGAATTGATGTAAATATTGCTTCTGATTCATTTTGAGTGTTAGTCCTGATTCAAAACAAACTAGAACCAGGACAATAAATTGTAAAAAGTAATTTTACCTAAAATTCAACCACTGACTTACTAAAGATAGTCTTTTAAAGTGTAGTTTGTATGTGATTGTCGTTGTACTGTTGTGTTGTGCTGAATAATAAAATACTTGTGTATATGTTTAGTTGGTTAATGCAAAATACACTACAAATTCATAACCCTAGACACAAAACGTAGTTATCATACATCATAATCAAGAATAAGTCTGAATGAGATCATAGGGGTGGTAGCAGAAAGGTACCCTGGAACTTACCATAATATTTGTGATATTCAGGGACCTTTACAGCTGATCTCATTCAGTACACTAAGAGTACATAACAACAACATCTCTTAACACCAAACCCACCACAGTAATAAATTCAAGACAGTAAACTCAGATTTCCGATATCCAAATGTATCTTCTTCTTCTGCCCTCCACTCAGTCCAAATAGAGTAAATCAAAAACTTGTGAATAAATTTGTGTGTGACACCCCCTTTTCAAGAAACAAATAATAAAAATATCATAAATGCGTTCTTGTATTGAAGTAGTATGACA
This sequence comes from Oreohelix idahoensis, assembly GCA_024509875.1. Taxonomy (NCBI): domain Eukaryota; kingdom Metazoa; phylum Mollusca; class Gastropoda; order Stylommatophora; family Oreohelicidae; genus Oreohelix; species Oreohelix idahoensis. The sequence continues at coordinate 87,668 of JAMPIV010005321.1, forward strand.
AGATTACTAATGTGGAACTGATGACAAGAACCAGTGGAACAAGAGATGGGAGCAAGACACTGGGGATGGATAGTTGACACGTTGAGGAAACGGGTTGATAGCATTATTTTTTTTTTTTGCATTATCAGGCAGTCCTTGTTCTGGAATCCTCAGGGTAAGACAGGTAGAGATAGACCAATGAATGCATGGAGAAGAGAAAAGGGGATTGACAAGAAGGGTATGAAGAAGACAGGGAAAGAGCTCGAACGTTGGCACCGGACAAGAAGACTTGGTATATATTTGTTGAAGGCATATGCATGATGGGAAAATAAATGATAATGGTGATGATGTTCTACATATGAGGGGAACGGAAAGCCATAGTAAGTCAGTTGTCATAATTTAAGGCATCTGCAATCATATCTGTCCACAGATCTCAATTTGTTAATGCTCTCCATTAGTTGTGTTGTTAATTCATCGCATGCCATAGTGTGTCAGACTATCCATTATCTTGTCTGTCTTCCCCTGCTTCGCTGTGGTGGATTTGGTGTTACGTGTTATGCCTTGTATACTTAGTGAGGTCGAGCTATGTAAACCCCTGAGTCTAATTGTTGAAGTAGTAATGTATTCTCAGGGTATCTAACTGCTACCACCAGGTGATTCACTCAGTAGATATTTTATATCAGTTACTTGAAAATGGCTAGAATGTCTAGGGTGATGTAGGTGTAATGTTGCATTAACCAACTATACATACAAACAAATATTTTATTATCCAACTCCACAAGACAGTATGACGACAATCACAAACAAACTACACTTTAAAATACTATCTTAAATAACTCTTTTGATTGAATTTGGTGTAGTAAGGTATATTACAATTTATTATTCTGACCCGAGTTATTTTGGATCAGGATTTGCAACCAAAATTGAAATCAAGTGTATTATGTACATAAATCAAATAACACAATGGATCTTCTGTCCATACATACAAATGCTGTTATAATATATGTGTGTAGTTGTATATTTCTAATGAAGGATAATACTGGCATAAAATGGTGGGTTGTTGGTTAACTTCACACCCTCTCTTTTATTTCTTTTCTTTTGTAAATTGTGGAATCTTTATTTCTTATAAGAATTCTTTCAAATAATAGAATATAGTTCAGTGGTTAAGCCCTCAGGTGCCAAACAAGCACTTATCTGAGACGTAGAATACGGTAGTTCGACTGCTATGCCCGAGGGCCAATCTCCCACACTTCTTGGGTGGTAGTGGTAGCGAGCGTGTACCAGCAAAATTCTTGACCAAGTTGTGCAAACTTTCACTCCTCCTAGGGTAGTTGTGGTAGCGAGCGTGTACCAGCAAAATTCTTACTGTATCAAGAATAGAACAGTTTCCCCGGAGCGTGGCACTTCTTTAGTGTCAGTACCAAAAACCCTGAAATAAGAAGGTTATGCTTCCTTCTTTATAATATATTCACACTATTTTTCCACAATTTAATACATGGACAGTACAAATAAAAGAACAGGGTCAGATCTCTCTGACAACCCATTTCACCATTATAGTTTGATGTAACAATGTATACCAGTATTCCTCTTCCTCTCCCCTAATAGCTACAACGCCTCTGCAATTCTAGCAGTAATCTTTTTCCATACAATAAGGTAGGTGATATGATTCCTGCTGACAACCTATGAATGTTTTGGTTCTACATCTCTGGTAGTTTGTTATTGTAATGGAGCAATACTTAGGCCTTTCATAAGTCTGACAGTAACTTATATACTTACAGTCGTAAAATATTCATTACCCAAGTCATACAACACAAATAATAATAATGTTAATAACTTCTTCTTTACCACAGTTCAACGAATAAACCACAAGAACACGATGACTGGCACTTTAGAATATCCTTTAGCACGCTGCATTCTTTTCCCAAAACTATGCTCCTGCAGCTGCATTCTTTTTCACAATGATAGTGGGTGACTAGGAATGTCTATAGTTTTTGTTTCTTGGTCAATTGCTATAATTTTTGGAATTTTTATAAATAAATGAATGATGAATCTGATGATATAAAATTTGTTTGTGTACATGTTAGATGTGATAGGAAGAGAGGAAAGGAAAGATGAAAAAAACGAAAAAAAAAAAAAATTTTTTTTTTTTACATTTTAAAATTTAAAAAAAAAAAAAAAAAAAAAAAAAAAAACCAACACACGAAGAGTCCATTTCCCTTGCATCTCAATGAAAGTCATTTGACCGATAGACCAATACAAATGAAATGACGATCTTTTCGTTACACCCATCATCAGTAGCAAAGCAACAAACGCCCTCGTCAGCAGTGACATTCGGGCATAATCCTAAACATTTCCGATATTCCTAATCCTAACCCCTAAAATTATACATACTAGAATTGCCATTCTACTTTCGTTTCCATCTAGCCATCAAACATATTCTGAGATCCGATATCAGCGCTTATAAAGACAAAAATCTCATCCCTACCGCATGGCGTTAGAATCCAATAAAATTAGAGCGAAAATGGCCGCGTGTTCGATGCCGATTCATTTCGATTTAAAAAATTTACAAAAAATAAACGCGGATACACCCATCACTCTCATGCAAATAACATTACAACTTAACATCCGGGGCTGAAAATCACGTGTACACAAGTCATGTGCTAGAAAACGATGATAAACGCTGTCGACATATGTCGACAACAGCTGGGAGAACATAGGTTGCCTTCGTCGACATATGTCGACGGCAGCGTGCTAAAGGATATACACAGTTCATATCTGCCGCTTGTCCAGGCTGCTAGCATTTAATTTTTTATTTAATTTTTTTTTCGTACGCCCGCTAATACTCGAGGCGAAATCTCAGTTTATTGTTAATGTCTAACCTGACATTGATTTTACGTGAGTATCCCTTTTTCTTGTACAGCGACAGGTGTCCCTCGCCATTTAGGCAAATACTCGCCGATTTCGGAGGTACCCATTAGAGCTGGGTCGGCTCAGGAGCCGCCAATCCCTGGTCGACAACACTCCTTCAAATGTCATCGCCAGGTCTCGAGTTAATCCAGTCCAAATCCCGGTCGACGAAAAATCCTCAAATGCCGTCGCCCGGGTTTGATCCTGCATCACCCGGTCGCCAGAGCGGTGTTGTAACCACTACGCTAGCGCGGCTCCCTAGCATTTAATTGAAGCTAAGCAACTCTGTTCTCATCGTTCTGTGTCTACTGAAGTTTTTCTGACAAATGCCCACGAACTGTGGAAGTCTCTAATAATATTTATTGGCGCTGGCCAATGAAAGCTAGCGTGCCACTATTTGAATGGAATTTTGAAAAACAAAACTCCAAACATTAGTTTTTGTTCTAAGTCTGAAGGAGTAGCCTGCCCTTGCCAATATCATTCAAAATACGTTTCGTTTTATGGTACCAAATTTGCCTCTCCTCTTGGCCACCAATCACTCTGAGACCCTCCCTTGACTAAAGTGCGTTTCACAATGTTTGCCGCTGTTTAATATTCAATATCTCTGCAACCACTTGATCGTAATTGTTGCAACTTTGCATATGACCTAATGATCGCTATGTCCCAAGGGGGAACATTGTTTTCCTCGTTAACAAACTTATGGTTTTAAATTTTCTTTATTTAAAGTATACAAAATCGACCAACTCCTAGTCCAATCGAGTTTTTAAAGGGCTTACCCCTTCATATACTTACTTACTTACTTAGTCGTTCCCCTTCTACCGTGAGGTGTAGAGGTTTGGAAGAGAGAGCGCCAGACTATCCTATCGGCTGTCTTCCTCCTGGCCTGGTTCCATTCTAGTCCTCGATCCTTCAAAGATTGTCTAATGTTGTCCTCCCAGCGGACTCTGGGTCGTCCTCGGGGTCTGGATCCTTGGCTCTTTGTTTCCCATGCTTGTCGTGGTATCCGATCTTCTCCCATTCTGCAGACATGGCCAAACCATCATAATTGGGACTGTTCTACTTGGGTCTGCAGGGGGTAGGATTTAAGGCCTTGACGTATCGTCTGGTTGCGTACCATGTCTCTTCTTGTTACTTCAACCACCTTCCTCAGATACCTCATTTCTGAGGTTTGGATCTGGCTTTTATGGGTTGTAGTCATTGCCCATGACTCGCATCCGTATGTCAAGACTGGGACATAGGTGGAGCGGTATACAGCCATCTTCATTTTCTTACCAACCTCTCTCTTGCTGAGGAATCCTCGATTTATGGCCTGAAAAAGTCTCCCAGCTGCTGCTTTTCGAGTGGCCAACTCTTCTTTGATGCCTCCCTTTCGGTCTATAATAGCTCCGAGGTATTTAAAGTGGTCTACCTGCTCCAGGACCTGTTCTCCCAACTTAATCTGATGTTTTCTTTCTTCTCGTGATATCACCATGGATTTTGTTTTAGAGCTGCTTATGACCATCCCTCTCTTCTCCATCTCTTCCTTCCAGACTTGCAGGTTGGATTGGAGATGTGCCTCTGATTTAGCAATCAGGGCAACATCATCAGCAAATGTCAGCTCCGAAATATAGACCTGTCTCATCTTCCAGTACCCCACTGAATACTTTCTTGTTCTCTCCTTACATGCCTTGATGACATCGTCCATAAGGAGTATGAAGAGGTAAGGTGATAGGATATCACCTTGTCTTACACCAGTGGTGGTCCTGAACTCTTCTGACTTATGGTTTGCGGTCCTCACATAATTTCTGCAAGACTTGTAGAAGCTCTGTATAGCATGAATCAGAGGTGCTGGGATATTCTTCCTTGCCAAACAGTCCCAAAGTTTGCTCCAGGGGACCCTGTCAAACGCCTTTTCCAGATCTATGAAACAAAGATGCATCTCACTCTTATACTCAAGGGCCTTTTCACTCAGCTGTCTGAGTGTGAAGATTAGGTCTTGAGTACTTCGGTTTGCTCGGAATCCGCACTGGACCTCATCCAATTGTGGCTCAGCTAGGCGTCGGAGTCTCTGCTCTAGGATTCTAGAGTAGATTTTACCAGGGACACTGAGAAGGGATATGCCTCTATGGTTTCCACACTGTCGGTTGTCACCCTTCCCCTTCATATTTGTGAGCTATTTCGATTTAGCATCTTAAACGCATTTCACGTGGATTTGTCCGTGTTTCAGCTCACTATCGCACTGTTTTGAACATTACATTGATCATTCCCGTGCGTTCAGTTACCGTTCTACTGATTGTGTATTTCAGTGCATAGGCGTATCTTGCGGTATTCTAGGTCTGTAATACAATGGGTATGAAAGTCAAGTTCCTTACACTACATACAATGGCAGTGAAGATGTATAAATATTTCTGCAGAGAAGCTAAGCGTGGTAAACTGTATCGGAGTCTCTCAAATCCTGAAAAGAGAACTATTCACGCTTTGGGTTTAAGTAAACGCTCCTTTCATCAATTACTCAAAGCTAATGAAATTTTCAGTCCAATCAATACCAGGACGCAAGGAAGAAAGGAAGTAGTAGATAGTTTTGACAGGCATGTGATTAGAAGAGAAATTTTTAGAATGTTCAATTCCAAAGAAACTGTGACACTAAGAAAACTGAAAATTCGGCCGAGAACACACAATGACATTGATGTGTCGAAATCAACATTATGGAGAACTGTTAGAAGCATGGGCTTTACGTTTAGGAAGTACGCTAGTGGAAGAAACGTCATCTGCGAGAAGCCGCACTTAGTATCTATGAGAAGTAAATATTTACGTGAAGTACGGGAAATGCGTAAACAAGATTATGATATTGTGTATGTGGATGAAACTTGGATTAATGCTCACAACACAAGTGAAAAGGAATGGCAGTTATCAGATGGAACGATTAAAAGATATGTACCCAGTGGAAAAGGACAACATCTGATAATGGCACATGCAGGCAGCAGACATAATGGGCTAGTGAAAAATGCTGAACTTATTTTCACTCCCAATTATACGGACAACCGGGACTATCATACCGAGATGAACGGTAACATATTTAGAGAGTGGATTGAAAATACTCTTCTTCCGTCCCTAGACAGACCATCCTGTCTGATAATGGACAACGCATCATACCACAACGCTGTAACAGAAGAAGACAAAATCCCGATATTTTCGAGTACAAAAGATGCTATAAATATTTGGCTCAGAAAAGAAGACATTCCATTTAACGAGGGGTTTCTGAAACCTGAATTACTGTCTCTTGTTAAGAAATCACAAAAGACCAAGATATTCCATATAGACAAGTTGATTCAACAGCATGGTCATATGTGTTTGAGACTGCCACCTTATCATTCACATTTAAACCCAATTGAACTCGTTTGGGCAAAAGTTAAAGGACAGGTGGCAGCTGAAAATAAAACTTTCAAACTATGCAATATGAAAGAACAAACATATGCCGCCCTCTCGCAGATAGACAAAGATTATTGGTGTAAATGTGAAGACCATGTCTTAAAAAAGAGGAAAATGACTATTGGAAAAAATATGGACTGTCGTTCGTTCAGCCGAGAATAGTCATCAATATGTTAGACTCGTCTTCTTCTTCTTCTTCCTTCTTCCTCGTTCGTCCTGAAAAGGACGGTGGTTGCGTTGTGTCTGTTTACGCCTAAGCTGTGATATCTGCACCTTTCGGTCGACACATCCGACTTCTGCACGGCATTTTTTAGGACCGGGTTTGCCTTTCCATTGCGATCCACACTCGCTCAGCCAGACTGCACTGCTGCAGACTGTTTCCAGGACCACCACGTGGAGGTGGAGTGCGGTCTTGACCAGCTCTGGTTCGCTGGTCCTGACGCAGGCAGTCAAGCTATGAGTCGCTGACTGCGTTCACTATTGCTGCGTCTTTTGGTCCCTTAGACTCGTCTGACTCAGAATAAGTGTGTAAATACCTTATATGTTTTATATGTTTTCTCCTCCATCTATGTGTATATGTAAACCAATTAATTTCCTTTTTATCTCTGCGATTTCACTACTATTTTTAACATACACAGTACTTTCACCTCTTCATGCATCCATTCACGTTTTAGTATAAAAAGTAACATTTACAACGAATAGGAGTTATTATTCTCTCAAATATTTCGAAGAAATAAAAAAAAAAACCTCACGTAGTATTCAGTTAACAAACCCCTCTAACATTCGAATTGTATAGACGCCTATGCCGAAAATATGCAACTTCCGTCATTTACGGTAAATTATTTTCTTCCACGACAAAATAATTACTTCGTTAAAAAAGATCAAAGGAATTAGCCGTTGCAAGAAAAGAACACTACCTGCAAAATTGAATTTTATAAAAACTTTGGGACATTGAAAATATAAGACCACATGCAAAAAATCATGTTTATAAGTGCAATGAATATGGAGATATTTGAAGTCAATCGTCGACCGATCTTTTTGAAACGCACTATAGTTTTCAAAACGGAGTCCCCAAAACGTTACAGTTAGCGAGCGTTGGGATGCCCAGTCTGTCTGTTTCTCTGTCCGAAAATATATGATATTTTCTCAATATCTTTAGTATTATTCATGCGATTTTTAATATTAAAACATATTATTGATCAGAAGACTATTCCCCATAAGTCTATATAGTTTTATTTCATTATGTATGGTAGTTTACAACTTGGCATTTTTCTATATATTTTGGTTTTTCTTTTCCTAACCCACAATATTAATCTTCCGATATTCATCTAAGTTTATTTTAATTAATATGAGGAAATTTTTATATGTAATACTAATAATTCTATTCGTCCTCCCCTTCTTTTAGTTTCTACAAAAGACATTATAAGCTTCACTACAATATCGCTTTCCACCCTCTTTTGGTCCCATGCTCTCAATGCTAATTTGAATCGTGTTTACTGCATGCCTAGTCTAAACGACGTGGCGGGGTATAGTGATAGGATTCCGATGCTTCGCCTTCAGGGAAGTACCTAAGTTTTATTTTTATATTTTTTTAAATATATATTTTTTTAAGTTCTTATGTCTCCTATCTAGCCTTCACTTTCTTTCTTTTCCTGACGAAGGCCTTGTGGCCGTAACGTAGACTACTTTCTTTGTCTTTTGTCCTCGTAAGACGAATCACCTTTTTTAGATTTTTTTTTTCAAACCCATCCATTGTAACACGGAGGAGAGATTTCTCTCATGCATTCGCGCAAATTTTTAAACACAAGGTTATGCGTCTAGATACAATACATTACGGTAGTTAATTTTTCTCTCACTCGATTTCCCTCCCCTTAGTGTCGATTTCTTCTGTCGCTCCAATGACCAAACCAAGTATCTGCGTCGCGCAAACTGTTTCTTGTTAACCCTTTTCCTCCCAAGACGGAGTAACGTCAAAGGCAACGCGTTCTATGAAATAGGCTATCATTTACTGAGCTGGCTTATTTGTCCAATACCAAAACGATTCCAGGCGGAGGTGATAACGCTGGGCAATATCTACGGTCCAATTGATAATTTTAATATATTTTAAATCTTTATATAAATATTAATCTAGATATTGAAATGGGAAAATATTTGCGCGTGTTGTCCATACAGATTCCGCTTTACGACATTCGCTTCCCTGGTTTTTTTTTTTCCATGGTCATAATGTTTTGAGTGCTTCCTTTCTGATCACATGTCAAGAGAGGGCTGATTGTCTTCTCTTCATATTTATTATTATATTTCTTTATTCATAACTCTTCTCAAAAATATTTCACTTGTTATCTAAACAGCCCATTCGATTCTTAACATTTTTCTGAGAAACCACATCTTTGTTGTTTCCTGGTATGTGATTGTTATTACAACCAAGTTGTTGTATAAATTTCTAAATCTTTTCTTGATCAGTACGCTTTTTTTATTATTTGGGTTTCTCCGTGTCCTTTGTCTTCTTGGATGTTGTTTGAATCATGTTTCTATGGTCATATTATGTATTTTCGGTCACTCTATAAATCTATCTTCTCTCTCTCTTGTATTTCTTTCTCCTAATCCGTAATTGCATACACCTTTAACTTTCCCCTTCCTTTGACATTAAAATCTCCAAGGATTATAGTAACTTCCTGTAATCACAGACGAGAGCCATTTCTTTATCATTATATAATGTTTGTATATTGTCTTATTTCAGATATTAGCGAGTACACTTGACAGATACTTGCATATATTGGCTTTTCCACTCAGTTCGACCAGTACAATTCTGCTTGATATATTACAAAATCGTTTGACTGCTCGTGAATGTGAAAAATTGTGACCTGGTCTTGCCTAGATAGCTGTCGTACTGATAGGTTTGAGTTAATTTTGGTCCCGTCTGAGTAGAGTGGATGGTGATAAAAAGGTGTGAGAAATAGATTTCACGGGTTAATAGCTTAAGGAGAAGATATGTCTCTGGAAAGAGTAAGTTTCTTTAGTCCAGCCTATCTATACGACTATAATTTAGTACCGGTACAAGACAACCTTGCCCTCCTTATACATATAAATATAAGTTTACACACACACACAGCTATGTGACAACAAGAAACACAAACGTGAAAAACTACGGTTAATTTGGTATGGGTCTGACCAACACACAAAGTTAAGTTTCTTTTGCTGTTTATTATCATTTAAACTTGACAACATCAAACATCTAAAGAAAGATCAAATGAAATCAGATTTACATACATATGAAAATAACAGAATAAATGTGCCCTCCTCCTATAGATAAAAGAACTCAAAGAGTTAATAACCCAGAGGTCAAAGGTTAGCACTATGTTACAGAAAAGAGAGTAAAGAAACAAGTTCCTACTAAATGCTACCCAGTAAAGTAAACAAGTTTAAGCAAAATCCCAGGTTGGTAAAGTTCCTGTAACAAAGAAAAATATTCACTCTCTCTGTCATACAGTGGCCACTCAGTCACGCTTACCTATTCTTGGTGATATCCCTTGGAAATACAATTATCCTGAATATAAAATTGCCAGGTTTTTATTTCCCAAATTGACCCCAGTCCATTCTCTAACCAGTCAAGACTAGCTAGATGGACGCCGAATCTGGTGTTTTAATTTTCCCTGGATGAACAAAATGTTCGAATCTTTTGGCAGAATACCATCACCAACTAAGATCTGCTTACTCAGAGCAAGCAAGAGGACAAGAAAACCATCATAACTGGCAGATGCTGGAGCTGGGTTGGCCATGTCCTCAGAAGAGACCCCTGTGCCATCACAAAAACAGCTATGCTTTGGACCCCTGAAGGAAAACGAAAGAGAGGCCGACCAAAAACAACCTGGCGGAGGACTGTGGAGGCTGAGATGCAAAGAATGAACCAGAGTTGGGGCACTGTACGAAGGATGGCCGCTGACCGAGCAAAGTGGAATCAATTTGTTGTTGCCCCACAAGACGCCACTAGGCGTGATGGCCACTGACTGCTTTGACGGTCTACGGCTAAGGATCAAAGAAGAAGAACAACAACAAAATGTCACCGCGAATAGTTAGTGTAGCAGAACGTGCTCTTGAGGTTCACAGTTAAAAAAGGAGAAAAAAACTTCCAATATTGGGAAACACCTGGTTGCTAAAATGTTACAATTGATAAATGATGGTAAATCCTATTGGCTATGGGAGAGTGCCGATTCTGAAACAGCGTAACTTTCTGGATAAATCCGCATGGATACGACTGTCAGAGATTGGGAGTATAGTTGGTATGTTGTATACCACAGTATACCGTGTGTTACCGGGGCCCGAAAGGGGAGCAAAGAATAGTAACACTGTCCTCTGCCAAGCATGTCGTAGAAGGCGACTAAGGAGGGTTGGGCATGGGGCCGGTTACCCCATCCTGTAAAAAAAAATTTAAACCACAAAAAACTTCAACAAATATGAAACTGATGACAAGAACTGGACAAGGGCCAGTGGAACAAGAGATGAGAAGAAGACGATGGCGATGGATAGGACACACACTGAGGAAACCTGTTGATAGCATTACAAGGCAGTCCTTGTTCTGGAACCCCCAGGGCAAGAGAGGCAGAGGAAGACCAAGAAGTACATGGAGAAGAGAGTTGGAAACAGAGGTGAAAATGATCATGGAAAGAACTTGGAGTGGCACGTGACAGGAGACTTGCATGTATGTTGAAGGTATACCTCAGTGGAGGGTTATGAATGAATGAATACCACAGTGGGCTGATAAAATGAAAAAAACGTTGCTGGGTTTGGTAAGTCCAGGTTAAATTTACGAGTTTAAATGTTTCTCATGTATCGTTGGCAAGTCCTTGCTCACAAGCCAAGAAAGACAACATTAACCACTCAGTAAATGAAGAAAAGACCGCTGGACGCCCTTGTGATCAGGTCTGCTAGGAATAAAGAACATTTATGAAAAAAATGCTACTATTCTATATAGCTACATATATGCACACAGACGGGGACAAGACGATCACTTATCCACTCCGTCAGTCCTGATTAAATTTAAAAGGCACACGGTGTCTTTAGCCTCTATGGTCAGCTTTCGCTGGCGCTGAGATTTTATGTCGGATGGAGGTATGCACTCTCCTCGCCCCTCTTCTCATGCTTTAATGATCAGCGTACAATGTTAATTATTATTCAATTATCCATACGCACACTTACATAAATATCGCCTGTCGTTAATAGCTATTAAATTGTCGGTGTCTGTTGGTCATCATATGGTATTAAATACTAGGCACTTATAATAAATATGTACAATGAAATAAAACGTGAATTCTATTCTGTCACTATCAGTCACGCCTAACATATAAATTAGTCAACTAGAACCATCTCTTCTTGTGTGAGAAAGCGGGTGGTGAAAATTAACATTATAACTGAACCTCCGGTATGAAATAGCTACGTGTTTATTTCACTAGTTCTAACAGCTAGAAAATCCAAGTGAATTATAATGGTAAAATCGTAACACTTTTAATTTGTAACACTAATTTCTATTACCAGAGAATCACTATGAAAAGATCCCCACGAATGCTATTAACACATCTTCCACAACGGTTCTAGACTATGTGCTTAGACTATCCAAAAATTCTGAGTGACAACTGATAGCAGGTTTAAGAAAACACAGTTTATATATCATCATGGTTCTCTGATCTATAGATGATGTTACTTTTCACGTTACCATGTGTAACGAGAGAATCAGAAACAAAGTTCCCAATTAAAAGCTTTACGGTCGCTCTGTCGGGCGTTGCTAATCGATATCAGAAGAATTCTCACTTCTAACGGGTCTCTCGAAGATTTTGCCCGTGCGAATGGACATCAAAGCGTTAGCTCCCCTTTTCGGAGTTTTCAAAGGCCGTTGCGTCTGTTTCACGAGTTTTCTGTCTGAGATCGTATGCCTGACAGATACTGGCGTGAGAACACGAGATAAACGAAAGCTGATTCGCTACCTGTTTTGACTGGCAGGTCGCGCAAGTTTGGAAACTTCGTTTCCTTATGATCAAAGAAAAAGAGGCGTGGGTGAAAAATAAGCTTGTGTGAGTAAGAAAGACAGAAAAATGCATGGTTTACAGAGGCTGTCAGATTACTGTAGGCTTTATTTCCATTATACGTCACAATAGCTGATGATATGCATCATTTTTTAAATGTCCTGGGTGCTCTCTTTCCCATTAGATCTTGAATGCGGCTTTTATTGTAGATTTTGCCATTTTATAAGTTGTCTATATCATACTGTTGTAGCGCTCCTCCTTCCTTAGCAAGTTTGTCTGCCTCCTCATTTCCTCTTTTGTTGAAATGGGCTGGTATCCACTGGATTGTGCACTTGTTGAAGCATTTGGCCAGTCTTTGAAGAGAGTTTTTCAAATCTTTTAATCCCCTTAGCCTGGTGGCTCTTCAGAGCTGTTATTTCTGAGAGGGCATCTGTAATAATCTGTGCGGAAATGATTATATCATTTACCTGGTCCAGCAAATAACTTTCAAGCAACAACCCGGCCAGAAAGAAAATATAATCAGTGATAAGACAAATGACTGTGGTCATCTCAAGGTTGTTTACGTATTAATGGGGCGCTCCTATTCCTGTCTGGTTGGAAGTGTGTTACGCATTTGTCAACAATATTTCACTCTACAGATCCAGGTGTCAATATGGGTTCAGACGAAAGTCATTGATAACCATAATCAGTAAGTGTTACGAGAGGATATATGATTTTTGCAACTAGGTAGTGAGCTCGGGTTAAAGTTGCACATGTTGGGTTCTTGAAATACAATTAAGATATATCTTATAATGTTGCGCTTCCCAGTGTTGAAAGCGAGAAGTAGTATTTGCTTAGTTTTAGTATGACGTGTCGCGTCGATAAGGTAACACGTGACGACATGATTATTGTACCCTTATTTTATTAACCTTGGTCCTAGACGGACGTGTTTTGTTGGAAATCTCCCATGAAATGATTATGATAGAAAGGAATCTTTTTACATGGCACTAGGGTCTGCCTGTTGTTATTATTGGATACGAATTTACGTCTCATTCGATGATATAATGAATAGGGAGCAAGTCGTTATGAATAAGTATCCAGAATTTATATTGTTCGTCTAAGTCAAATTATTCGTTACCGGATTGCCGAACCACGGGATCACGTGTAAATAATCTGACGGTAGGACGACTTTACTGAGGTAAACTAACGAGACGTTGTTGTTTGATGTATTCTCTTGATTGACCATGAACATTTGTAAGACGTTAATAAATGGACTTGTGGACTCTTAATTCAGCGGACTTTTTGTCAAGTAAAATTGCTCTGTTGCTTATTATCAATGTTGATCCATGCATTCGTTGTTGACATTCAAGCATGATTTCGCTCTACCCATAAATAACTATCACATGACCAGAGCAAATGTGTTTTAATGATAAACCAGTCTGAACCAGGAACTTATGATAAAAAATATATTTGTTACCGGTGGGTTAATGCTAACGGAGGCTTACATTGAAACAATAATCAGAAACCTAAGCCCGCCGTTAACAAAGGTGCTGGCCAACGTGAGGAACAATCTGGTAACAGTAAGGATGGTCGATGAAGCCCCGACATGACAAGAATTGAAGGAAGGAAGTGTAAAAATGAATCGAAAATACCAAATACGAGTCAGGGGTGGGAACAAAAGAAGTAAAGAGCACAAAATGAATATTAGGATGGCACAGGAAAATGTGACAATCGAGGTTATTTTGCCACAAGTTAGTTACACCACATCACTAGGTCTTTTACATTTGGACATGTACTCTAATATAACCGATGGATCTTGTGTCAATGTCGAACAGAAAGCGCTTCGCAAAAACGATGTAAAACTCAAATTTAAAAAAAAAATGTGACACTTTCCAAAAAAGCTTTGGACCTGCAATCATTCCTTCAACCTGCATAGCCATCATGAATAGTATCGGAGAGATGGTACATCCCATCGCAATTCCAACTTCAAGGCCAATCCACTTCGTTGTGTACTCTCTGGTTGAAAATCTGACAGAGAACCCTGCGAAATACAGCTTCAGCTTGGTTGCAATCTCTTGTAGAACATAATACATTTCTAGGGCCTGCCAAACATCTGGTGTGGAATAGATCCATAAGCATTTGCTAGATCCAACCAGATTACATGGAGGTTTGTTCTGTCAGACTTTACCTTTTGAATTGCTTCCCAGATCATTGAGGCATGCTCTAGACATCCTGGAATACCTCCTTTCTGAATGGTAGTGTCAATGTATCCATTTGCCAGGAGGTATGTAGTGAGCATTTGCGCCATCACTGAGAAGAATATCTTCCCTTCCACATTAAATAGTAAGATTGGCCTTAAATGACTGATGTCTGTGGAATTGTGTTCCTTCGGGATGTAGACTCCGTTCGCCTTTCTCCATTCCTTGCTTACAATTTGGGTTTTCCACTCATTCTTCAGTAAACGGAGCAGTCGTTTGAGCGAGCACCTCAGGGCATCTCTTATACACAACATATGGAACACCATTAGGACCCGGAGCTGACTTGAACCGAGCTTTCTGGACAATGCTTTCTACCTCTTGCATCGTCGGGTAAATGTATGAAGAGAGCTAGAACAAGCTTCCTTTCTCTATTTATAGACTCTACAACAAAAAAGTCATGTGACCTATTTTCATTGTCCTAATCTCCTATACTAAAACCTATAACTTGCTATGCTCTTCTCGTCATTTCTTCTGTCGGCAATGTCCCTTAAAATGGCTATATGTTATTATGGCCGTCTGTTTAATCTTTCAAGGCTGAAGGCAAAAACAAAAATCAGAAGGGTCACTATAAGAGACTTGTTGTTCGCTGATGATGCTGCAGTCATCACTCAAAGCCAACAGGAGCTTCAGAGCTTGATGAATCGCTTCACTAAAGCATGCAAGGACTTTGGCCTCACAATAAGTCTAAAGAAAACGAATGTGCTGAGTCAGGATGTGGATGCTGCACCAGTTATCACTATCGATAACTATGAATTGGCAGTGGTGCACCACTTCACATACCTAGGGTCTACCATCAATGACAAACTCTCACTGGATACAGAAATCGACAGCCGCATTGGCAAAGCTGCAGCTACCTTTGCCCGCCTCACATCGCGTGTTTGGGGAAACTCTAAACTCACAATGAAGACCAAAGCTGCGGTATATAATGCCTGCGTCACCAGCACACTCCTATATGGCAGCGAGACCTGGACGACCTATGCTAAGCAAGAAAGAAGGCTCAATACCTTCCATTTGCGGTGTCTACGCCGCATCCTCGGCATCTCGTGGAAAGATAAAGTGACAAATGTCGAGGTGTTGTCACGTGCTGGCCTTCAAAGTATGTATACGCTTCTTAGACAGCGCAGACTTCGCTGGCTTGGCCATGTTCGCCGCATGGAAGATGGTCGCATCCCAAAAGATATCTTCTACGGACAATTAGCAGATGGCAAGAGAACAGTTGGGCGACCACAGCTGAGGTTCAAAGATGTGTGCAAGAGAGATATGAGGGCACTGGACATGGATCCAGCAACATGGGAGGATGAAGCTGCCGATCGCACTAAGTGGCGATGCTATTTACGGCGCCACCTCAGATTGGGCGAAGAGAGGCTCACACAAGAAGCAGAGGTGAGGAGAAAACGTCGAAAGGAGCACCAGGAAAATAAGCAGCTGAGGGCTGTCACCTCAGGGGCGCATTCCCATAGTCAGTTATGACTGAAGGGGCTATTATTATTATTATTATTATTACAGCATTAATGTATAATTTGTGCTTAAAGTGCCTTTAATTATATTACAGCTGTGTGGATAGCGTATTAATGACTGTAATTACAGTAGTATTGTATTGTGTGTGTATTGTTTACTGTAATTATAGTACTTATATATAGGTTGTATATGATCTGGTGTCGCTTTCGGCCAGTCCTGTCGGATTAGTCGGCAGGCGGCTTCTCGCACGCACGAATAAAATCGCCGGGGCCGCCGGGATCCGCTCTGCACAGAGCGCTGTCTCCATCCCCGCGCGAGCGAGCGACGAAATGCTCTGTTCAGACAGTTATCTGGTTGATCCTGCCAGTAGTCATATGCTTGTCTCAAAGATTAAGCCATGCATGTCTAAGTTCACACTGTCTCACGGTGAAACCGCGAATGGCTCATTAAATCAGTCGAGGTTCCTTAGATGACACGATCCTACTTGGATAACTGTGGCAATTCTAGAGCTAATACATGCACGACTGTGTGTGGTGCCTTCTTCGAGCCCTCCCAGTACCAGAAATCGAGACAGAGAGATGTGTCCGTCTCCAGATAGCGCTCGTGCAGTCCGGCATTTTCCTCAGACCTACGGGTCTCGAGGTGTCTGCGTCCCCTTATATGGTCAGCAATGACTCGGGGACGCAGAATGTCCGGCACCCAGACCCTCTGCTCTCGAGGTGTCTGTATCCCTTATACAGTCAGAAATGACTAAAGGGAAAATGAATTAGAGGGCAAGTTCCGTATCCTACTAGTGACAGGCGGTTGCTACTGGTGTCAGACTGTATCGGCTAGACCGTTCCTCTGACGTCCAGGCCGGGTCTCGCTGCATGGGCAACAGCTTGATCTACAATTGCCCAACCTCGTGCCACCGAAAGTTATTTCGGGAGGTACGCTCCTTTGGTCAGAAATGACTGATAAGGAAGATCAGTATTTATGTATAGTTGGTTGATGTGGTTACCTTAACTATAGTATTTATGTATAGTTTGCATATTATTTACTGCAACTACAGTACTGTGATGTATTTTTCTTCTGTAAATACAATATAAATGTATTAATTTAATTAACAATCCTTCTGTTATTAATTTCTGAACATATTTGTTTTTACCAGACATTCCTAAACTGATTAATTAATTTTTTTATTATTATTTTGTTTTTTAACAAACGAGCGAGTTTAAACAAAATGTACATAAACTAGAATAATTCCATCATTCTTATATTCATAACTCATTGTCTAATACAAGTCTAGATCCTTTTATCTCGTTCGTTTGTTTTTTTTCATTAGCTATCAGATGAACCACAGAAAGTAGAAGTTGTCTAGAGGTGGTGCTGTGAAGTGGGCGTACTGGGAACAGATGCAGGAGTTGCTTGAGGGAGACCAAACAGTAGAGCCAGCAGCGTTAGAAGCATCTCTTCCACTCAGCTGTAGGACTGAATTTCCAAAAACTGAGCATTCTCTGAGCCTTAGTTCCAGTACAAGCTGTGACAGCTGTGGACACATTTACATTATGAAAAGTGGATTTTATTTTTCTGTCAATAAACATCTACTGTAAGGTCATTTACATACCGGTACATTAAATGGACCTAAGGGTCTTTTGTGCTTGGACATGCACACTAATATAACCGACTAGGTTGAACAGGACGTGCCTCGCCAAAACTTTATTTAAAAAAACGTACATTAAAAGAACGACAATGGATTCATGACTTAAAAAAAAATTAACAAATCTTATGCTTGTTGCTATTTCTTAGCAGAGATTAATACTGTACTTATTTTTCATATGATTAAAAATTAATTAATGTAGCATTGTCACAGTGACTGTTAATTTATTTTACCATCTCGTCCTATCTTTTATTACTCTTTAAATGTTCTGTTTTCCTAGACATTTGTATTTTCTTTTCTTTCATATTCTACCTACTTTTTTTCCACCTTCTCAAACCCCACCCCGGGGCTTGTTTACGTCCTGTCTTTCAGTATAAATTCCTCACTGGCCAAGCTACGGTCAGCGAACAGTAATATTACATCAGCACACTTGCGGTCCGTCTGACCAGGGGAATTTCTCTGGTCGCTTTAAGTCTTTGATTACGAGCGAAAGTTTCCGTGTAGAAACGGCTGGCTAGGGGCAGGTACCTTTTGAACTTCGTCAGGGGGAGATAACCCGCGGTTCATCTCTGTGGGTTTTGACCTTTAGACGTCGTAGCCTGAATATAATATTATGTCTATCGGGGAACTTTCTGGCGGTTGTTGACTTCTGATGTAGTCTCTAGAGAAAACCGTTGTCTTACTCTTTATTACGTCTTACGCCGAACATCTGTAGAATCAGGTCATGCAGGTGTCCAGGGTAGCGTTATTTGTAAACTATAAGAGTAGAAGGGTTTAATCAGTCAGAGACACTCGTGAATATTTCCTACCCGAGATGGACTCACAGGAGAATAAGGAAAAAAAACGTTAACACATGAACTAAATGTTAATGCCTATCTCTAGTCATTCCTTGGGGTGAGTTGACCTATCTTATAATTATTATAAAAGCTTTAATAGAGCAATACTTCAAGCCGCTATTGAGACTGTTCCGAGAGGGGCAAGAAAGAACTATAAACCATACTGGAATGAAGAACTGCAAAAACTTGAAGATGAGGTAGCACAAGCCAGAGACACGGCAGAAACAGAACAAACAACTGAGGCAAACATCTTGCTCAAAGCAACCACTGCAAAGTACAGAAGAACATTAAACCAAACAACAAGAGACTGCTGGAGGCAAACAACAGAAAATCTCAACCTAGATAAAGAAGGGAACAAGCTGTGGAAACTAGTTAGAGCTTTGAACAACGAAGAACCTTACAAAAATCACATCACAATCAAACAAGGTGAAAATATGCTCTCGGGGAAAAAAAGCTGCAAATGCACTCATCGAACACTATGCTAGTGCAAACCACATTGATGTCCCTACAGACAGAAGAAAGGCCATCACTGATGAACAAAGGAGTCATGATAACAAAAAGCTTGCACCAGAAGAACACATGATGGCAAAGTTAACAATGCAAGAAATGGAAGAGGCAATGAGAGCGCTAAAGAAAAAGAAGTCACCTGGAAAAGATGGGATAACAAATGAAATGCTAACAGGTCTAGGAACAAAGGCAAAAAAGAAGCTTCTGGCGATCCTAAACTGCAGCTGGAAAAGAGGAATAGTACCACAGGCATGGAAAGACGCCATACTGATTCCAATACCTAAGAAAGACAAAGTTCAGACAGAACCAAATGGCTACAGACCTATCAGTCTACTTAGTTGTGTTGGAAAATTGATGGAGTGCATAATAAATACTCGACTAATGTGGCATCTAGAGGAAAAACATCTCTTAGCCCCACAGCAAGCACGGTTCAGAAAACACAGATCCACTGAAGACCAGATCACTTACATAACTCAGAAAATTGAGGACGCTTTTCAAGAAAAAAAGCACACATTGGTGGTTTTGGTGGACTTAGAAAAAGCATTTGACAAAGTGTGGAAAGACGGACTGAAAGTCAAGCTGCAAAGAAGCGAAGTGTGTGGGAGAATGTTCAAATGGATCAGCCACTATCTTGAGAATAGAACTGCCAGAGTTCAACTACAAGGACAGACCAGTAGGAAGATGGTATTGGAGCAGGGTGTTTCCCAAGGGGGAGTCCTGTCACCCACGTTGTTCCTCACATATATAAATGACATATCAGAGAATATTCCAAGAAGAACCCACAATGCTTCCTTTGCAGACGACTTAGCCCTGTGGATCTCAGAGGAATATATCACTACGGCAAGCATTCGGATGCAGCAAGCCCTAACATCATTGGAGGAGTGGGCCAAGGCATTGCTAGTAAAGATAAATGAAGGGAAAACATCATTCACAGTGTTTTCTCTCTCTAACAAACCACAGATCTCCAAATTGGTGCTAAATGGGAAAAATCTACATCTGGATGAAAACCCAAACTACCTAGGCATTACCTTTGATCGCCGCTTGACTTGGAAAACCCAGATTGAGAAAAACAGGACAAGAGCACAGAAAGTGGAAATCATGAAAAAAATTGCTGGCATGAGTTGGGGAGCAGATGAGAGAGTGCTAAAGAAGCTATATACTGGGCGAGTGAGACCAGTCCTAGAATATGGCATTGCAACATGGTCAACGGCAGCCAAGTCGAACTTTGACAAAATAAACAGAACCCAAAACCAAGCAATGAGAATCATAACAGGGGGCATGAAGTCAACGCCCATAAAAGAGTTGGAAAAGATTACTCACCTCCAACCTATGGAGGATAGAAGAGATAGCAGAGTCCAGCAACAAGCCGAGAAATTCAGGAGGCTGATAGACCACCAAATGCACCAGAGAATAAATGGACTTGGAAGGGGAAGACTGAAGCGAAGCAACTTTGTAAAGACAGTCAAAACAAAGATGAGAGCAGACCCCATTAACGCAATGTCAACAGCTACACCAATATGTACTGCACACAAGCTACCAATTTGGAAACAACAGTGCTTCCCTGAAATGATAGGAAACATTCCTGGTATTGAGAGAAAGAACAGCCAAAATGAAACAGAAAGGAGAGTCCTAACCACAAAATATATAGAGAAACATTACCCAAGCAGCACCTGGATCCATGCGTACACAGATGGATCAGCAACTAATGCAACAGAAGATGGGGGTGGAGGAGTCTTCCTGAGCTTAACAAATGGCACACAAAAGAAGATAGCAGTCGCAACAGGGAAATTTTCAACTAACTTCAGAGATGAAGCAGAGGCCTTAAAAACTGCATCAGAAATTCTAACGACAGAAGAAAGCTCAGAGAGACCAGTAGCTATCTTCTCAGATGCACTGTCAGTGATTACAACATTGAAAAGTTAAAGTAATGCTGAACTGGATGACCTAAGAGTAACACTTCACAGACTATGTCAGCAGCACAAAAGAGTTGTGATACAGTGGATCCCTTCTCACTGCAACATCCCAGGAAATGAAGCGGCTGACATATTGGCAAAGGAAGGGGGAAAACTTCCTCAACTTGACACAAATATAACCTATGAGGAGTCCAAGAGTTTTATCATGCGCAGATACAAGCACAAGTGGGAAGAAGAGCATCCAGGCCACACAAAAAATGATCCTTATTACCAGCTCAGCAGAAGAGAACAAGTGGTAATCTTCAGACTTCGCACAGGTCATAACAGATTGAGATACCATCTATTCAACAAACTAAAGATAGGAACTACTGATGAGTGTGACTGTGGCACCGATGAAATGACTGCCGAACATCTACTTCAAAGGTGCCCAACATATGAGGAACAGAGAAAACGCATATGGCCATCACCAGTACCATTCCTGGAGAAAATCTATGGAGATATCAACAGCCTCAGGCTGACCACTGCTTTCTTTGAACTTATTCAAGTTGACATCTGAGGGTGAACGAAGAAGAAGATAATTATGATATATATTCATGTTAGCTTTTTATATATATCTGATAGGAAGTGACTTTAATTCATTTTGAGGATTTCTCCCAGTAATTTAATTCAGTGATAATGTAGTGCAGTCTACCGCCTTAGTTAAGTGGTGCTTAAACAGTCAGGTGTCAGTGTTATGGTTTATAATGGGTTAAATGATAAACTTACAATAACAGATACTAGGCGTAGAATCAGTCCATACAATGCTTACCATGGGTTAAGAGTTGGCTAATTTAAACTGTCATTACTGTAAGAAAATGTCAGAGGTGTTGATTATTCACTTAAAACTAAATAGTGAGATACATGCACTATAACTCTGAATTATAGGAGATAGTCACATTCCTTTTTGATAGAAACTTCTAATGGCTGGGGAGAATCATTATATGCTTACTTGTGTAGCTAGACTCTAGTCATAACTTTCACAGAAAGCCGACACCCGCCATAGATATAATTATATCTTATGTTCAGTCACAACTGTATTATTACAGCAGGAACATTGCATTTTCTATGTATTCATTTGTGGGATGTTAATATTTTTTTCCCCAAAGGGGCCTATGCTTTATTTGTGTAATGTCACATGCTGTAATATGTTTATGTAAATTCATTTAATGTTGAAAGATGATAGCATAACCATGCAACTGCAACTACAGGGTTAGGGTTCCTGTATGTTGAGATTGGGAGAAGAGGAGTAGATTGTGCTGTCAGAACATTTACTGACAGGTACATGGGTGTACAAAAGATATTAAGCCTATGCGGGCGCATGTTGATAATTGATAGATTGGAAGGAACAGGAGACAAGGCTAAAGACAGCCCTAAACTATCATAGCAATGATTACAATAATTTAAATCCCAGAGTGGAGCATAACTTTCTGTATAAAGTTAGTGAAATGTTATTGTTTGCGTGATGTAAAGGCCGTTCTTTTTGGGTCTCAGTTTCAGGAATACCGAATCGCTAGAGCAAGATTCCAGTCAGGCGACGCACGTCATATTCTCTTCGATCTAGAGGGTTTCTGCATACACCTAGCGTCACGAGTTGTCAACCCCCATTTACCTGACCCAAAACCCTTTTGTCAACGCCAAGTTAAGCTCACGCAGTGCAACGAGCCAACGCTAAATCTGAACTCATCTATTGCAGTAGTAGTTCCCTACTCGCCTATTGAATTACTAGTCAGAGCATTGCGGCTTCCAGAATATCAAAACCGCCCAGCAGGTCTACATAGCAGATTTTCAATCACCTCACAGTTCAAGCCAGCCCAAAACCGGTTTTTACCACCTAGTACACAAGTTACACGCGCCGGGTGAGAGCGCTAGGGATCGTTTGTCCTCAGATAACTTCGTCTGGTGTACTTCCGGGTTATGTAGAACCTCGCACTTAGGAGCGGTCAGAAAGGAGAGAGTTCCAGTCCCCCTCACGCAATTAGGGGTCAACCAAAGGATAGCACCAACAAGGAGAGTTTTGTAGTTACTTCATCACCTTGAAGGATATATCTACATGTAAGACACTTTCCGGACTATTACATTTGGTCCCACGAAAGCGGACGGACTGCCGCTCAGTTTGTTTATTTGATCAGCCGGAGATAAACAGTCTTCCAATCCTCCTCACGCAATTAGGGGTCACCAACATTTAGCGCCTACATTGGATTTACAGGTTAATTCCATCACCCATGGAGTATATATTTACGTAAAGACACTCACTGTAGCTATTTCATTTGGTCCCACGAAAGAGTACAGACTGACAGACAGTTTATTACATTTCTTTGTGTTCTACAGGTTTTATGTTGGGTCTGTGTGTTCGTTGGTGCATTTGCATATTTGATTATTGATGAATTTTGTTGTTTGTGATGATATGCATTATTTTCATGCTTTTCTTCTTTAATAAAGTTTACACATTTATTAATGCGCTGTTCATGACTCTTCCATCCATAATTAACATTTTTCAAGCTCTTTACTATAGTCTCTATGTATGATAAGAGAAAAGAGAGAGAGAGCAGGAGGTGCTTAGACAGTAAAAGTGAGTTGAGGCTTGGAGAGAGAGATAATTTTAATAAATCTTCTTCCAGGTGGTCTCAAGTCCATCTCCTATTTACACCGTATTTATGTGTAATCTATAACTCTGTCAGTCCAATATTCCTTGTCGATTTCACTACTATTGTCCAACTCGACAAATACTCTACCACTTTAACTCAACCACGACAAGCATAAGTAAGAATAGCAATAAACATGTTTGTTCTTATTTATTGCCTTTTGTTTTCAATCCTCGACTTTTGTTATCAATATGCCTGAAATCTTCAGGATCAATATTTCAGGTTTTGACACCCTTGCTGAGATATCATGCAACTCAATCAATGTCTGGGAGGCAGAAGGTATACCAGCAGAATGTAGAATATCTGGTGAAACTGCACAACACATTAATAGTAGAAATGGAAAGGATAATGAAGATATTGAAAACTTTGAATCAGAAGGAACAGGACAGGCATTGTGTTTGGAGATTTTAGTTAGAACATCAAAGTTATGGTAGAACATCAAAGTTATGGTAGAACATAAAAGTTAAGGTAATAAAGAAAGGCTTCACTAAAATTCTTAATTTTTTATGCCATCTGAAACTAGCCATAATGACAACAGCTAAAAAGTTGATTGTAAATTGTCACAAATGCTTTGCCTCTTCTCAGCAGCTGACCTCTGCCACAGAGGTACCAGAACTAACATTTCCATTATTAACACTGTTTTCATCACCAGACGTCTATTTGAATCTCCTCAAGTTCATCTTCATGCATACAGTCATTCAGGAGCCAGTAGTGATGCAGCACACATGCAGTGTTTACCACCACTGGTATCTCGTTACCAAAAAAACATCAAGGTATTTTAAACGTCTGATTTTATTTTTTAAAAGCCCAAATGCCCTCTCAACCATCACCCTGGCTGAGGAATGAACATAATTGAAGTGTATCTGTTCCTTACTCAAATGGCCATTTTGTTCTGAATGGAGTAATCTGGTACATTTCATTTTTGAATGCTCCGTCCCCAACCAGATGTATGAAACAACCCATTCTCTAACTGATCTTTGAGGGGGCTGTTGCCAAATGCACGCGCATCATGCACACCACAAGGCCATCCTACACACACACATCAGTAAATTTTTAAAGACGGGCTGCATACTGCCATAAGTATTATACTTGAAAACCCCTTTCGACTGATGTAGGCATCTCGATGAGGTTGACAAAGTGGTCGAACTGGGACCCATCGATAGCACCAATAACACCTGGAAACCCTGTCTTCCATCTAATCCCTGAATACATCTGCTGCTCAGGTATGTATGGCAGATATATGTGCATACCGGAAATTTTGTTCACTGCAGCGCAGAATCCATAAATATGTAATGCAGACACCCCTTAGACAAGCCAAACTTATCAACAGCACCAGTGATACACAAAAGTGTTATTAGAAATTTTACCAGTGGTCATTAAAAATGTTTTTGCTTTAAATACTATTAGTTAACCAGAATCATCCTCAGCTGCCATCTCCACAACGAGGGTTGGCTGTAATGGATCTCCAATGTCTTCTGTCTCTTGTTTTGGTGGTGCACTCTGAGCAGTAGTTATGTCCCTTTGACCATGCGAAGCATTCTTGAGTTACGTCCCTTAATTTGTAGACGCGGTTCCAAATACGCAAATAAACCAAGATTTTGCATTCAAAATATCCAAATGTCACATTATTCTTAGTTTATTAATGAATGTGTGTGTGTTTGCCCTTAAACCGAGTATGACCAATGTTAATAAGGTACAAGACATCCACGTAATGCGATGAGTAAAAAGAGTTACAACTCGAAATTGGCAATATCAGCATTCATCATCATCAGGTGCCGAGTGAACCGATCAATATATGTAAGCACTGTCAAAAGAGTCGTTGAGAGATTTCCTTAAATTTCAGATGAGAAAATTCAAGTTAGTTCTCAGCAATGGCATTCCTCACCGAGTCATTGTACATTCTAACCTTGGACAGCAGCAATAAATCTGGAAATCCCTGTTAGCATCAGCACTGTCAGCCAAAAAAGTTCCTAAAAGTGCAATGTTCCACCGGTCAATATGTGACAAAGTCAGTTAATAGGTCAGCTGTAACCTCACAAGGTACATGTATTTGCCGAGTTGTCAGGTGATAGTGAGTCTTTTACACAATGGGACAACACATCCGTGACCACGTTGTGACTGCCCTTGATGGCACGAATGACATAGTTGTAGGGCTGGAGCACAAGTAATGCTCTGGCAGCCCTCTCATTACGAAACTTTGCCGTTTTAATGTAGGACAAAGCCCTCTGATTTGTCTCCAAAGACAAACTTTGCTCCAATGAGGTATCTCTGGAGTTTCAAAAAACTATACTACAGCAAGAAGTTTACGTTCCACAATAGGATATTTTTGTTCGGTGGGTGTCAATTTTCGACTGACATACAGAATTGGATGTAGACAATCATCGAATTCCTGCATAAGTGTACCACCGATTCCTGATCCAGAGGCGTCGACTCTAAGGATAAAAGGAAATCGAGCATCAGGCAATCTTAAAATTGGTGATTTTGATAAGTTAGCTTTTAATAAATTTTAAGAAACATTGCACGAATGGGACCAAACAATCTTATCTGGAGAGTTCTTTCTTAATAACGAAGACAAAACTGAAGTAATTTCTGAAACATTAGGCAAGAATTTCCTATAGAATCCGACAAGACCTAAAAGACTGCGAACCTGCTTTTTTGTCTTAGGAATTTCTAGATTCAAGATCTTAGAGATAGTAGAATCTTCAGTCCCAAGAAAACCGCCTCCTACTTTATGACCAAGAAAATAAATTTCAGTGAATCCTATTTTAGTTTTCGAAGGTCTAGCAGTAAGGTGATGGAGAAGAAGAGTAGTCAACAAAGACTGAATTCCAAAAACATGTTTCTCCCAAGAATGATGAAAAAGACAAATATCAATATAGGTAATTATGTCATCATGATTAGAGAAAATCTTTTGTATCATGTGAACAAAAGTCGCAGGTGCGTTAACGAGACCAAAAGACATAAAATTAAATTGGAACAATCCCAAAGGTATAGTGAAAGCAGTATAAGGTTTTGCTCTGTCCGACAAAAGGACTTGCCAATAACTTTTAGACAAATCAAATTTACTGAAAAAAAAAGCTGTAGATAGTCTATCCAATAGAGAATCTAAGACAGTCAGAGGTTCAGCAAAGAAAATAACATTTAACAAGTCAAAGTATAGTCTCAAGATGGGTGCATTCTACATAATAATGACCATTAAAATGTACAACATTAGTAGCCTCATCATGGACCAATGGGGGACCCAAAGATGCAGCAATAGAGAATGCAGTCAGTGACCCATAGCTTGACTGCTTGCATCAGGGTCAGCAAACCAGAGCTGACCAAGACCCTACTTCACCTCCACGTGGTGGTCCTGGAAACAGGCTGCATCACTGCAGTCTAGCTGAGAGAGTAGGGATCGAAAAGGGAAGGCAAACCCGGTCCTAAAAAATGCCGTGCTGAAGTCAGATGTGTCGGCCGAAAGGCGCAGATATTACAACTGCGGCGTAAACAGACACAACGCAACCACCGTCCTTTTCAGGACAAACGAGGAAGAAGGAAGAAGAAGATGTACCAATGGGAAACAAGACCTCCTATACATGATTAGTGGGAAGAAAAAACATTCACGTCCCAGTATACGAACAAGTATGAAGTTGTTATGTTCTGTAAATAATGGAACACGACCTGTAGCACCCGAAGTAAGAAATAATATTGTCAAAACCGCCACACAACCCAATGTAGTGACTAGCACATACCACATGAAATCATGGTATGTCAGCATCTGAAAGACAAAAAGCTGAATTAATATTAATATCCATGAAGTTCCTACATGAAATGGAATAAGCATAAAATAAAAACTTACTTACTTACTTAGTCGTTCCTCTTCTACCCTGAGGTGTAGAGGTTTGGAAGAGAGAGCGCCAGACTATCCTATTGGCTGTCTTCCTCTTGGCCTGGTTCCATTCTAGTCCTCGGTCCTTCAAAGATTGTCTAATGTTGTCCTCCCAGCGGACTCTGGGTCGTCCTGGGGGTCTGGATCCCTGGCTCTTTGTTTCCCATGCTTGTCGTGGTAGCCGATCTTCTCCCATTCTGCAGACATGGCCAAACCATCTTAGTTGGGACTGTTCTACTTGGGTCTGCAGGGGGTGGCATTTTAGGCCTTGACGTATCGTCTGGTTGCGTACCATGTCTCTTCTTGCTACTTCAACCACCTTCCTCAGATATCTCATTTCTGAGGTTTGGATCTGGCTTTTGTGGGTTGTAGTCATTGCCCATGACTCGCATCCATATGTCAAGACTGGGACAGAGGTGGAGCGGTATACAGCAATCTTCGTTTTCTTACCAACCTCTCTCTTGCTGAGGAATCCTCGATTTATGGCCTGAAAAAGTCTCCCAGCTGCTGCTTTTCGAGTGGCCAACTCTTCTTTGATGCCTCCCTTTCGGTCTATAATAGCTCCGAGATATATAAAATAAAAAGACAATTGAAAAAGGAAAACAAACAACCAAATATACAGTTTTGACTGAAGTGTATTTGACCAAACTAAACTTAACATCCAATTAACCTCAACATCAACAATGCCAGGTATCACATTATCAATGATGGATGCGGTTGGTCCCATATCAGCAATATTGTCATCAACAATGTGAGGTATCACATCATTCATGATGGATGTGGTTGGTCCCATATCCTCAGCAACCAGTGATTCACTTGAGTCAGAATAGACATCCAATGATTTCTCAAAAGTTTGGAAATCATCAAGAGCCTCCTCAATGATTGGAGGAAGAAATTTTATATCATCACCATCACTTCAAACTGTGTCACTCTGAGTCCGATCATGTGATTGTGCATGCACATGGCTAATAGCTTGTGCTCTGGTAGTATCACCCCTGGCAGTATATAGATGTAGTTGTTCCCACCTCAAAATATCATCATTGATTAATGCATTCATGAAGCCCAGGGATATTCCCTAAAATTATCCCAGCTGCTGGTTTTGACAACAGACATACTAGAGTCCTGCCTGTAAAATAAGAGGTATCTAAAAATACTACTGCAGTTAGATAATATTCAACTGTGCTCCCGAATGTAATGCACTGGACTTCATCGCCTGTGTAATCAGCAGGGTCCACCAATGAACTTCGAACCCCCACGGTGGCAGATCCAGTGTCCATGAGCACTGAAACAAGTTGGTTGTTCACAAAACCCTTATCGAATACCACTGATCCTGTCCCATTATAAGAAGACATACTGGTAAAGGGTGTCCACACAGGAGCATAGGAACTCCCCTGGCTGAAATTGAAAACACTATATATCCTGATTATAACCTGTCAGAGGTTGAACAGGATATTATTCGTCATTAAAGTGAAAAAAAACAAAAACTAAACTAATCAGTTTAGGAATTTCTGGTAAAAACCAATATGTTCAGAAATCAATAACAGAAGGATTGTTAATTAAATTAATACATTTATATTGTATTTACAGAAGAAAAATACAATACAGTACTGTAGTTGCAGTAAATAATATGCAAACTATACATACATACTATAGTTAAGGTAACCACATCAACGAACTATACATAAATACTATAATTACAGTAAATAATATACAACCTATATCTAAGTACTATAATTACAGTAAACAATACATGCACAATACAATGCTACTGTAATTACAGTCATTAATACGCTATCCACATCGCAGTGATGTAATTAAAGGCACTTTAAGCACAAATTATACATTAATGCTGTAATAACATATAGCCATTTTACAAACCATGTTATATAGCCATTCACATACCATCTGGTAATGTGACAGCAAAGTTGTACAAAGTGGTCTAAGGGACATTGCCAACAGAAGAAATGACGAGAAGAGCATAGCAAGTTATAGGTTTTTAGTATAGGAGATTAGGACAATGAAAATAGGTCACATGACCTTTTGTTGTAGAGAAAGGAAGCTTGTTTTGCCATTCTTTGAGCATAGGCTAATTTCTTATCCTCAAGTTCATATTCTCTTCTTTTATTCCCATGAGTCGCTAAAAAGACAAATGTCATCAATGTAAGTAATGACATCGGGACGATGAGAAAGTATGCGACGCATCATGCGTACAAAGGTAGCAGGTGCGTTTACCAAACCAAATGGCATAAAATTCCATTGGAATAGGCCCCGTGGAGTCGAGAAAGAAAAGACGACTATAAAAGAAAAGAAACGATGACTAGTACAGAAAAGAAGTGATGACTGCATAGGCTGAGTCATCAAAGAATGTGATATCAAAATACACTATCAGCAGGTTAATATCTGCGTGACGCAGAATCAGGTACTAATCGTAACCTGAGGGAATGGTGGTGAAAATACACACCATTGTCCCGCTCGATAACCATGCGAGCATCTCTATTGGATCTGAATGTAACCACGGCGTCACCATACCTGTTATTGGTATGTGCTAATAGACGTACGAACTTAACGTCCGCCGTGTAGTTGAAAAAATTCCTAAGTGCTTGCCAACTAGTTTGTTGTGGCAGATTTTGCACAAGGATGGTGCGAGAATATGCACCCGTACCAATATATGTGGTAACGTCGTCACAAGAATGGACATAAGGTTGATGAGTAACCTTAGTCCGTTGAGGTAAATTATAATATTTATTATTTCTACATCTAGAGTTATTGTTTTTAAATGTACTATACTTTTGTACTTGATTATGACTATTTACGCCAGACAAAGGTGTAGGTGTACGGCATGTCGTAGACACCTGCTTGCTGGGTAATGTTAAAACCTTACTGACAACCCTAATGGATTTACTTCTCTCATCTGAGTTACAACCATTAATTTTATCAGGAACATCCTTTCCCTTTATCTCAAACTTAAACTTCTTCTTACGATCAGTTGCCTGCTGATCAAGTCGCCAAGATTTGTTTTCAGAATTGGCCTTATTATTACGCCGAGGGAAGGTATATGTCCCACGGAATGACTTACTAGTCTTCACAGGTTGTGTTGCAACCTTAATATCCTTCTTAAGAATGGATGCATGTCGCAAAGGTTGCAACGAATTAGCAACAGTGGCATAATGAACAATGGAATCATTTTCAATGTTAGATTCCAGAACCTTAGAATTACCTAGTATGTTAGCAGTATGTGCATGTGAAACAAATCTAGGTATAGTCGTAAATGCACGGGTATCATGTATATGTTGTTCTTCCCAATCAGCAATCTGCTGAGGGGTACACTCTTTTATACCATGTATTCGACCTAGTATCACGTCGCTAATAGGATTCTGTAGAAGGCATGCATGGATTTTCCCTGAAAAGAAAGGTGTATGTAAATTAACAATGGCTGTAGGGAAGGTTTCCACAGTGCCACCGAAGGTGACGCACTTGACAATGTTGCCCGTAGCACAGGAAGCGTCGATCAGCGAAGTCCGCACACCGACTGTGCTGCATCCTGAGTCAAACAAAATAGAACAAGGAATAGAGTTAACATATCCTTTATTAAATTTTAAACAGCCCTGTCCCTGGTGCACCGACGTAGAAGTGGCCGTACAGATTGCAGGTAGACTTGGCAAAATGTGTCCGTATCGCAGCGTCGTGATCGCCTTGGGCTGGAAAAGAGTTGTACACTCGGAACAAGTTTTCACCTGATTAAAATCAAGAGAACAAGACATGGCATTATGCGTATTAGCATCTTTATCATGTTCGTTGTTAGCCTGTGTTTCTCTCAAAGCAACATTGGAATGTTGTCGTGGTGTGCTCGAAGATCTATCTCTTCGGCGCGATCGAGTTTGACTATTGTCATTAAAATTGCTATAATTACTATTTCTGCTTGAGTTGAAATCTGAATGAGTACGCCAATTATTGTCATTACTGTTGTGACTATGGCCAAACGATCTATTCATAGAACCATGTCTATTTTGAGGATAATGTGATTTTGATCGCCAATTTTGTTTATTATTATGTCCTTGATTATATCTAAAATTATTGTAACCGAAATCTCAAAATCTATGAGATTGGCTCCAAGAAACATTACAAGTAGAATTATTACAAAATTGTTTTCCTTTAAAAGAATTGCAATTCTTGTTATTTCCCTTTCTGACTTTTCTATCTCTAAGATTCATTCTCATTTTTTTATTCTGAGATGTAGTTTCTAATTTAAGGTTACAAATTTCTTGTTGGAGAGTTTTGATAGTATCTAAAGCTCTAGCTCTCTCATTCACAAGTTCAAGTTTGAGTGCTTCGGTAGCACTATGATGACTAGTCAGAAGTTCATCAATCTTCTTAGGCAAAACAGTATCCTTCTCATTAAGTTGGCTATTAAAATCTGTATTATTTTTCTGCAATGCATTCACTAATAGTTTTTTAGAATTTTCCAGTTCCAATTCTAATGACGCGAGGTTTGTATTGGTAACCTCGGCATGTAACGTTAGAGTCCTTACTCTCTCGTCTAACTTAATAATCACTAGCTCCTTATCCTCCAGAAGTTCAGACAATTCCTCTATTTTTAAAACTTTAACTTTGAGTTCTGCAGCAGCAGTTTGAGTTAGACGTTCAATATCGATAGAGTGTTTACTAACACATTCTTTATTAATAGCCTTTTCCTTTCCAAGTGCCTCAATGGCAATATGATGGCTATTTGTAAGCTCATCAATCTTTAATTTTAAAAGAGAAACCTCAGATTTCAGTTCTTGAATCTGATGCAACTGATTATGACAGTTTGTCTTTAAAGTAATATTTAACCTATCGAATTCTCCACTGACATTCTTTTCCTTGTCAAGTAATAGTTTTAATGAGTATACTTCATTCTTTAATGTAATGTTCTCTATATCCAGTTTATATTGTTCCATTTCATTCTCATGTCGAAGCTTCTGCAGTTCATATTCTTGTTCTTGTGCATATAGAGTAGTCGCGAATAGCTTTAATTCCTCAGGTTCTACACCAAGTTCTTTACCTAGTGCAATACAGTAATCCAAGGATGTCATTTTGACGAATGTTTATTTTAAATACTTCCTCTTCAAAAGTTTTAAATCAATAAATGTATAATAATTTCTTTCACTCTAAAAAGTGTTACTCGTTCCTGTCCAAGAACGGTATGCAAAATCAAATAATTATCGATACATTATTAATCAAGAAAATAATTTGTGCAATGCAATAATATGATCAGACAAAAGCAATATACAATAGTAACAATAGTGACAATACAAGATAGTTAATGACAAATGAAGACAATTGCAGAAATAAAAAAAATTAGAATGAAAAAAATAAGAGATAATTTTGCAAAAAGTGCAGCGATAACTGCAATAAACAATTAAACGAGACAATTGACAACACAGTGTATAAACATAGGTTTGTAAAAAATTAAACGATAGTAAGGTGAGACTGGACGTAAGATACAAACCAAAGACATCATAAAACTAAGGTACGTATAAAAATTAACACAAAAACTACAATAAAACTCGACGTCACAACTAAACAGTCAGGTGTCACAGACAACCAGACACAGTGGACCTAAAATCCTTCGACACACAGGTGTCGGAACATTCCACTATAGGAAGTCTGCAAATAAATTCCTATCGAACAGTCACGAAGGCCCTGGTGTAAAACTGGGATATACCCTTCGTTAGTCTCCGAACCCAACCTCCCGCAAAGAACATAGAACATAGAACAAACAACATGAATAAATAATACGTGGACATAATCATAAGAATAGGCACAGCTATACGTAAAACAGTGTGATAACCACAAGACGTTTTTACTTATCTCGCCCGAGAAGAAAAATATGCCTCGTATCCGTAGGTGTACGTATGAGCTTCGACATGTTTCTCTGTGAGTACAACACTGTTCGTATTCAAAAATGAGGACTGGATGTGGAGGTCCAATGTTGTCCTTGACCTTTCGCCAACCGTCGTCCGGAATTCATGTTCATCTTGAAACTCAGAGTAAATCTGCTGAAGAACTTGATGAGGTCGTTCCTTTCTTGAATCTGGTAAAATTCAAACCACACTTGGCCGCCATGCTGTTGGAGTCATTCTTGGTGGTGCTAATCCTGGTAACGCGAATTCAAATAAACTTCAGGTGTATCAATAAAGGTAGATGGTGAACTGAAGTATACTGTAAGGCGGGTAGCACAATTCAACATATTTTATTGACGGAGACAATTAATGTTACAAAACACTTGTTGCTAACGTATGACATGGGTACTGACAGTTCCACTTGACAAGATGCATGAATCTCAACTTTCATTACAATATATCCTTTGAAATAGTTCCATATAATTATACTTTCAAAGTATACGGTCAAATATTATCTTACAATCAAATAGCGTTCAAGTAATGAGCAATCAGCTCAGATCGTCACTAATATGGCAAACGGTTGACCTTATCCAAGGACATATGCTATCATGGTCCTTTATAAATATTCCTTGGTCATACATAATAAAAACTCTGTCCTCCTGAGTTTACTTCTTCCAAAACATGCTAGGACAGTTGAATAAAGTTAGTTTAGCTATTCTTTCAGCACAACAATATCGGTTAGGTACTATCCTTGACTAACCTCTCGGTACATGCCGTGACAACGATGACGGCACTCCGTAATTCCATCTTAAAAAATACATATATAATCAATTCCTCCCGTAGGACTATAATTACGATTCTTCAGTGATTCATACCGCTCAGCTGATCCATTCATGGAATCCTGGAATGTGGATTCCAGCTAGATACCAGTGTGAGTGAAGACATCACAAAGATCCTATAAACATTGCTTCTTAAAAGGTGTAAACAAGACTTACATTAAATGAATCGACTATGGCTTCTAATCAGAAGGCAAGTCACCAACTTGGAATAGATCCCCGATTCTCAGGGTAGAATAAAACTATTCATCACAACAGACTATCAGTCTGGCTTGTTTCATTGCGGGCTACGTCATTCTCCTCGTAGGCAACGCCAAATGCGTTAATTTCCCAAAAAATCCAAATTGTGCATTCTCGTGCGCAATAAACTAAAATACACACAACAGAGTTGGTGTGTACTTATTTATAACAGTGGCAGGACCACAGATCAAAGATCTGTGACTACCATATCTGTAGAAGCCTGTTACGGACATTAAATGTACGCAACAGCATCCTTATCAACCCCCCCCCCTTAAAAAATTAATTCTATTAATTTTGTTTATCTACGTTAAGTAACTCGGAGAGGTGAGTCAAAATTTACAAATCCATATATTAAAATTAACATAAGCATTATATTAATCAATAAAAAGAAAATGAATATGAAAATGTAAATCAACTCAACTAAACCAAAGTATGCATTAAAGCATACATCCACTATCGACCGACTTTGGTACGATGTGGTGAAATTCAAAGAAAGAAAGTACGAAGGAAGGTGGAAATAATAACCAAAAGAATGATAAAACATCCAACCAAAATCCATTTTAAAAAAAACAAATGATTTCAGATGAAGAAAAAAAAAATGATGACATGAAAAAAAATGACAAGTGAATTGTAAAACAAAAAATGTAAATAAAATAATCAAAGTGAATAAAATGCATAATCAAACACGTGAAGTAAACAACACACCTAATGTTTCTAACATTACTAAGATGGACTAATCATCTAAGAGTGTTAACCTAATGTACCATGAGTGGTATATACAAGTATACGAAACACACACAAACTATTTCAAGTATGTGAATGTGAAATATTCCACTAATTACGTAACTTAAATTGATATTAAGTAATCAATATAGTTCATAATTAAAATAGTCACTAATTACTAATTCCTTTAATTGCTAATAGTGTTAATGAGTGTCACTGTTATTTCGAAAACAGTTAATAATAGATGAAAATCTGTTATGTATGTTCCATGCACGATAAAAAGATATTGTCCACAACATCACGTAGTTTAGTAAGTTCATTATGAATAGTGGATATACATGTTCATAAATGTCTACAGTGTTGCCGTACCAAGAAAATGGCATTACATAAAAAATTATGTTCTAATACAACCAATGAGTATATACTGATAGTTATTTAAGCACGAATAATTCTGTTCCATACGAAGTCTGTATAGAAGTCCGGCAAATAACAAAGTTCAATGATCCTCACATTCTAATAGAACGGCTATCTGTGAAGAAGACTTAATTTCTGGACGTTGTTTTGATTTGACTGGTTCGCTTGGGCAGCGTGACAAACAGTCTGCGAAAACATTTTTCGATCCGGGTATTGCACGAACAGTATAACTATACGGCTGTAAAGCTATCGCATACCTGGTTGACTTTGAAGATTTAACATCCTTCGTATTAAGAGCTGTGAGAGCCTTTTGGTCAGACTCTACAATGAAATGCGAGCCTAAGAGGTAACGTTCCAGTTTAGTAATAGACCAAACCAATGCGAGCAATTCCTTGTCAAGAACTGAATATTTCTGTTCAGTAGTTGTCAATTTTCTCGATACGTACATCACAGGATGTAAGGTGCCTGAACATTCTTGCATCAAAACGCCGGCAATCCCATATGATGACGCATCACTACGTAGAATAAAAATAAGGTTTGGGTTAGGTAACCTCAAAACTGGAGGGTGTGAAAACAAATGCTTAATTGAATCTAACGCGATTTGATGCTCGTTAGACCACTGAATCACGTTAGCTGTCCCTTTTCTCAACAAAGAAGAAAAAGGAGCAGTTATTGTTGATAAATGAGGGATAAACTTACCATAGAATTGTATTAATTCTAAAAGAGATCTTACTTGTTTCTTTGTATTTGGTGCTGTGATGTTAAGGATTTTTAGAGACATTACTGTCCTCTGTATACAACATGCAATGACCACTACGGTGACCCAAAAAAGGGATGTCGTGAAAACCGACAAATGCCTTCGATGGCTTAGCTGTTAAGGTATAATCCCGTAAAATAGTAATGCCCTCAATCCCTGAATGTGCTCATCCCATGAGTTCCTAAAAAGACAAATGTCATCAATGTAAGTAATGACATCGGGACGATGAGATAGTATTCGACGCATCATGCGTACAAAGGTAGCAGATGCGTTTACTAAACCAAATGGCATACAATTCCATTGGAATAAGCCCCGTGGAGTCGAGAAAGCAGTGAGAGGCTTTGCTTTAGGTATCAGAGGGACTTGCCAGTATCCTTTAGACAGGTCAAACTTAGAGAAGAAAGTAGAATGAGATAATTTGACCAATAAATCTTCCAACAGTGGCAAAGGCTCAGCGTCAAATTGTGTGACTTTATTTAGTTTCCTGTAGTCTACACAAAGACGAATATTGTTATCTTTTTTTTAATAATCACCATAGATGAAGCATCTGGTGATGAAGATGGTTCAATTATATTTAATTGAAGCATCTCATCCAATTCCTTTTCGACCTTATCACAAAAGTGTAAAGGGATGGGGTATGGACGGACTCGAATAGGAGTAGCGTCAGTTAAGAGAATATCATGTTGGATAACTGATGTATGACCTGGGATGTCAGTGAGAACATCCTCATACGATTGAAGAAGTGATGAGACTTGCTGCCGTTGATCAGCAGAAAGAGAAGAAGAAATAGTGACATCATTCCAATTTTCAGTGGAATGAAGTGGTACAACTGGTATAGGCAATTGTACATCCTGAAAAGTAGACTCTTCTTCTTGAATAACTGACAAATTTGTATAGTGTTGAATAGGGGGAGTAGGATCGTCAGTCGCTTGGAACACTGACTGTAGATAATCAGGACGTGAGTAATACTCCTTCAACATGTTAATGTGGAAGGTTTTATGCTTGCCATTGATATCGACGATGTAGTCAACATCGGATATTCTCGAGATGATCCTAAAAGGACCTCTCCGTGTAATTAGTAGACGATTGTTATGAGAAGGTAGTAAAACAAAAGCTTCGTCACCAGGAAGAAGCTGGCGAAGACGTCTATACTTGTTTGCAAATAGACGAGCTTTTTATTTAGCCTGCTCGGATGATGCAGTAGCCAATCTACAAGCATCTATGATTCTCTTTCTCAAAGAGATCACATACTCATACAAGGATTGAGTTTCCTCTTCTATATTCTCTTCAACCAGTAAGTCGTGAATTAACGACATCGGTCCGCGTGGTTGTATGCCAAAAACTAGCTGGAATGGAGAAAAACCAGTAGCTTGATTTTGCACCTCGCGGTACGCAAAAAGCGCAGCGGGTAGGACTCGGTCCCAATCCTGAGGGTGATCTTGAGTCATCTTACCCAACAACTGCTTAAGTGTTCTATTCTGCCTCTCAATTAAACCATTGGACATCGCATGGTAAATCGAACTGAGAGATCTATCTATACCTAACGTCTTCATAACCTGCGACATGGATTCGAAAATAAACTGGACACCATGATCCGATAAGATCTTACGCGGAAAACAAATGCATGAAAAGATCAACATTAAAGCCTCTGCTACACTAGCAGATGAAGTGTTCTTCAGAGGTATGGCCTCAGGCCAACGCGTACACATATCAATACAAGTAAGAATATGTGTATGTTCTCTGGCGGATGGTAGCATAGGGCCAATGATATCAATCGCCATTTTATCAAATGGTCTAATAGGGATGTCCGCAGCTTGAATAGGAGCCGCATGATATGGACCCCGTACTTTAACCTCCTGACATGTCACGCAGGAACGACAATAGATAGTTACATCTCAATGGACGCCAGGCCAATAGAATGCGGATAGCACTCTAGATTTGGTTCGCGAAAAACCCATGTGACCTGCGCATTGAGAGTCGTGTGCATGACGTAATATCCGAGCTCTCATAGAGGACGGGACTAGAATCTGAGAACGCAAAGATTAATCTTTTTCCCGTATCAATCTAACTAAAATACCATTGTTAAGAGCAAAGTCATGTCTAGATTTAGCATTTTTGCTGTTGGAATTTTTTTGGTCACAAATTGAAAAAATGTCTTTAAAGAATCATCATTCTTTTGCAAATTAGCAAAAAGCTCCCGTGAAATAGGAGAATCATCAACATAACTGGCATGAACCATAGGTTCAGAAGGTGCATCACGAGATACATCAGTAGCTTGCGCCCTGGTAACTACTGCATTTGCAGCATGAATGTGTCGCTCTTCCCATTCAGCAATTTGCTGAGCGGTACACTCTTTTACACCATGTATTCGACCTAGTATCACGTCGCTAATAGGATTCTGTAGAAGGCATGCATGGATTTTCTCTGAAAAGAAAGGTGTATGTAAATTAACAATGGCTGTAGGGAAGGTTTCCACAGTGCCACCGAAGGTGACGCACTTGACAATGTTGCCCGTAGCACAGGAAGGGTCGATCAGCGAAGTCCGCACACCGACTGTGCTGCATCCTGAGTCAAACAAAATAGAACAAGGAATAGAGTTAACATATCCTTTATTAAATTTTAAACAGCCCTGTCCCTGGTGCACCGACGCAGAAGTGGCCGTACAGACCGCAGGTAGACTTGGTAAAATGTGTCCGCATCGCAGCGTCGTGATCGCCTTGGACTGGAAAAGAGTAGCACAATCGAAACAAGCTTTCACCTGATTAAAATCCAGAGAACAAGACATGGCATTATGCGTATTAGCATCTTTATCATGTTCATTGTTAGCCTGAGTATCTCTCAAAGCAACATTGGAGTGTTGTCGTGGTGTGCTCGAAGATCTATCTCTTCGGCGCGATCGAGTTTGACTATTGTCATTAAAATTGCTATAATTACTATTTCTGCTTGAGTTGAAATCTGAATGAGTACGCCAATTATTGTCATCACTGTTGTGACTATGGCCAAACGATCTATTCATAGAACCATGTCTATTTTGAGGATAATGTGATTTTGATCGCCAATTTTGTTTATTATTATGTCCTTGATTATATCTAAAATTATTGTTACTAAAATCTTGAGATCTGTGAGATTGGCCCCACGAAACATCATATGGAGAAGATTGTTAAAATTGTTTCCCCTTATAAAAATTACCACAGTTAAAATTATCGTTATTTTCCTTTCTGTCGTTACTGAGTGAACGATGTCGCGAGAAATTGGTATGTTGCATAGCAAAAGCAACGGGTAACTCATCTTTAATCTGTGCATTGCTAATATCCATGTTAGGATGAGCGGTGCAGAAATTTTTGCAATTTTCTTCCATTTCCTTCATATTAGAAGGCTTACGTTCATGTAAAAATGAAAGGAATGCAGGATTTACTGACGATAAAACTTTATCGCGTAGTAATAAATCGAAAAGACCGTCATAAGATTTTTCTACCTTGGACAATTCGATCCATCTTTCCAAGGTTAGCCGTATTTGAGATAGAAAATCACTAAAGTTCTTTCCTGATTGTGGTAACATAGTCTTGAAACGTACCCTGTATTCATTTTCAGTCATTTGATACTTTTTAAGAAGAGCGGCTCTAAGAGCGTCATAATCATTTTTATCATTAGCACTAGTTGTATGATAAACCGCCATAGCATCGCCTGTAAGTAATCTAGATAAATGGGTACAATATAGTGTTTTATCCAAGTTATATGATCTACACGTAGCTTCAAACCTGTCTAGAAAGAATATTACATCGTCGGATGGTGGATTAAATTTTGGTAATTTTAGGTGAACTTCCCAAAAATTATCATGTTTAGATGAAGCTTGGCCTTCATGAGTCTTTTGCGTATTAACCTCATAAGTTAATCTAATTCTATCATGTTCTAAATCGGCAAGTTTTAGATCATGCTGACGTTTCTTTTCATTTTCTTCAGCCTCAAGCTGAAATGTTCTAGCATTTTCCTGAGCTATAAATTTCCTATCTTCTATTTCTTTTTGCTTACCTTCCATTTCCAAACGAATTTTTTTCTCATTTTCGGCAACCTCAAATCTCCTTTTTTTCTCATTTTCTTCAGCTTCAATCCTTTTCTGTTCTGCCTCAAACAGAAGTCTTTTGTCTTCAGCCTCAATCTGAAGTCTCTTATGTTCTGCC
Source organism: Oreohelix idahoensis (assembly GCA_024509875.1). Lineage (NCBI taxonomy): Eukaryota > Metazoa > Mollusca > Gastropoda > Stylommatophora > Oreohelicidae > Oreohelix > Oreohelix idahoensis. Next base: position 128,148 of record JAMPIV010005321.1, read on the forward strand.
TCATATTTTTAATTTTCTAGTCTTAGAGTTTCCAACTTCTGAGACTTTTCATATTCCGCAAGTGCGAATATTTTTATCTCTTCAGGAGTCATCTGAAGGGCTTTTGCTTGTTTAATAAAATAATCTAAGGTAGACATTATGATCAACAAGTAGTTAGTGTACTTTTTACTTAGTAAATATTAATCAATTAATATGCAATAATTTTATCTAATCGCCCTAAGAAGTGTTACTCGTTCATGTCCCAGAACGGTAAGCAATTCACATATAATTTTCGAATATATACTACTCGTCAAAAGTCAAGGGCCACCCTATTATTTTCAATAGACTTTTATATAAGCGCATAGAATGATTAAATGAAGGAAGTTTTTAGTAAAAATGGGTGCAATATCTTCCTCTGACAGTCCTCTATGCACGTTAAGCATAAAGACAACTCACCGACAACCATGGCGATCACGTGCAATTTGGTTTGCTGACCATAAATTCACATTTTAAATCTGTTTTTTCAAACTTCCGTACAACCAAACAGGTGAAGTAATCGTGCTGATTGACATTCCACGTGCAATGGCGACTTTTTGTCAGCAGAGTTCACTCTTAATTTGTTTTACAATCAGCAGACTTAGGGTAGTTTCATCACTTGCAACAACCATGCCACCGAGAAGAAGTCTTGACACCTTACAAAGAATGAGGGCTATAGCGTGGGTTGAAAGTGGTTTATCTGTCCGTGAGGTTGCTAGACGGCTTGCAGTGTCACACTCTACTAATCAAAGAATTTTGGAGAGATTTCAGGCCATAGGAAGTGTAGAGGATCGCCACCGGCCAGGTCGCCCTAGATGCACCAATAGACATGATGACCGGTACCTCTTGTTTTCAGCCCTGCGCCATCGAACAGTGACTTGTTCCACTCTAAGATGTCAGCCGAGACAAACTGTAAACGTTAATGTCAGTCAAAGCACCATTCGCAGACGTTTACATGAATTTGGACTGGCTGCTCGACGTCCTGCAGTCAGAATCCCACTTACTCCTGTTCATCGCAGAGCCCATGTTGCTTGGTGTCGCGAGCACATCCGATGGACAAGGCAACAATGGAGTCAAGTTCTCTTCACTGATGAATCTCGCTTCACTGTGTCATTCAATGATGGCAGGATTCGAGTTTGGAGACGACCAGGAGAGCGATTTACTGATGACCCAATTCGAGAGGTGGATCGTTATGGTAGGGGTTCTGTCATGATCTGGGGAGGCTTCTACAGACACGGCAGGACCCCACTCTACATCATCCAAGGCAACTTGACCGGCCCAAGATACCAGAACAAAATCTTGAGACCAATTGTTCAGCCTGCTCTGGAGGCCATAGGTGGTAATGCCATCCTCTAAGATGATAACGCTCGACCCTATCGAGCTCGTGTGGTGAATGAGTTTATTCAGCAACATGGGATCATCAGGATGACGTGGCCAGCTTATTTACCCGACCTTTCTCCGATTGAGCACCTATGGGATGTCCTTGGTCGAAGATTGTCAACAAATCACCCCCTGCCAATGGATGTTGCACAGCTGACTGCATTTCTGCTTCAGGAATGGCAAGCTGTTCCTCAGGATACTCTTCGGACCCTTGTGGACTCGATGCGTCTACGCTGTCTTGAATGCCTTGCTGCAAACGGTGGTCATTCCCGATTTTGAAATGTCTATTTGTCCAATATCTATTGTGTGACTTTTGAAAAGGTGGGTGACACACTTCACAGCTTCATTGCGATTGAATGTGTGCTTCCATTTCTTTACGTGACATGTCAATTTGGTATTCAATAAATGCCATTTTGACTTATACGAATTACGTTTATATCAGATTTGTTTTATGGTTTCAACCAAGGTTTTTCTAAATGACCCTTGACTTTTGACGAGTAGTATATTATCAAGTAAGAAAATAATTTATGTAACGTTATGATAAGACAAAAGCAATAGACAATTACGACAATACTGACAAGACAAGATAGTTAATGACAAATAAAGACAATAGCAGAAATCAAAAAAATTAGAATGAAAAAAATAAGAAATAATTTTGCAAAAAGTGCAACGATAACTGCGATAAACAATTAAACGAGACAATTGACAACACAGTGTATAAACATAGGTTTGTAAAAAAATAAACGATAGTAAGGTGAGACTGGACGTAATATACAAACCAAAGACATCATAAAACTAAAGTACGGATAAAAATTACTACGAAAATTACAATTAAACTCGTCACAACTAAACAGTCAGGTGTCACAGACAAACAGACACAGTGGACCTAAAATCTTTCTACACTCACGTGTAGGAACATTCCACTGAGGGAAGTCTGCGAATAAATTCCTATCGAACAGTCACGACGTCCTGACCGCAAAACATGATACAAGAATAGGATTTTGGAAGGTCAGGACAATGAATGAGACGGGTAAACTAAAACAGGTCACGGCAGAAATGAGAAACTATAGGTTACACATTCTAGGGATAAGCAAGAGCAGATGGACAGGGGCAGGAAAAGTTAAAACAGCAACAGGAGAAACAGTACTTTACTCTGGAAGAGAGGATGGACAGCACAACGAAGGCGTAGCCATTATTTTACAGAAAGGAATAGAAAGGACATTACTGGAATGGAAACCCATCAACAACAGACTGATAAGATTAAGATTGAGAGGTAGATTCACCAATACTACAATAATACAATGCTACGCACCAACGAATGACAGCGATGAAGAGGTCAAGGATGAATTCTATCAACAGTTGCAGAAAGAAATGGAAGACACACCTAGATATGATCTTATTATAGTAATGGGAGACCTCAATGCGAAAGTTGGTACACACAATACATATAATGAAAGAGTAATGGGGAAATGCGGCAGCGGAACAGAAAACGAAAATGGGGATAAATTAATAAGTTTCTGTAGTATTAACGACCTGGTCATTGGAGGAACACATAAAGAAATTCATAAATTAACATGGGAATCACCAAATGGTCGGGACAGGAACCAGATAGACCACATCATGATTAACGGTAGATGGAGACATGCATTACAAGATGTGAAGGTAAGAAGAGGTGCAGATGTGGGAAGTGATCCCCATTTAGTAGTAGCAAAGCTGAAAGTGAAACTAAGAAGGGCTGAACCAATTGTAACTACACAGAAAAGGTTTGACATCAGCAAATTGAAGGATCCCCTTACCAGAAAAGCTTTTGCAGCTGACATAAAGAAACGATATCAATTTGCCAAAAGTCAGGAAAAGACATTGACTGATGATGTAGACCAGAATTTCAACACCATTTCAACAATATATAAGAAAAGCAGCAAATCATGCTTGGGATTCCAGGAAAGGAAGAAGCAAGACTGGATAACACCAGAAACATTAAACACCATAACACTGAGAAAGGAAATGAAAAGAAAGAAAACAGAAGCGAAGTCCCCCAGGTTAAAGCAACTATATAGCGAACAGTACAGTCAGCTGGACAAGGAAGTTAAACGCCAAACCCGAACCAACAAAAGGAATTTCCTAGACGATCTTGCAAGACAGGCAGAAGAGGCAGCACTGAGAAATGAACAAAGCACAGTATACAAAATAACTAAATTCATCAGCGGAAAACGAGGTGCAAACAATATTACATTAGTAAGAGATAAGCAAGGAAATCTCATCACGACAGCAGAGGGACAGGAAACAAGATGGGCAGAGCACTTCAGAGAAACTCTGAACAGGGAACCACCAGAGACACAACTGAATGTTCCTGAGGCTGAAAACGATCTAGATGTAAATACAGACATTCCACGAAAAGAAGAAATCATCACAGCAATCAAAGGGTTAAAGAACGGAAAAGCTCCTGGCCATGATAACCTAAATGCATAGCTATTTAAGACAGACCCTGAGCTAGCAGCAGAACTATTAGAACCACTATTTGCATAAGTGTGGGAAAACGGGGACAACACCATCAGAGTGGAACAAAGGAATAATTGTCAAATTGCCCAAGAAGGGAGATGTTGCAGACTGCAATAATTGGAGAGGAATCACTCTTCTCTCAGTTCCCAGCAAAATACTAGGCATGATAATTATACAGAGAATTTCAAAAGCAGTAGACCACAAACTGAGGAAAGAACAAGCAGGATTTAGAAAGAACAGAAGATGTGTAGATCATATATTCACTCTCAGGAACATTATAGAGCAGTGCTCAGAATGGCAAAGACAGCTGTACATTAACTTCGTTGATTTTGAAAAGGCTTTTGACAGCATACATAGGGACAGTTTATGGAAAATACTGAGGGCTTATGGAATTCCAAGCTGCATAGTGTCAATCATAAAAAGCCTCTATGCCAACTTTACGTGTAGTGTTGGGCAGAGCAACCTAACCTTTGAGGTGAAGACAGGAGTACGACAGGGATGCCCCTTATCAACCACTATTTTTTAACAGTCATAGACTGGGTGATGCGCCAGACAACAGAGGGCAGTCCAAGAGGAATAAGATGGACTACATTTTCTACATTGGAAGATCTGGAATATGCAGATGACATTGCACTACTAGCACATTCACATCAACACATCCAGGAAAAAACGGATAGACTTAACAAGTTTAGCCAGCAGGTGGGCTTGAACATCAATTTAAAGAAGTCAGAGGTCATGACGCTCAATGTGAGCAACCCTGAGCCCATATCAGTAAGAAATCAGCAACTGGTACAGACAGACACCTTCACATACCTAGGATGCATAGTAACGCCGGACGGCGGGGCAGGCAAAGACATCAACATCAGAATGAATAAGGCAAGAACAGCCTTTTTTAGCCTAAACAACATCTGGAGGTCCTCTCAATACAGCACAAGCACAAAATTAAGATTATATCAGAGCTGTGTGCTTTCTGTGCTTCTCTATGGTGCAGAGTGCTGGAGAGTTACAGAGAAGGAAATGTCGAAATTGTCCTCTTTTCACACAACATGCCTAAGAAAAATTCACCGAATCTTTTGGCTGAATACCATCACCAACCAACAACCATCACCAAGGATATACCCTTCGTGAGTCTCCAAACCCAACCTACCGCAAAGAACATAGAACATAGAACAAACAACATGAATAAATAATACGTGGACATAATCATAAGAATAGACACAGCTATACGTAAAACAGTGTGATAACCACAAGATGCTTTTACTTATCTCGCCCGAGAAGAAAAATATGCCTCGTATCCGTAGGTGTACGTATGAGCCTCGATATGTTTCTCTGGGAGTATAACACTGTTCGCATTCAAAAATGGGGACCGGATGTGGAGATCCAATATTGTCCTTGACCTTTCACCAACCATCGTCCGGAATTCATGTTCATCTTGAAACTCAGAGTAAATCTGCTGAAGAACTTGATGAGGTCTTTCGTTTCTTGAATCTGGTAAAATTCAAACCACACTTGGCCGCCATGCTGTTGGAGTCATTCTTGGTGGTGCTAATCCTGGTAACGCGAATTCAAATAAACTTCAGGTGTATCAATAAAGGCAGATGGTGAACTGAAGTATACTGTAAGGCGGGTAGCACAATTCAACATATTTTATTGATGGAGACAATTAATGTTACAAAACACTTGTTGCTAACGTATGACATGGGTACTGACAGTTCCACTTGACAAGATGCATGAATCTCAACTTTCATTACAATATATCCTTTGAAATAGTTCCATATAATTATACTTTCAAAGTATACGGTCAAATATTATCTTACAATCAAATAGCGTTTAAGTAATGAGCAATCAGCTCAGATTGTCACTAATATGGCAAACGGTTGACCTTATCCAAGGACATATGCTATCATGGTCCTTTATAAATATTCCTTGGTCATACATAATAAAAACTCTGTCCTCCTGAGTTTACTTCTTCCAAAACATGCTAGGACATTTGAATAAAGTTAGTTCAGCTATTCTTTCAGCACAACAATATCGGTTAGGTACTATCCTTGACTAACCTCTCGGTACATGCCGTGACAACAACGACGGCACTCCGTAATTCCATCTTAAAAAAAGACATATATAATCAATTCCTCCCGTAGGACTATAATTACGATTCTTCAGTGATTCAAACCGCTCAGCTGATCCATTCATGGAATCCAGGAATGTGGATTCCAGCTAGATACCAGTGTGAGTGAAGACATCACAAAGATCCTATAAACATCGCTTCTTAAAAGGCGTAAACAAGACTTACATTAAATGAATCGACCATGGCTTCTAATCAGAAGGCAAGTCACCAACTTAGAATAGATCCCCGATTCTCAGGGTAGAATAAAACTATTCATCACAACAGACTATCAGTCTGGCTTGTTTCATTGCGAGCTACGTCATTCTCCTCGTAGGCAACGCCAAACGCGTTAATTTCCCCAAAAAATCCAAATTGTGCATTCTCGTGCGCAATAAACTAAAATACACACAACAGAGTTGGTGTGTACTTATTTATAACAGTGGCAGGACCACAGATCAAAGATCTGAGCTACCATATCTGTAGAAGCCTGTTACGGACATTAAATGTACGCAACAACCAATCAGTTTAGTAATGTCTGGTAAAAACAAATATGTTCAGAAATCAATAACAGAAGGATTGTTAATTAAATTAATACATTTATATTGTATTTACAGAAGAAAAATACAATACAGTACTGTAGTTGCAGTAAATAATATGCAAACTATACATAAATACTATAGTTAAGGTAACCACATCAACGAACTATACATAAATACTATAATTGCAGTAAATAATATACAACCTATATATAAGTACTATAATTACAGTAAACAATACATGCACAATACAATGCTACTGTAATTACAGTCATTAATATGCTATCCACATCGCAGTGATGTAATTAAAGGCACTTTAAGCACAAATTATACATTAATGCTGTAATAACATATAGCCATTTTACAAACCATGTTATATAGCCATTCACATACCATCTGTTAATGTGACAGCAAAGTTGTACAAAGTGGTCTAAGGGACATTGCCAACAGAAGAAATGACGAGAAGAGCATAGCAAGTTATAGGTTTTTAGTATAGGAGATTAGACAATGAAAATAGATCACATGACCTTTTGTTGTAGAGAAAGGAAGCTTGTTTTGCCATTCTTTGAGCATAGGCTAATTTCTTATCCTCAAGTTCATATTCTCTTCTTTTATTCTCAAGAGCCAATTCATCCTGTCTTCTCCTCTCAGCTAATTCTTCTCTCCTCTTCTCAGCTAATTCTCCTTCTCTCTTCTTTTTAGCTAATTCTTCTTCTCTCTTCTTATCATCTCTCTCTAAGAGTCTCCGTTCTCTTGCCACGTCTTCTAACCTCTTCATTTCTTTTGCATGCTAAATGGATGCATATGTTTTTAAAGCCTCACCCTCCATACCAAACTCCTTTCCAAGATTGGCAAAATATTCCAAGGTAGTATAATTCCGAATTCTCCAAAAATAATTTAAATAATGTTATATATATTTAATAAGTGAGCAATATTAGCAACAATTATTTCACCACTCAAGATCAACCAACTTCATCAAATTATAGATGTTATATTAGGAGCAAAAAAAAAAAAATTAAAGATACCAAGATTACAGTATAAAAGATTACAGTAGAAAGAGCCAACTCAAGATAATACTTATGAAAAAAAAAAACCAAGGCAGAAATGTATGAACTGTAGAAAAATGAACAAAAATTTGGCTCTACCACACTTATGGCAATACAAGCACAATTTCACAACATATATTACATATAATAACAGAAGGATAGCAAGAATAGATGAAAAAATTTACAAACAATAATGGAGAATAAACCAAATAAAATACAATTAACTTGACAACAAATACAAAATTACACAATTGCAGAACCTTCACAACGAGACAAATAATGAATCTGGTTAATTCACTCAAGGCAGTAACACACAGCTATGTTCGCTGGTCCATTAAGTTGAAAACATCAGATGCAAAAACTAAAGAACGTCTAAGAATTCACAACCATCAATGAGGTATAATAAATTCATAGGTCCCACCAACCAACCTGCCTAATACACAAACATGTAGATACAAAAATTCAAATAACATATTAAAAAAAAAGAGATTCTTCAAGCCACACACTGCATGAATCAGTAAATTTACTTATCTGCTTTTTCACGCAAAAAAATCCTCCTGGCATCAGCCTTTGGCTCAGGAAACGATGATTCAAATACAGTGCAGTGATCAGGGTTAGACTTTCTTCTTCTTTCGTTCGCTTGAAATATATTGTCTATATCTGCAATGTTGTTTCTTGTATAAACTTCACTGTCTTTTGTAGTTCATACAGAGGTCCATATAGTTTTGCTTCCAGTGTTGTTTCTCTGGGCCAGTGGGTTTGCCTCAATATATCATATTCGGGGCAATCTTGCAGTACGTGCTCTGCTGTCTGGGGTGCCTGTCCACATGTACACATGGCTGAATTGCCAATCTTGAATTTTGTATACATGTGGCTGCGGAGGCGGTTGTGTCCTGTTCTGAGGCGCAGAATGACTATTTGTTCTGATCTGTTCATAGCTTGGTAGTCATCCTGCGTTGATGTTGGTGGCTTTCTGATAGATTTGATCATCTTTTTCTTCTGATGGTACGTAATTGGTACATCCGGTTGTTCGTCTGCAGCACCTTCTTTAGCCAGTCCGTCTGCTCTCTCGTTTCCTGGTATTCCACAATGAGACGGTATCCACTGCATGGCGACCCTGCGCTGGTTGCACAGTTCAGAAAGTAGGGCTTGTATAACTGGCAATTTTCTGGACTGAAGTGCTTGGAGTGCTGATCTTGCATCTGTCAGGAATACTACAGGCTGTGGACCGAGATTGGTGTTCAGTAGTTTCTCAGTTGCCACCTTGATTGCCTGGACTTCTGCATCATAGTTGTTACAGAATTTCCCCGTTGGTACTCTTACCGTATCCCTAGTGTTGTTTGGGTATTCTATGTACACTCCTGCTCCTCCATTCTTTACTGCATTCTGTGCTGACCCATCTGTGTATACTCGGACCCAGAGGTCCTGTGGGTATTCATCATCCAGGAAACTGAGAGTGACTGTCCTACGTTGCACGCTGTTCTGTTCATCCCTGTCGAATATTCCTTTCACTTTTGTGTGGATGTGTACTGGTAGTCCATGCTCCTCTCTCCAAGGGGTTTGTTCTGGCACAGACTTTAGGGGGCTGTTAACTTCAGGCAGGTCTGAGGTTTGTCTACGAAATCGTTTGGCCTGGTGGATAAAGCTGCTTCTTTTCAGTCGCCCCATTGCTAGGTTTTGGAATCTGTCCTTCATTGGATGGCTCGGCATACAGAGGAACTTTTCTGCCTGTGTTAGCACTTTCGTGTCTCTGCGTTCTCTCAGTGCTTGTATCCTCCCCATTTTCTCCATCTCCACTATAGGCGTTGATTTCATTGCCCCCGTGATGACCCTAAGCGCCTGGTTTTGCACCTTATCTAGCTCTTGTAATGTGGTGTTTGATGCTGGACACCACGCAGCTGACCCATATTCCAGGTGTGGTCGTATGCCCTGCTGGTAAACTTTACTAAGTATTTTCCCGCTGGCTCCCCATGTGGTTCCACTTAGTTTTTTCTCAGGATGGCTAGCTTCCTCCTGGCCTTTGTTGCTGCCTTGTTGATGTGCTGCTTCCATGTCAGCCTATCATCGAATGTAACTCCGAGATAGGTGGGTTGTTTATCTTCTCTCAGGAGCTCTTCGTTTATCTTGATGACACCAGCTTTTTGTTTGGGAGAGAGGGTGAAGAGCGTAGTGCTGCACTTGTCTGTGTTGATGCTGACACACCATCTATTTGCCCATGAGGTTAAGGCATCTATAGCTCTTTGTAGCAGTTTGGTGGCCACTGTTGCATGCTCATCTGTGCACCATATTACCAGGTCATCAGCGTACATTGCCACTTTCATTCCATGTGGTAGTTCAGCAACCAGGTCGTTGATGTAGACTAGGAAAAGTGTGGGGGACAGAACCCCTCCCTGAGGGACGCCATGACGCAGTAGAATTTTCTTACTCTTGAGGCCATCTAGTTGTACTCGGGCTCTTCTGTTATGCAAGTATGCTTTCACCCATTTGTACATCTTACCATTCACTCTACAATTTCTCAGTTTCTTCAGAAGCCCTTCTTTCCAAACCTTGTCAAATGCTTTCCTTAGATCTATCCATGCTGCTAGTACCAGTTTCTTATCTTGGAACGCATCCTCAATCTCTTGGGAAAGGTAAGTTGCCTGATCTTCGGTGGAATAACACTGCCTAAAGCCCGCCTGCTGTGGTACAAGAAGGTTTTCACTTTCAAGGTACCACTGTAGCCTGAGGTTGATGATACGTTCCATTGTTTTGCAGAGGCAGCTTGTAAGGCTGATTGGTCTGTAGCTGGAGGCAGTGGAACTGTCTTTTCCTGGTTTTAGGAGTGGTATCATGATTGCTTCCCTCCAGGTCTGTGGAACTCTGCCTGAGTTCCAACAGATATTGAAGATCTGCAGCAGCTTTGTTTTTGCTGCGGTTCCCAAGTTCTTAATCATTTCATTGGACACTCCATCAACTCCTGGCGACTTTCTCATTTTCAATTTGGATATTGCAAGCTCCAGTTCTCTGAATGTGATTGGTGCCTCCATAACTTCAGGTATGGTTCCATCTCGTCCTGCGTGTTGTTTCTCACGAGTCTCCTGTTGCTTCTCTGGGCTAACTTCGATGTTGTTGTCTTTAGCAAAGGAGTCTGCAAAGTGATCAGCTGCCTGTTTTCCCATGAGGATGTTTCCATCTTTGTACAGAGCAATCCTTGAGTTTCTCTCTGTACCTTCATCGTTAAGTTGCTTTACCAGCTTCCACAGTTTCCTCGTATCTCTTTCAAAGTTCAAGGACTCTGTTTTCTCCTTCCAGCTTCTTCGCCTGGACTGCAACTTGGCCCTTTGAAATTTGGCCTTAGCTTGCTGGTAGTTATTGTGGTGTTCTTGGCATGGACTGGTCTCTGCCTGCTTTCGAGATGTTTCCACGTCGTTGTGCAGCTGCTCTAGTTCACTATTCCAATATGGTTTGTAGTGCTTACGAGCCCCTCTAGGTATTGTTTCACGAGCAGCCTGTAATATGCATCTGCTGAATTCATCGACTAGCTTATTGATGTCTTTGTCTACAGTCAGATCTCTAGCCAGTATACTAGTACGGTGCTGGTACATTGTCCAGTCTGCTTTCTTGTAGTTCCACCTAGAGAGAGTGCTGCTCTCCTTGACACGTTCATTTTCCACAATTAGGAAGACTGGACGGTGGTCGCTGCCTCCAAGTTGTTTCCCTACAATGCGTGTGGTGTTCCACTCCAAGCCGGGTGAGTGGAATGCCAGGTCTGGTGTAGAGGTGGTGTGCCATGATCTCGAGTAGAAGGTTGGTGGGTCGATTGGCTGGTTAATCAGGATAAGCCCATTGTCATCCTGCCAGTTTTCAAGCTCCTCACCTCTCCTGTCCATGTGATCATAGCCCCAGCTCTGTGAGTGGCTGTTGAAGTCTCCGCATACAATCAGTCTTTCTTTTGCTGGGATTGTATCTAGTGCCAGTGGGCGGTCACTCGGACAGTAGTAGTTGAGCAGGTGGAATTCTGAACTTTCTGTCCTGAGATGAAGCATCTGGTATTCCGCCCCCTCCATATATGTTTCAAGCTGACATGCACTGATGTTATTCCTCACGAGTGTCAGTATTCCACCTTTTCGCCTGTCTATTCGGTCAGATCGGTAGCACTGGTAGCCTCTGATTTTGAAGGCTATGTCTTTGTTGAGGTGGGTTTCTTGCAAGCAACATACATTTACTTGCTCTTCATTCAAGATATTTTCGAGCTCTAATTTTTTGCTGTAGCCGTCTTTTTTACTATTGACGCCTTCAGCATTCCAGTGCATTATTTTAAATGGTCTTTTCTTTGCTTGGCCAGTAGCTCTATTCTCATGCCTCCTGGCTCCACGGGGCAATTGAGAAGGACCCCCAGTAGTAGGGGTTGGGCCCTTCCGAGGCAGAGGGCCCGGCACTGCGCCTGCCTGGGTGTCCGTCACAGGGCGAGTGCCATAACGTTTTGCAGATATAGGCATACTTCCCATAGCGCATGTGCGTGGCATCCTGATTGCTGTGGTGCGCCTCTTGGCTGGTTGCCTCCGTCTTCAGCACCTTGACTTGCTAGGGCAGACTGTGGTCTTGCTCGAGTCTAGGAGGGCCTGGCCAGTCTTGGTTTTTCAGCCGCTGATGGCTGTACTTGAGCCCCATCTCCACGTCAAGGAGCTGGCCTTGATGGGGACTTCACCTTCTGAAGCAGATACTTGAAAAATTTAAATAGTAATTAATGTTCTTTCATTCCCACACAGGTCGGCAGACGATACACTTGTACGTTCGGCATGGTACCGTAATCGTACTAAAAAAGTCCTTAGACTTGAAAATTCATATGGCATACTTGAAACAGTTTCAAATCCCGACTTGAGGCTCCCAAAACTGATACGCATTGTTCTGTCTATTGTTTTGGAGAGAGTCTCTCTTATTATACTGTATAATATGGGAACAACAGAAGTGATTGCATCATTAATAGGTTGGACTGCCCATGGTAAATTTCCAGTGTTTTGTCTTGCGGTTTGCACTAATGACCCATAATCGAAGCATCATTGTTGGTGATGCCTAGATGACAGGGAGGATAGTGTGATTAGCTTGCATAGCTAGGCGGTGTTGTTGCACGGATGGTCCTGGGTTCAAGTCCTGGGTAAGCCACTCACGTCTGTTGTTTTTCTGTTGTCTAGTGTTCTACTTTTTTATCTCTTACGAGTGCCTAAAAACATACCTTTATGTTTGTCTAATCTTTATTTACTGTTTACAGGCCTCGGGTTTCCCTTCCTTACGTGTTATCTATGAAACGCTGGTCATTTTCACTTGTTCCAAATTTTATTTAATATCATCCCTTGGACCCCCATCAAGGCCAGCTCCTTGACGTGGAGATGAGGCTCAAGTACAGCCATCAGCGGCCGAAAAACCAAGACTGGCCAGGCCCTCCTACACTTGAGCAAGACCACAGTCTGCCCTAGCAAGTCAAGGTGCTGATGACAGAGGCAACCAGCCAAGAGGCACACCACAGCAATCACGATGCCACGCACACATGTTATGGAAATATGCCTATATCTGCAAAATGTTATGGCACTCGCCCTGTGACAGACACCCAGGCAGGCGCAGTGCCAGGCTCTCTGCCTCAAAAGGGCCCAGCCCTTACTACTGGTGGTCCTTCTCAATTGCCCCGTGGAGCCAGGAGGCATGAGAATAGAGCTACTGGCCAAGCAAAGCAAAGACCACTTAAAATAATGCACTGGAATGCTGAAGGCATCAACAGTTAAAAAGACGGCTACAGCAAAAAATTAGAGCTCGAAAATATCTTGAATGAAGAGCAAGTAAATTTATGCTGCTTGCAAGAAACCCATCTCAACAAGGACATAGCCTTCAAAATCAGAGGCTACCATGGCTACTGATCTGACTGAATAGACAGGCGAAAGGGTGGAATACTGACACTCGTGAGGAATAACATCAGTGCATATCAGCTTGAAACATATACGGAGGGGGTGGAATACCAGATGCTACACCTCAGGACAGAAAGTACAGAATTCCACCGGCTCAACTACTTGTTGCGTGCATATTTTGACGCACATATTACAAAAATCGATATGGCTATTTAATATGGGAAAAATATAGACATTCATTCATTTGTGTATGAGAATGCTGTCTATGGGGAAAGCGAGATAATCCATGTTTGATTCACACTTTTGATTATAGGAGTAATCGTTCTTGATATTGATCCGGCGCACGGATACTGCTCTTATATTTGTACTTATTTTTAGGGCCAGAAAATAGATTAATTTGCTTATTATGTTTATGGCCTGAATTCATATGTATTACATATTATTAGTACAAGTAGAATCAGTCCTATATTGTATATTTTGGATGGGTAGGCGGGACTAGATTCTTATTATTCCGGTCTAGCGGAAGTATGAGTTGTCTTGACAAGTCGTGAGGAGTTCCGATGTACCGTGATAATGGCGGGTACGCACTTTTCAAAGGGCTGGTAGATTCTTAAGGAAATATGATTCATGAAGTGGTTTTCTTCTAAAGGAGATCGTATCTCTACTATAGTTTATGTTAGAGACTCTCCTAAGGTACGGTACAATGTATAATTCGGACTCCATGTATTGCCAGACCCTATTTTGATGATCTCATGTCGATTCGACCTAGATGGAACATTTTGCTTCGTATCGCTAGGGTCGTGTTTTGTATCGACGAAGATGACAGACTTTCCTACAGCGGTTATGGCTACGTGAATTAACCTGATCACCGTAGAGCTGTATGGAAACATTTATGAAATCATTTATATATCCATTATAAATTAACTCTGGCTTATATTCTCCTTCCTATGAATGAGTGAACGACAACTCAGGGAGGCGGCCATGTTAGATTTCGGTCATCATATGTTTTGATCACTGCCAAGAGAACAGATTATTTATCCTATTATCGGACAGTGACAGGGAGATCTCAATCTTGCTAGAAACCCCCCTTCGTGGTTTCTTAATATATACTACAAACTATGGACGTCAAGTAACTTTAGTTATTTACCGATCTGCCTTCACTGACGCGTTTAGTCAGATAGGGGATGCGGCCATAATGTATCATGACATTGACCTTTTGATGTACTGCCCATTATTTCTGAATGTGTCATGACTTCAGATCTGCTATGTATACCTACAAATTGATATGTCAACATACCATGATGTACTCGTATGTCCCAGTGTGTACGTCTGAATAAATTGAGTAAACAAAGATTCCAGCAGTCTGCATTGGTGCCTTGTAGACACAAGTGTATGAGTGGTTATATTGGTCAGCACACGAACAGTACACCATTCGCGGTAATCACACTCTACACTCCTACTCCATACATACACCATCCTGCGTCGGTTGAAGTGACCAAGTTTAGGACCTGCTTCCACTGGAGCCTTTGCCTTCCCTAACTCAGGACTAGGGTGAGTTACCCATTTACAGCTGGGTAGACTGGAGCATGCCTGATCTCAACAACACACCACTCTTCCTTACAGAGCATACAGACTGACACTTTACAGAGTGGGGGATAAACAAAAAAAAAGAAGAAAGAACTTTTTACACTACTACTGTCAGAGCGACCGCCCACTGGTACTAGACACAATCCCAGCAAAAGAAAGACTGATTGTATGCGGAGACTTCAACAGCCACTCACAGAGCTGGGGCTATGATCACACGGACAGGAGAGGTGAGGAGCTTGAAAACTGGCAGGATGACAATGGGCTTATCCTGATTAACCAGCCAATCGATCCACCAACCTTCTACTCGAGATCATGGCACACCACCTCTACACCAGACCTGGCATTCCACATACCCGGCCTGGAGTGGAACACCACACGCATTGTAGGGAAACAACTTGGAGGCAGCGACCACCGGCCAGTCTTCCTAATTGTGGAAAATGAACTTGTCAAGGAGAGCAGCACTCTCTCTAGGTGGAACTACAAGAAGGCAGACTGAACAATGTACCAGCATCGCACCAGTATACTGGCTAGAGATCTGTCTGTAGACAAAGACATCAATAAGCTAGCTGATGAATTCAGCAGATGCATATTACAGGCTGCTCATGAAACAATACCTAGAGGGGCTCGTAAGCACTACAAACCATATTGGAATAGTGAACTAGAGCAGCTGCACAATGACGTGGAAACATCTTGAAAGCAATCAGAGACCAGTCCATGCCAAGAACACTACAATAACTATCAGCAAGCTAAGGCCAAATTTTAAAGGGCCAAGTTGCAGGCCAGGCGGAGAAGCTGGAAGGAGAAAACAGAGTCCTTGAACTTCAAAAGAGATACAAGGGAACTGTGGAAGCTGGTAAAACAACTTAACGATGAGGGTACAGGGAGAAACTCAAAGATTGCACTGTACAAAGATGGAAACATCCTCAAGAGAAAACAGACAGCTGATCACTTTGCAGATGCCTTTGCTAAAGACAACAACATCGAAGTTAGCCAGAGAAGCAACAGGAGACTCGTGAGAAACAACAACATGCAGGACAAGATGGAACCATACCTGAAGTTATGGAGGCACCAATCACATTCAGAGAACTGGAGCTTGCAATATCCAAATTGAAAATGAGAAAGTCATCAGGAGTTGATGGAGTTTCCAATGAAATGATTAAGAACTTGGGAACCACAAACAAAGCTGCTGCAGATCTTCAATATCTGTTGGAACTCAGGCAGAGTTCCACAGACCTGGAGGGAAGCAATCATGATACCACTCCTAAAACCAGGAAAAGACAATTCCACGGCCTCCAGCTACAGACCAGCCTTACTGTCTCTGCAAAACAATGGAACGTTTCATCAACCTCAGGTTACAGTGGTACCTTGAAAGTGAAAACCTTGTTGTACCACAGCAGGCGGGCTTTAGGCAGTGTTACACTACGGAAGATCAGGCAACTTGACTTTCCCAAGAGATTGAGGATGCGTTCCAAGATAAGAAACGGGTACTAGCAGCATGGATAGATCTAAGGAAAGCATTTGACAAGGTTTGGAAAGAAGGGCTTCTGAAGAAACTGAGAAATTGTAGAGTGAATGGTAGGATGTACAAATGGGTGAAAGCATACTTGCATAACAGAAGAGCCAGAGTACAACTAGATGGCCTCAAGAGTAAGAAAATTCTACTGCGTCATGGTGTCCTTCAGGGAGGGGTTCTGTCCCCCACGCTTTTCCTGGTCTACATCAACGACCTGGTTGCTGAACTTCTACATGGAATGAAAGTGGCAATGTACGCTGATGACCTGGTAATATGGTGCACAGATGAGCATACAACAGTGGCCACCGAACTGCTACAAAGAGCTATAGATGCCTTAACATCATGGGCAAATAGATGGTGTGTCAGCATCAACATAGATAAGTGCAGCACTACGCTCTTCACCCTCTCTCCCAAACAAAAAGCTGGTGCCACCAACACCAACACAGGATGACTACCAAGCTAAGAACAGATCAGAACAAATTGTCATTCTGCACCTCAGAACAGGACACGACCAACTCCGCAGCCACATGTATACAAAATTCAAGATAGGCAATTCAGCCATGTGTACGTGTGAACAGGCACCCCAGACTGCGGAGCACGTACTTCAAGATTGCCCCGAATATGATATATTGAGGCAAACCCACTGGCCCAGAGAAACAACACTGGAAGCAAAACTATACGGACCTCTTTATGAACTACAAAAGACAGTGAAGTTTATACAAGAAACAACATTGCAGATATAGACAATATATTTCAAGCGAACGAAAGAAGAAGATCCCTTGGACATCATTATGAATAATCACACGTTTCCTTACTAGAAAAAGCCCAAGTATCTTGTTGTCCTGGTGATCAAATAATTCAGGAAAAACACAAAATACTGCAGAAGCTCAAAACATATGCGTCCGTTCACTTCAGAACACAAGCCGCCTCTACTCTTGCAGGCAATTTCCTAACTTCTGCTCTTAATTTATTCATGACTGCTTGTCAACCCTATAGGCACGACATCACTTCCTTTATTAATAAATGACTCCATATAAAGTACACAAAAAAGGAGCCCCATCAAGCTGCCTATAATATTGACACAAATGTTATGAATTTTAATCATAACACCTGTGATAAACGAGCGCAAAGGCCTTATTGCTCTATCTTTTCCTACATCTTTCGTATTGTATTTTCTCCGACATTTGCTCTTTCATCTCATATTTGTGATCCACATTTGCTATTTCATTGTTGTGATTACTCGCGACCGGTATCTAGAGAACCACATTTGTTCTTTCATCGGGGGAAATAAAAGTCCTTTGATTGAGTCCACATGCCTGACATTATCGTTTGAAGCCCACATTGCATCGTGATAAATCTGGTAAGAACACATATGGTCATCCGAAACACATCTTGGTACGCTGTAATTTCTGTGACACCACCTTGGACGCCCAGATTGGCCAGGGGAAAACGTCTCATGCTGTAATGGTGTTATCTTGGGTCGGCCGCGGTTCAGACAAGCGTTGGTTTACCACATTATACGCCCAGCTTGGCCCGGTGACTTCCAGAAATATATAATACCGCATAATCTACTAGAGTGAAGGGAGTCCAGTTTTTACCTTGTGAGGAAGAGATTAAACCCAAAAACGCATAGCCTAATACACGTGTTTATTCAGAGTGGATGATAATTCAGTTCTGTGATTAATTGTGTTCTTAAAGGATTTTGCGAAGGGAAAAGAAGTTCATCAGAAGTCTGAGTCTACACGCAACGTGTCTGACGTCTAACCAGAAATAAGTTATTAAAAACGGACATTTGGCTAGCAGAATTCGCCATAGGACATCTTTCATTCCTCAATTAAAAAGGAATATTGTCTCACCCACAAGTCATAAGGTGGACGCAGCATTTTTCGTCACCACATACTGCTTGCTCACAAGTTCAATACAGAGTTATCACGAGTTCAATACATCGTTATCACAAGTTCAATACAGAGTCATCATAAATTCAAATCACTCGAAAGATCATTATTATCTGAAGTCAAGC
Source organism: Oreohelix idahoensis (assembly GCA_024509875.1). NCBI lineage: Eukaryota > Metazoa > Mollusca > Gastropoda > Stylommatophora > Oreohelicidae > Oreohelix > Oreohelix idahoensis. The sequence continues at coordinate 146,727 of JAMPIV010005321.1, forward strand.
AAAAGAGCTCAAAAGAGGAATCGCATATTTATACCACGTGCAACACACTCTTAAGCGCATTTTATGAAGCAGACTCGAAAGTATATGAATCACGACTACATACGCAAGATTATGAGTCTACATATCACTAACATTTCGTGAAGATATCCAGTCTGACCAGTACCGTCGGGAGATTAGACAACAGACTTTTTGTTCATATGACAACTATTAACTGTTGATCAACACTACAGAGATATACTCAAACAGTGAAGGAATATACATAGATATCTCGTCAGCGTTCTCCGTACGACAACAGTATTCATCAGAACGTCCTCAGCTTAGAGATACCCCACTCGACATAACGTATAACAACTTGGGACATTTTATGCATACATGTGAATCCTCATATCTAGGAGAAGCATTTAGAGACACATGGACTGTGTAGAGTACTCACCATTTTGGTAACACGTATCATATCACATCATCATTTCACTTTACACCAGTTCATTCTTAATTAACTATTACTTAATTAACTGTAATTTTATTATCTCATCTGTGTGTTTTGTGTGAATCGTCTTTCACCATCATCACGTTCTAACCATTACTAACCCTATATGTGTGGATATTTCATTAATAAACCCAACGATCGGTTGATCATTATCAAGAGTTTGTTAATGTGTCACTCGTGCTGTCGGTGTTACATATTCACCTATAGGAACCTTTCTCTACTCAGATGAGGTTGGGGGTTTTTTCTTTACGGGATCTAAGGGCAGAAGCTAAGGTCGTGGGGAAACAGAACTCTTTCCATAATTAATTAGAAAACACTGTCTAGTGGAAAGCATTCGCATTCCTGTCTTCTTGTCCCTATCTCGAATAGGTCTTTATTCTTTCTTAACGAGCCAATTTCTAGAGACCTTATATCTATATCTCATAGACTATTCCTGGCAAAAACTACGGTTGTAGTTGCCCCAGTACACACCACACGACAACACCGGGTAAATACTTAGATAAATATATTATCATCATATGCCTGGGTATATACTCATATAGATATATTATCATCATATAATATGATATAATTATATCTGGGTATATATTCATATAGATATATCATCATTTTATACCTGGGTATATATACAAATAGATATATGATCATCTTATACCTGAGTATACATTCATATAGATATCATTTAATATCTGGGTATATATTCGACCACAATAATTTGTCTTCACTTTGTTACTTTCACAATTGCCTCCTGCTGGCGGAATTGTGGATTTTAAAGCTGCATCCAAGGTAGAATGGATTCATTTTCTACATAAGACAACAGGAGGCGGAGACACTTGGGAGTCATGACCCAGGTGGGCCTGCCCCCTCTTAGTGTAAAAGAGAATAAAGGGCCGAAACACTTGTTTGATGGGGTGACGACTTCTGATGATCAGATTGCCTCCTATTGTATCGCTCTGTATAGAGTTTCCTATCTATAGACAACAGTATACTTACTATAATCCCACATTATACTGTTGTCTGTAGCAATAAACTGTTGTAAATTTCTTGAGTTTTAATTTTGTTTTAGCCAACAGAAGACGGTGGTCTGATACCACATCTGCTCCTCTACATACTTTTACATCATGCAATGATGACCTAAACTTCTTACTTATGCATACCGGTATGTGATCGATCTGATTCTCAATTCTGTGATATCCATGTTGTGTTATGTATTCTTTTATGTGGAAATATGCTTCCTCCTATAGCTAGTTGATTTGAAGCACAGAAGTTAGCTAATAGTTCCCAATTCTTGTTCATCATACCTAATCCATGATTTCCCATGGTTTCTTCACAGCTGGTGTTGTCCCCATCAAAATTGTGATGTCCTTTCTTTTCTTTTTTGTCCAAGACATTTTAGTAGTCTGGTGTAAAAGACCTAGGATATCAATCCTGCAATTTGTCATTTCTGCTGCTACCTGTGCAGTTTTCCCTTGTTCACATATAGTGCAAACATTCAAGGTGTCAATCCCGAAGATTTTCCTAGACGAAAAAAGGTTAGTCGGCAACCCAGACTCCTTTCGGCTTTCTCTGGTTTGCTTCATGCGCCTCCTTTCCAGATGACCGTCTTTGTCTTGGGCGGCTGAGTTGATTCATATTCTGTATTTGACTTGTCCATGTTTGTTGAAGTTTTTTGGTAAAAGAAAGTTTTTTATGAGATGGGGTAACCAGCCCCATGCCCAACCCTCCTTTGTCACTTTTTTGACATGCATGGTAAGATACAATGTTACTATTCTTTGCTCCCCTTTCAGGCCCTGGTAACACACTGGTGCTTGTCATAGTGTATGGATCAAATGAGGACGAGAGAGCAGAGGTCAAGGATGAACTCTTCAAGCTGCTTTAAAGGATGGTGGGTAGATGACATCCTAGATGAAATTATCATGCTCAGAGATTTCGGTGCCAGAGTTGGCAATGACCAAGCTTGATGGAGTGAGTCATTGAAAGATATGGAGAAGATACTCTCAATGACAATGGAAAGCAACTCCTTAGATTCTGCACTGAGCAGAATCTGATCATTACAAACACAATGTTCCTCCATAAGCACATACATGCATACACTAGATGTGAACCAACAAAGAATGAGAAGTCAGTGATCGACTATGCCATTGTTAGGAGGAGCTCATTCAAATATGTCCGAGATGCTAGAGTCTGGAGGGGGCCAGAGATTGGAAGTGATCACTACCTGCTAACAATCAACAGATCAATTGAAAGAGTTGCTCAGCCTAGGAACTGCCCAACATCACGCAAGAAACTAAGTAAACGAACAGGAGACATGAGCATTAAGACCTTCACGTGGAGAGCCAGAAATTAAGACCAGATATCAGGGGCTTATTGCTGCAGTGGGGAGCAACACAGAAGAACAACCTGATGACTTAGAAACCCTCTAGCTTAAATTCAAAGACAGTATAAAGACAGCTGCTGCTGAAGCATGTGGTGAAGTCCGACTTGGGAACATAAGAAAGAAGACACCTTGGTGGACAGAGAAAGTTTAAGAGAAAATAAGAGAGAAGAAAATGGCATGGAAACAATACTAAGGAGCTAAAAACACAACAGGACAAATGGAGAAATATAGAGAATGTGTGACACTCAGAACAGAAGCAAAGAACAAGGTCTTCTTCTTCTTTGATCCTTAGCCTCCGACCATCAAAGCAGTCAGTGGCTGACATAAAGAAGCGATATCAATTTGCCAAAAGTCAGGAAAAGACATTGACTGATGATGTAGACCAGAATTTCAACACCATTTCAACAATATAGAAGGAAAGCAGCAAATCATGCTTGGGATTCCAGGAAAGGAAGAAGCAAGACTGGATAACACCAGAAACATTAAACACCAAGGAAGAAAACAGAAGCGAAGTCCCCCAGGTTAAAAGCAACTATATAGCTTACAATCAAAAGAACAACTGAAGGAGTTGCTCAGCGTAGAAACTGCCCAACATCACGCAAGAAACTAAGTAAACGAACGGGAGAAATGAGCATTAAGACCTACAAGCTGAGAGAGCCAGAAATTAAGACCAGATATCAGGGGCTTATTGCTACAGCAGGGAGAAGCGCAGAACAACCTGATGACTTGGAAACCCTCTGGCTTAAATTCAAGGACATTATAAAGACAGCTGCTGCAGAAGCATGTGGTGAAGTCCGACTTTGGAACAAGAGAAAGAGGACACCTTGGTGGACAGAGGAAGTCAAAGAGAAAATAAGAGCAAAGAAAATGGCATGGAAACAATACTTAGGAGCTAAAAATACAGCAGGACAAATAGAGAAATATAGAGAATATGTGATACTCAGAACAGAAGAAAGAACAAGGTGCTAGCAGCAAAACAGAAGTCCTGGGAAGAATTTGGAGAAAAGCTAGAAAACGATGCGCAAGAAAACCAGAAATTGTTCTATAATATCCTAAAGAACATGAGAAAGGAAAAACAGTGCCCTCTTACATTTATAAAGGACAAGCAAGGCAAACTGTTTACTGCCGCTAAGGAAGTAATAGAAAGATGGAAAGAATATTTCTCAGAACTCCTTGATGGTAAGCAAGGTCAAGCATCAGAAATGATAATCACTAGCACAGAAGAGAGAAGCAATGGTGGTGAAGATAACATAAAGATGGAAGAACTAAAGGCAGCACTGGAGAAAATCAAGATGGGCAAAGCAGCAGGGCATGATAGTATAACACCAGAAATGGTTAATTACATGGGAGCAGCAGGCAACTTATCTGCACATACATGCCACACTTAAAGGTTTACCCATAATCTGTACGGGGTGTTTGCGTTTTCAGATGTGTACGGGCCGTACACGGGTCTGTACGGGTTTTTTCGCCTAATTATTAACCCTTTCAGCACCATTATGACGTACGCCATACGGCATAAATCTTGACAATTTTTGTCGCTGTGCCGTACCGAGTACGTCACGGAAGTAGTGCGATACCTCGTTCCCATACACCTATAAAACGTACGTCCTATTTTAAAAGCACCAGAACTCTTCTGTTTACAATCGTATCGGCAATTGCTGGGCATAATCGGATTCAGCATTGAAAAATCTGGCCACTAAGCTTGAAACGAACAAAATATTTTACTGCTAGCGAATACGGTAGAACTGATAATAGTGATTTTACAAAAGCGAAAGTTACAAACATGGACGCTGCCATACCGCCGAATCATAAACATTTTGTGGAAAAAGAGCACGAAAATTCTTGTTTGAGTTGAATTTATTCAACTTGAATGATTCTGACAACTCTTTTTACTGAGATTCTGGTAATCTTTACCTTTATTGCCGTCGAGTATGTTTAATATTTGTATTTTCGTACCATTTAGAGTTACGGATGCGGATAGGTTTACGGTAGAAAGTGCGTAAGAAATGTCAATTTGAATAATAAAACAAAACAAATTATGGGTAGGCCTAATATCGGAATGACGGTCGCGAATGCTCTGCATGTATTTTCGTACCATTTAGAGTTAGGATTAGGGTTACAGTTGGGGTTATGGTTAACCCGAAATCTAAATGGTACGAAAATACATGCGGAGCATTCGGCGACCGTCATTCCGATATGACCAAATTATGAAACTGAAAAAAAACCCACAAAAGCAAGGCAAATTTGCATCTTAACCAGGTCAGAGAAAAGTTTATTTGGAGTTACTTCTCTTCTTAGTTTTTAATTTCGTTTCTTTAAAAAACAATGTGATTTTGCCTTGGGTGATCATCATTACGGTCATCCAATGATTTATATTTATTAAATAATTAATTACTATCAATGTTTGATTGACACTAAAATTCGTATGGGTATAACGGCTATTCCAATTTTTGAAGTTCGGTAGAGAATATATAATATTGCGCCAGTTTATATTTTCATTGCTAGCTTTAAAAATATATATATATATATATATATATATATATATATATATATATATATATATATATATATATATATAATATATATAGATATATATATATATATATATATTTGATTTAAGATTCCTAAACCTAACCCATAACGCTTATTACTGGTCTCTTTAGATCTATACTTTTATAAGGCACTATAGAACACACACCAAACTGTTCTTCATTTCCACCATAAATTGTATTAATTTTTTTTGCAGAAATAGACTAAATGATGATACAGTCACAGCTTTTCTACAATACCGGTACAAAATAAATTCTAACTCTTGTTGTTTAGGTTTTAAAGCAAGTGAAGACATGCTTAAAAAGGCAAAGGGCGCATGTCACTATGATGGTGCAGAACCATCTAATTGAATATATTTGTACATTAATTAACTCTATTGTTACGTTTTTCAGTCTGTACAGGTTTTGCGGGTCTCTGTACAGGGTTTTTGGATTTGTTGTACAGGTTTTTCATGTCTGAGGTGTGGCATGTATGTCTGCATGTCCTCAGAAAGTATGAGCATTATTTTTTGTATAAGTTATTTTGGTTCAGTGTGACAAAAGAGTAACATCAAATGTCTGCTTCTTCTTATAACTCTTAAGGGTCCTACAGGCAGCGTGGTGCAACAAGACCATATCAAAGGATTGAGAGATTGCCATAATAACACCGATTTTCAAGAAGGGTGACAATCGACAATGTGGAAACCATAAAGACATATCCCTTCTCAGTGTCCTCGGTAAAATCTACTTTAGGATCCTGGAGGAGAGACTCAGACGCCTTCTTCTTCTTCTTCGATCCTTAACCACCGACTGTCAAAGCAGTCAGTGGCCATCACGCCTTGTGGCGTCTTGTAGGGCAACAACAAATTGATTCCACTTTGCACGGTCGGTGGCCATCCTTCGTACAGTGCCCCAACTCTGGTTCATTCTTTGCATCTCAGCCTCCACAGTCCTCCGCCAAGTTGTTTTTGGTCGGCCTCTCTTTCGCTTTCCTTCAGGGGTCCAAAGCATAGCTGTTCTTGTGATGGCATCGGGGTCTCTTCTGAGGACATGACCAACCCAGCTCCAGCGTCTGCCTAAATTGGATAAGGTCCAGTGTAAATTCTGAGCAAACCGAAGTACTCAAGACGTAATCTCCACACTCAGGCAGCTGAGTGAAAAGGCCTTTGAGTGTAAGAGTGTGATCGATCTTTGTTTCATAGATCTGGAAAAGACATTTGACAGGGTTTGATGAGATTTTAGGCCGTGATGTATTGTCTGGTTACAGACCATGTCTCTTCTTGTTACTTCAACCACCTTCCTCAAATTCCTCTTTTCTGAGGTTTGGATCTGGCTTTTGTGGGTTGTAGTCATTGCCCATGACTCGCATCCATATGTCAAGACTAGGACATAGGTGGAGAGGTATACAGCCATCTTCATTTTACTAACTTCTCTTTTGCTGAGAAATCCTTAATTTATGGCCTGAAAAAGTCTCCCAGCTGCTGCTCTTTGGTTGGCCAACTCTTCTTTGATGCCTCCCATCCAGTCTACGACAGCTCCAAGGTATTTAAAGTGATTGACCTGCTCCAGGACCTGTTCTCCCAGCTTAATCTGATGTCTTCTTTTCTTTCATGATATCACCATGGTTTTTGTTTTTAAGCTGCTTATGACCTTCCTTCTCTTCTCCAGCTCTTCCTTCCAGATTGGATTGGGGATGTGCCTCTGATTTAGCAATTAGGGCAACATCATCAGCAAATGAAATACAGACTGTCTCATTTTCTAGTACCACACGGAATAATTTTTTGTCCTCTCCTTACATGCTTTCATGGCATTGTCCGTGAGGAGTATGAAAAGTTAAGGTGACAGGATATCATTTTGTCTTACACCCGTGGTGATGCTGAACTCTTCTGACTTATGATTTACCATCCTCACATAATTTCTGCAAGACTTGTAGAAGCTCTGTACAGCATGTATGAGAGGTGCTGGAATGTTCTTCCTTGCCAAACAGTCCAAAGTTTGCTCCATGGGACCTTGTCAAATGCCTTTTCCAGATCTAAGAAACAGATGGATCTCACTCAAGGGCCTTTTCACTCAGCTGTCTGAGTGTAAAGATTAGGTCTTGAGTACTTCGGTTTGCTTGGAAGCCTCACTGGACCTCATCCATTTGTGGCTCAGCTGGCGTCGGAGTCTCTACTCTAGGATCCTGGTTAGTGCACTTGCTTCCTAGCTCGGTGGTCCATTGTTCAATCCCCCCTTGAGTTGAGGTGTGATTTTTTTTTAGACCGCAAATGCCTCTGGGGTCAACCCAGCTGCTGAAGATTGCTTCATGGTGGGCAATCATCTTGACTGGTGTATTTTCAGTCAGGATGATTGCACCCTTTAGCATCCTAACTAGAGAGACCATAAAATGTTTCGTGTATATGTTGATGACGCGAAAGATAAATAGTTACAAAATAGACTGCTTGTGGCCTTTGTGCCTAACGAATGTGTTTTTAGAATATGTGGCTTGACCACTAATATATGTGTAGCAAAAGTCTGCGTTATGCCCTTCCTGTCGATCAGTAAAAAGGTAAAGGATCCCGTTACATGCCCATTGAGACATATTGGGAATATGGTATTAGGTTCATATTTTCTTGACCGTCGGGTGCACTAGGGGTGATGTGGTCAGCATCACACCGGTGTCGATCAGTAGTGTATTTTAATTGATGTGGTTTTAACCACCCTACAATGACTAGCAAAGAGATTAAATAATTTGACAGGCATCAAGTGACATTTGTAATGGCCATCGTGCCAGAGTAATTAATAATTGATGTGATAGCAATAAGATTGGAGTGACATTGTCACTGACAAGAAAAATGAATACATATATGATCTCAGAATTGAATCTAGGCTAACCTAGCCATAATAATTATACAGATGTGAAACAAAAATGTTAAATAATAAAGTATAATGGAATAATGTCTAACACAGAGGTATAAAAGACTTAGAATCCGTGAAGTTTGAAAATACTGTGATTAATGCACAAGGGTATGTGCAAGTTTATAAAAATGTTCAAAATCTATAGACAGGGTGAAGTTATGAGGTTTATTGTAAATAGCTGAATTCTAGAATAAATATAAACAGTCGTCCATGATGGTTTTTTCTTCTTGATGAAGTTTTCATTTGTTGCAAGTATTAAAGGACGGTTACCGTAATTCCTTGATATTGGTGTTTTAATATTTGACAATGAGCAAACTCTAGTGTTACTTGGCATAAGATTATAAGAACAATAGAACAATTGAAATAGCAAATCTGAACTTAAAATAACCCAACACTAAAACCTGAAGAAAGAATAAACTCTTTAATGAACAATGATAATGGCATTAATACTAACAGTCTTCAAGAACATGAAGAAGCAAATCAATAACTGACTACTGCTTTCTTTGAGAACATTCAAGTGGACGTCTGAGAGTGTACGAAGAAGAAGAATAATAATATATATACACAGGTATAAAATGACAAAATATCCATATGAATAAATAATTAAGTATGAGATCATTGCATTTGTGAAAGACATTTCTGACAGTTATATTTTTAGCAAGAATAAACATAGAACAGAGCTGCACTGACAAATATAAAATACAATCAACAATATTGCACAAATAATTAGTCAACAACTTCTCTAGATCTGTAATGAAACTATTTGTAACAGGTCATGGTTACAGCACAGGAACCAGGACAGTTTACCACATACTAAATGATGTTAGATCTTCTCTGCACATTATTACAATATTTGTAACTGCTGAAAGCTCTCTCTGTTAAAAACTTATAGTGGTGATTGAGTTTAAGTCTTTCAGAGCTTCACACTTGGCAACCTAAGTGAGAGAACTGTAGTCAGGCATCCACCATTTATAGATCATTGAGATCATGTTAATGATGTCAGTGAGAATACTTCATTGAAGATGTAACAATCACTGTTTACAGTTCATAACCACTGGCAGGCCATATATAACAGTAGCAAATCTGGTCAGACCAGGAAATTTGCATTTTTTCCTGTCTGCCATTAGTAACTCTCTCAAAGTGGTGGGCTTTCTGAGTGACATCCAGTTGAAAACAAGACGGGAAACAAGGTCAGAAATATCTTTGGCTGGCACCAACCACAAGTTTCCCATCATAGTAGGGCTGTGAAGAAGAAGAGAAACATGGGTTATTATGTGGGAAATATATAAAGGGAGAGAAATTAAACAAAAGAGATGGGTGTGTGTGTATGATTACCCTCCTCTAGAATAGCACTAAAAAAGGATTGTGATTTTTGCTGCGTTATCTACGAGTATTTGTGTACTATCATTACATTTATGCTGATGTAACATTGAAGACACTACTCACATGGATTAAAAAAACCCACACTAACTCCATATTCCCACATATTCGCTTTACAACTCTACACTGGGCAGTAATATAAGCATCAGAAAGCTATACAATAGCTATTGTAAAAACCACCCACCAACACATTATCAAAACTGATCAACCAAAATATGTTCACAATTAGAACAGCATCGAAAAACATCTCCAGCATCAACACGATTTATACCACAACTTCATCGATTTCACAAAAGCCTTCGATCGAGTCTGGCATGAAGGCTTATGGCAAATAATGAGAAAATTAAATTTTGATACCAACATCATAGATATCATTGAAGCACTATACAAGGACGCAAGCAGTGCTGTTTTTGCAAGTAATGACATTGGAGAATTTTTCAAAACAACTGTAGGAGTTCGCCAGGGATGTATCCTATCCCCAGTGCTCTTTAATATATATCTAGAACATATTATGCAGGAGGCTCTCTACGATTATAAAACAACCATATCGATTGGAGGTCGACCTCTTTGCAATCTACGTTTTGCTGATGATATCGATCTTATAGCTGGAACAGAATCAGAACTTCAAGACCTTACCTCTAGACTGGAGAAAGTAACAAGAATGTATTGGATGGAAATTAATATAGAAAAAAGCAAGATATTGGTGAATAGCCATAAGAAACATGTTCCGACCAACATTACGTTAAATGGGCAAACGTTAGAAGAAGTTACCACCTTTAAATATCTCGGGTCCACTATATGCAGTGATGGAAGTTCAAGTAAAGAAATCAAGACAAGACTTGAGATGGCCTCAGCTGCCATGACAAGGCTGAATGTGATCTGGAAAAGTAACATGAGTTTTCCTGTGAAGATCAAATTATACAAATCACTTGTATTATCTATTCTCTTGTATGGGTGTGAGGGCTGGACACTCACTGCAGATACGGAGCGAAGGATTCAGGCTTTTGAGTATAAAGTTATAGAAGAATTTTGCGCATTTGCTATAAAGAGCACAAAACAAATATCTATGTTAGAGAGAAAATAAACACGTATGCAGGCCACCAAGAACCACTATTATCATTAGTGAAAAGTCGAAAGCTTGCCTGGTTTGGGCATGTAACTCGTCATGACTCATTTTTGAAAACGATCCTCCAGGGAACAGTCGAAGGTAAACGGAGAAGAGGAAGGCAAAGAAATTCCTGGGCTGATAACATCAAAGAATGGGCAGGACACTGTTTTTCCACACTTGTACACATTGCTGAGGATAGACAGCAGTGGAGGGCCCTGTCTGCTGATGCTTCCACCATGGCACCCCTATGACCCATGACGGGTTTCGGGTTGAGATGATGATGAGAACAGCATCAACACTTTTGTTAACAACGCCAGCAAAATAACAACACAAACATCTTACAACCAAACTGACAGTCTAAAATCAAACATACAACTAACAAACAAATAACAGCACAAACATCTTACAAACAAACTGCCAGTCTAAAATCAAACATACAACTAACATACAAATAACAGAACAAACATCTTACAAACAAATTGTCAGTCTAAAATCAAACATACAACTAACATACAAATAACAGCACAAACATCTTACAAACAAACTGACAGTCTAAAATCAAACATACAACTAACATACAAATAACAGCACAAACATCTTACAAACAAACTGACAGTCTAAAATCAAACATCCAACTGCCTTGTTCACATAAGAAAAACTTTGGTTTTGGTTTTTTATGGGCCATGTTCATTGCCCATGGACAACTCCATCAGTGCTCTGATCTCCTCCCTTGGATCACATAAGGAAAATCTCAGCACAATGCATGAACTCTATAGTACCTGCGAGGATCCCAGTATGTGTTCACAGAAATCACATATTCTATAAATATTTTTGTGGTTGGTAGGTTTTCCTAATTTTGTAAATTGTGCCAGCGCAGGAGCTTTATGATATAAAACTGTTGAGGGATTTTTAATGTGCGCAGCTTGCACACGGGACCTCCACATCTTTTACCATTATCTGAAGGTTAGACATCTGATCTGGGACCCAAAGATGCAGCAACAGAGAATGCAGTCAGCGACCCATAGCTTGACTGCTTGCGTCAGGGTCAACAAACCAGAGCTGACCAAGACCCTACTCCACCTCCACTTGGTGGTCCTGGAAACAGGCTGTTTCACTGCAGTCTGGTTGAGAGAGTAGGGTTTGAAGAGGGAAGGCAAACCCGGTCCCAACAAATGCAGTTCTGAAGTCGGATGTGTCAGCCAAAAGGCGCAGATATTGCAGCTCTGGTGTAAACAGACACAACGCACCCAACCTCCTTTTCAGGGTGAACAAGGAAGAAGAAGACATCTGATCTTACTGCCCAGGAGCTCAGGGGGAAGTATAACATCATTAGGACGCACTGGTTCTGAAAAAAATTCCATCAAATCTAATGCCTGTTCTGGGAACTGAACCCGGTACTTTTAGAAATGGGCTGCCAGATTTATAAGAGAGATAAATGTGGTTATTTGAGAGGGAACGATGAAGAAGAAGAAAGAAAATTAGAGCTATATGTCATACTTCTTAGACACTGACCTTCATAAAAACTTTCCTCTCCACACAAAATTAACACTCTGCAATCCTTGCATAACAACAAACAAGTACCCAGAACTCACAACACTGGGCACACTCAAAACATGACAATTCAGATCAGACAATCTTTGCATAACTAAGGAAACATTCTTCAAGACAATAATACAGAACATTTCTTGTTAAAATGTAAGAGGTATAAACTAATGGGAATCCCAATAATTAGATTATTTGCAGGCATCACATTTACCTATAAACATTATCTTCATAACAGAACACATGCAAATACTTCAAGTTGGCATTGACTGCTACAGAGCGACAAGCTCCGCAGCCCTATACAACAATAACCTATAAATAAAGAAGAGGTGTTCAAGAACAGACAAGTCTAGGGAACTGCATAATATAGTTGAATAGTATTTAACAAGAACAAAAGTTAATATATAGTAACTGGGAGGTGAAGGTCTAATGATGTTCTTACAATATATATGACTAATGGCAGGTGAGGGTCAATTAAATATATAACTGGAAACTCCAGGCCTTTACTCTCCTCCTCCTGATTATCAATTATTATTTTTGTTTTATTCAATCTAGTTTTTGTTTGTTTAGTTTGTATGTTTTTTTTTTTTAACATACACACAAAATTGGTAATGTTGATGCCCTATTTGCAATGATGTGACAGGAGAGATGTGATGCCAATTTCACATTTTGGCAGTTGTTTATATTATTTGACATTGAAAACAATATATTTCCTAATTATAACTCATCAGGGGTTGAACGGGTATTTCTTTCTCATCAAATTTTAAAAAAAAATGTGGAAATGTGAAATTTCCGCATTCATTGTTCCAAATAAATGGCTTTCCCAGTTAGTCAAAACCTACTACATATATATACATAGTAGGTTTTGATATCAAAATATGTGGGTATATATGTATGTATGTATATATATATATATATATATATATATATATATATATATATATATATATATATATATATATATATATATATATATATATATACACACATACACGCATATATATAAACTCCGCCATGGCCGGTCCTAAGCCCGGGCGAAAAAGAGGAAGGCGGCCTGCATGGAGGCCGGTAAGGAGGCAGCCCCTCCACCATGCAAAGGCACAACAGGCCAATCACCTGTTTGCTTTAAACTAAGATTACGAGTAATATAAGAGAAAAAAACCGGACTGATTCTAAAGGCGACAAACTGGAACGGACTACGGACGACTTATGGAACTTGGAACACAAGAAGTATAAATGGGAAAGAAGAGGAGCTGGTGGAAGAGATGAGGAAAGCAAAACTAGAAATCCTGGCTATTACGGAAACAAAGAAAAAGGGACAAGGAGTCATGGATCTCGATGGCAACACGCTGCTATACAGTGGTGTACCCACATCTGAAAGAGCTAAAGGGGGCGTGGGTTGCATTGTGGCCAAAAACCAGAAAAATAGTATCAAGGGATGGAACTTTGTCTCGGAGCGCATTATGGTTGTGAAACTAAAAGAAGGAGAAACCATAGTCAACCTGGTCATAGTGTATGGGCCAAATGAAGATGAGAGAGCAGAGGTCAAGGAGGAATTCTTCGAGCTGCTTCAAAGGACAATGGATGACTGCCTAGATGAAGTTATCATGCTCGGAGATTTTAATGCCAGAGTTGGAAATGACCATGGTAGATGGGGTGGAGTTATTGGAAGATATGGAGAAGATACTCTCAATGACAATGGAAAGCGACTCTTTAGATTCTGCAGTGAGCAGAATCTGATCATTACAAACACAAAGTTCCCCCATAAGCGCATACACGCATACACTAGATGTGAACCAACCAAAAATGAGAAGTCAGTGATCGACTATGTCATTGTTAGGAGAAGCTCATTCAAATATGTCCGGGATGCTAGAGTCTTTAGGGGGCCAGAGATTGGAAGTGATCACTACCTGCTAACAATCAAAAGAACAACTGAAAGAGTTGCTCAGCCTAGGAACTGCCCAGCATCATGCAAGAAACCAAGTAAACAAACGGGAGAAATGAGCATAAAGACCTACAAGCTGAGAGAGCCAGAAATTAAGACCAGATATCAGGGGCTTATTGCTGCAGTGGTGAGCAACACAGAAGAACGACCTGATGACTTGGAAACCCTCTGGATTAAATTCAAGAATATCATAAAGACAGCTGCTGCAGAAGCATGCGGTGAAGTCCGACTTGGGAACAAGAGAAAGAGGACACCTTGGTGGACAGAAGAAGCCAAAGAGAAAATAAGAAAGAAGACAATGGCATGGAAACAATACTTAGGAGCTAAAAACACAACAGGACAAATGGAAAAATATAGAGAATATGTGACACTCAGAACAGAAGTAAAGAACAAAAGTGCTAGCAGCAAAACAGAAGTCCTGGGAAGAATTTGGAGAAAAGCTAGAAAATGATGCACAAGAAAACCAGAAATTGTTCTATAAGACCCTAAAGAACATGAGGAAGGAAAAACAATGCCCTCTCAAATTTATAAAGGACAAGCAATGCAAATTGCTTACTGCCCCGAAGGAAGTAATGGAAAGAATATTTCTCAGAACTCCTGGATGTTGAGCATGGTGAAGCATCAGAAATGATAACCAACCACTAGTACAGAAGAGAAAACCAATGATGGTGAAGATGACATAAAGATGGAAGAACTGAAGACAGCACTGGAGAAAATCAAGATGGGCAAAGCAGCAGGGTATGATGGTATAACACCAGAAATGGTTAAGTACATGGGAGCATCAGGCGACCTATTACTCTTAAGGGTTCTACAGGCAGCGTGGTACAATAAGACGATACCAAAGAACTGGGAGATTGCCATCATAACACCAATTTTCAAAAAGGGTGACAATCGACAGTGTGGAAACCATAGAGGCATATCCCTTCTCAGTGACCTTGGTAAAATCTACTCTAGAATCCTAGAGCAGAGACTCCGACACCTAGCTGAGCCACAATTGGATGAGATCCAGTGCGGATTCCGAGCAAACCAAAGTACTCAAGACCTAATCTTCACACTCAGACAGCTGAGTGAAAAGGCCCTTGAATATAAGATTGAGATCCATCTTTGTTTCATAGATCTGGAAAAGGCATTTGACAGGATCCCCTGGAGCAAACTTTGGGACTGTTTGGCAAGGAAGAACATTCCAGCACCTCTGGTTCATGCTATACAGAGCTTCTACAAGTCTTGCAGAAATTATATGAGGACAGCAAACCATAAGTCAGAAGAGTTCAGGACCACCTCTGGTGTAAGACAAGGTGATATCCTGTCACCTTACCTTTTCATACTCCTCATGGACAATGTCATCAAGGCATGTAAGGAGAGAACAAGAAAGTATTCAGTGGGGTACTGGAAGATGAGACAGGTCTGTATTTTGGAGCTGGCATTTGCTGATGATGTTGCCCTGATTGCTAAATCAGAGGCACATCTCCAATCCAACCTGCAAGTCTGGAAGGAAGAGCTGGAGAAGAGAGGGATGGTCATAAGCAGCTCTAAAACAAAATCCATGGTGATATCACGAGAAGAAAGAAGACATCAGATTAAGCTGGGAGAACAGGTCCTGGAACAGGTTGACCACTTTAAATACCTCGGAGCTATACTACTCGTCAAAAGTCAAGGGCCACTTAGAAAAACCTTGGTTGAAACCATAAATTAAATCTGATATAAACGTAATTGGTATCAGTCAAAACGACATTTATTGAATACCAAATTGACATGCCATGTAAAGGAATGGAAACACACATTAAAACGCAATGAAGCTGTGAAGTGTGTCACCCACCTTTTCAAAAGTCACACAATAGATATTGGACAAATAGACATTTCAAAATCGGGTATGACCACTGTTTGCAGCAAGGCATTCAAGACAACGTAGACGCATCGAGTCCACAAGGGTTCGAAGAGTATCCTGAGGAACAGCTTGCCATTCCTGAAGCAGAAATGCAGTCAGCTGTGCAACATCAATTGGCAGGGGTGATTTGTTGACAATCTTCGACCAAGGACATCCCAGAGGTGCTCAATTGGAGAAAGGTCAGGTGAATGAGCTGGCCACACCATCCTGATGATCCCATGTTGCTGAATAAACTTATTCACCACACGAGCTTGAGCGTTATCATCTTGGAGGATGGCATTACCACCTATGGCCTCCAGAGCAGGCTGAACAATTGGTCTCAAGATTTCGTTCTGGTATCTTGGGCTGGTCAAGTTGCCTTGGATGATGTAGAGTGGGGTCCTGCCATGTCTGTAGAAGCCTCCCCAGACCATGACAGAACCCCTACCATAACGATCCACCTCTCAAATTGTGTCATCAATAAATCGCTCACCTGGTCATCTCCAAACTCGAATCCTGCCATCATTGAATGACACAGTGAAGCAAGATTCATCAGTGAAGAGAACTTGACTCCATTGTTGCCTTGTCCATCGGATGTGCTCGTGACACCAAGCAACGCGGGCTCTGCGATGAGCAGGAGTAAGAGAGATTCTGACTGCAGGACATTGAGCAGTCAGTCCAAATTCATGTAAACGTCTGCGAATGGTGCTTTGACTGACATTAACGTTTACAGTTTGTCTCAGCTGACATCTTAGAGTGGAACAAGTCACTGTTCGATGGCGCAGGGCTGACAACAAGAGGTATCGGTCATCATGTCTATTGGTGCATCTAGGGCGACCTTGCCGGTGGCGATCCTCCACACTTCCTGTGGCCTGAAATCTCTCCAAAATTCTTTGGATAGTAAAGTGTGACACTGCAAGCCGTCTAGCAACCTCACGGACAGATAAACCACTTTCAACCCACGCTATAGTCCTCATTATTTGTAAGGTGTCAAGACTTTTTCTCGGTGGCATGGTTTTTGCAAGTGATGAAACTACCCTAAGTCTGCTGATTGTAAAACAAATTAAGAGTGAACTCTATTGACGAAAAGTCGCCATTGCACGTGGAATGTCAATCAGCACGATTACTTCACCTGTTTGGTTGTACAGAAGTTTGAAAAAACAGATTAAAAATGTGAATTTATGGTCAGCAAACCAAATTGCATGTGATCACCATGGTTGTCGGTGAGTTGTTTTTATGCTTAACGTGCATAGAGGACTGTCAGAGGAAGATATTGCACCGACTTTTACTAAAAACTTCTTTCATTTAATCATTCTATGCGCTAATATAAAAGTGTATTGAAAATAATAGGGTGGCCCTTGACTTTTGACGAGTAGTATATTATAGACCGAAAGGGAGGCATCAAAGAAGAGTTGGCCACTCAAAAAGCAGCAGCTGGGAGACTTTTTCAGGCCATAAATCGAGGATTCCTCAGCAAGAGAGAGGTTGGTAAGAAAACAAAGATGGCTGTATACCGCTCCACCTATGTCCCAGTCTTGACATATGGATGCGAGTCATGGGCAATGACTACAACCCACAAAAGCCAGATCCAAACCTCAGAAATGAGATATCTGAGGAAGGTGGTTGAAGTAACAAGAAGAGACATGGTCCGCAACCAGACGATATGTCAAGGCCTTAAATCCCACCCCCTGCAGACCCAAGTAGAACAGTCCCAACTAAGATGGTTTGGCCATGTCTGCAGAATGGGAGAAGATCGGCTTCCACGACAAGCATGGGAAACAAAGAGCCAAGGATCCAGATCCCCAGGACGACCCAGAGTCCGCTGGGAGGACAACATTAGACAATCTTTGAAGGACCGAGGACTAGAATGGAACCAGGCCAGGAGGAAGACAGCTGATAGGATGGTTTGGCGCTCTCTCTTCCAAACCTCTACACCTCACGGTAGAAGGGGAATGACTAAGTAAGTAAGCATGCGTGTGTGCGCGCGTGCACACACACACACACACACATATATATATACAGGGGGCGTTCAGAAAGTAATGCACCACATCGTTTTTCTCAGGAGCTTTTATTCAAAAAGCATGAAATTTATACACAATATACATGGATATGTCATGTAAACATCAGTATTATTCAACACAATCC
>JAMPIV010005321.1:170000-408457 GCA_024509875.1 Oreohelix idahoensis
CGAGTGATTAGTCTAAGGCCTATAAGAAGTGCCTAGCCGGCGAACGAGCCTCTCTCGTTGCCAGTCGCCCCAAAGAAACCAGAAGACAAGAGTCGATCTACAGTATAGATGCCTTGAACACATTAGCAATCGAGCACTAGCTGGGTGTTTGTTTGTTTGGTGTTTCGTTTGTTGGTTTATTTGTTTAATGTTTGCTTCAGTGTGCTCTTAGTCACTGAATGGGTTGTAAAAATAAATACAGCCCCTGCCTCAGAATCAAGAGTTTTATTGTTGTTCGGGTCGGTGCGAGTGTGAAAAGAGAGTGATCAAATATCACAATCATCATCATCTCGCCCACCCTATCACAATTGGCGTCGTCAGTAGGATAGGCAGACAGTGACCCCGAGCAAACAGCAAACGAACAAATATTGTAAACACCCAGCAGTGCGGTCTTGCAGCAAGATGGCTTCGATCAATGCGCCTGTGAAGGTAGTGTACGTGAAGAGGTCAGAGATAAGGTTATTTGGTGGAGAGGGAAGTCCCACTTGGCAAGAGTTTGTGGAAGATGTAGAGGCCGCGTGGAAGGTGGCGCCTTTTTGGGCAAAAGACAAGTTAGACATGATCTGGAATAATGTCATACCAGTGGTATCTAGAGAATTACAGATACGTGGCGGAGCCAAGGCCAGCCCTGAGCAGTTACTCAAGATAGTAGAAGAAGCCTACAGCAAGCAACCACCAGTCAGTGAGATGACCAGGAATTTCCAGGCCGTGAGTCAGGGGCCTTGGGAATATGCTGTTTTCGGTGAAGGCAAAAAGCCAGAGACACAGGTCCAGATAGCAAGTGCAGAAGCTCAGAAGGAGAAGGAGGCACTCAGAGCAGAATTATCCCTCCTAAGGTCCCAGATAGCACAGATGTCAGAGACCAGTGTGCCAGTACAAGAGGAGGTGCAAAGAGAGAGAGCACCATGCCAACCGCGGGAACAGCCAACGCAAGACGAGGAGGTGTGTCCGCAGGAACCTCAACTAAACCTTCTTGTATGTGAGAGTCAGTCTGTTGTCATGGAAAGCTGTGTGCTGACAGTACCAACAAACGCAGTTGCACCAGCAAGGCGAAAAGGGATGTGCAAGTGGTATAGTGTCTACAGGGGATGGGGGTTCATCACGCCAGATGATGGAGGTATTGATGTATTCGTACATCAGACCAAGATCTTCAGAAAGGGATTCCGGAGTCTGGCGAGGAATGAACGAGTAGAGTTTGACAGCAAACCATCGGTCCAGGGCATGGAAGCAATTTATGCATGCGGCATTAGCGGTCAAGAGTGTAAGGGCAGCAGGAGGTGACCCATGGCACAGAGGAAGCCCAGAAAGATAAGATGCTACAATTGTGGAGACCTGTCAGACCACATGGCAGCCAAGTGCCCTCAAGGCCCGCTTCCGAAGAGATGTTTTCAATGCAAGTCCACTGAACACTTGATATCTGCCTGTCCCTCAAGGAGCTCTTTCCTGAAGCGTACTGTCACAACTAGGTTGCCTTTAGGGTGCAAGCCAAGAGATGGCCGTGACAACTGTCACCCTAAGGGCGCCGAGAAAGTTGGCTGTCGTCTAGGGGAGGAAACCTATCCTAAGCAGATAGGAGGGAGTGCAAATCAAGGTTCAGCAGAGGAGACTCATCAAAAGCAGATTGTGAGGAACGTAAGCTACAGTCAACACAAAATGAGTATAAAACACGTCAAGAGCGATCCCCCTACAAAGTCGACAGCTGCATGCAGTGACAGGCAGATGTCACGGGCAGGCAGCAACGTGGCACAGGTGAGCGAGTCGTCTAGACCACAGCGGCTGACAGCCCGACAACGTACAACTGGGGACAAGATGACCAAGAGAGTCCCCAGCCTGGTTGTACCTATTACAGAAGCTCAGCCCAAAGCATTGCCGCTCAGAAAGAGTCATGCGCACCACCAACGATCTGAGAGGTTACAATTGAAGCACCAGAGGTAGTGAGTGATGTTGTCGGGATGACAACAAAATCAGGAGGGAGATATGTGATGCGGCCGTAAAGACACCCCTGAGGCCCCGCCCCCATTTCAGGTTCAAGGCATATTTATCGCCCATATATTTTTGATGTGCGCGCAGCACGCTGGGATGTGGAAAGTCTGACAAAGAAGAAGATTGATGACTAGGCCATAATAAAGCCTAAGAATTAATTGTGGTGTATAGTTGTGAGTTATATTTGATAGTCGTGTGTTATATTAAATAGCTGTAGGTTTTATTTGTGTTTTCGCTATTTCTAGAGCAATAATCGCGTGTGTTATTTAAGTGTCCAGATTAATACGCGCAGCGCACTAAAGCCAAGTGATTAGTCTAAGGCCTATAAGAAGTGCCTAGCCGGCAAATGAGCCTCTCTCGTTGCCAGTCGCCCCAAAGAAACCAGAAGACAAGAGTCGATCTACAGTATAGATGCCTTGAACACATTAGCAATCGAGCACTAGCTGGGTGTTTGTTTGTTTGGTGTTTTGTTTGTTGGTTAATTTGTTTAATGTTTGCTTCAGTGTGCTCTTAGTCACTGAATGGGTTGTAAAAATAAATACAGCCCCTGCCTCAGAATCAAGAGTTTTACTGTTGTTCGGGTCGGTGCGAGTGTGAAAAGAGAGTGATCAAATATCACAATATCATAATCATCATCATCTCGCCCACCCTATATATATATATATATATATATATATATATATATATATATATATATATATATATATATATATATATATATATATATAGAGAGAGAGAGAGAGAGAGAGAGCAAGAGAGAGAGAGAGGTGTTCCCCCATATCCTACAACCCTGGACTCATCATTCATAAGTCACAGTTACAACCCCGAAACATCTCATGTTTCCTGCATATATTAATTTGTAAACCTGATTCCACACCATTTTATTTTATTTTTTAAATTTATATATTACTTTCTGTTAAGGGTATAAGTGTAGAGATTTGGTCCCAAGCAATTCTGTTGTGGGTTCATTTGATAATTCTGTACTTTCAGTTCTTTGACCGTATGTGTTTTTGCAGCTGACCATTTGGTCGAAGGTGTAACATTCTCTTTTCGATTATTTCACACTTAGTTTCTTCTTCTTCTTCGTACACTCTCAGACGTCCACTTGAATGTTCTCAAAGAAAGCAGTAGTCAGTTTGAGGCTATTTGAATCCCCATAAAGCTTTTCCATGAAAGGAGCTGGCATCGGCCATTTGCATTTTCTCTGTACCACATATAAGGGGCAACTTTGAAGCAGATGTTCAGCAGTCATTTTATCAGTGCCACAGTTACACTGATCGGTAGTTCCTATCTTTAGCTTGTTGAATAGATGGTATCTCAATCTGTTGTGGCCAGTGCGGAGTCTGAAGATTACCACTTGTTCTCTTCTGTGGAGCTGGTAATAAGCATCATTCAGTGTGTGCCCTGGATGTTCTACATTCCATTTGTTTCTGTAACTAATTTTGATAAAACTCTTTGCCTCCTCAAAAGTTATGCTTGCATCAGGCAGAGGTAGATGTGAACCTTCTTTTGCCATTCTGTCAGCCTCTTCATTGCCGGCGATGTTACAATGAGATGGGATCCATTGGATCACAACACTTTTGAATCGTTGACAAAGTTTGTGGAGCACTACTCTGAGATCATCCAGGTCTGTATTATTTTGGATTTTCAACATTGCAATTACTGACTGTGCATCAGTAAAGAAAGCAACTTGTCTCTCTGCCGTTTCTTCTGTCAATATAACCTCTGCTGCAGTTTTCAAGGCCTCTGCCTCTGCTCTGAAGTTTGTGGAGAATCGTCCTGTCGCCACTGACAGCCTTTTTTCTGCACCAGTGCTTAAGGTCAGAAAGACACCCCCACCTCCATTTTCTGTTGCATTTGTTGCTGATCCATCTGTGTATGCATGGGTCCAGGTGTTGCGTGGGTCCAGGTGTTGCGTTCAAACTTGAACAAAACTGATAAACTGAGATATTTGAATCAACGACTTGACTTGACGACTTTTCATTTTATTTTCAGTGCAACATGTACTTGAAATGACTAAATTTGCTTGACATATCTCTGTATTATCGTTATTACAGGCATTCCTTACACAATCATTTCTGATTTGAAATGTTCAAGGTATTTGAAGCATTATTCTCACTTGACTCAACATTCCTCTGAATGCTTAGTGCTATCCTGCACTCAAATCGACTTCTGCTTATGTTCAATATATATAATTACTACACAATTGTCAATGTTCTCTGACACACCCCTTGATTCTGTCTGTTACTTTTGAAAGTTAATTTCACACATGATAAAATGCATTTGACTAATCTGTTTCATATAACTGGGTAATATGTCCAGCCCATGAACACTCTGTTTCATATAACGGGTCATTACATCCAGCCCGTATACACTCTGAATTATTACTATAATTTTATCACATTTTCCTGAGCATACATCTTCCAATTAGTCTTCCTCTTCTTTGATCCTTAGCTGCTGACCATCAAAGCTGTCAGTGGCCTCACGCCTGGTGGCATCTTGTAGGGTAGCAACAAATTGCTTCCACTTTTTTCGGTCGGCAGCCATCCTTCATACAGTGTCTCAACTCTGGTTCATTCTTTGCATCCCGGGCTCCACGGTTCTATGCCAAGTTGTTTTTGGTCAGCATCTCTTGTTTTCCTTCGGGGGTCCATAGCATAGCTGTTCTTGTAATGGTATCAGAGTCCCTTCTGAGGACGTGGCCAGCCCAACTCCAGTGTCTGCCAGCTATGATGGTGTGCATGTCCTCTTGGTTAATCCGAATAAGTAGGTCTTGGTTGGTGATGGTATTTGGTAAAAAAAATTGGTGAACGTTCCTAACGCAGATTGAGTGGAAGGAGGACAATTGACATTTCCTTCTCTGTTACTCTCCAGCATTTCACACCATAGAGAAGCACAGAAAGTACACAGCTCTCATATAATCTTAATTTGGTGTTTGTGCTGCACTGAGAGGACTTCCAGATGTTCTTTAAACTAGCAAAGGCTGTTCTTGCTTTATTCATTCTGTTGTTGATCTCTTTGCTTGTTCCAGCGTCTGGTGTTACTATGCATCCTAGGTAAGTAAATGTGCCTGCCTGTTCTAGCTTCTGGTTCCTTATTGTTGTTGGCTTAGAGTTGCCCACAATGAGTGTCATGACCTCTGTCTTCTTCAGATTGGTGTTCAGACCCACCTGCTGGCTATACTTATTCAGTTTTTTTCTTTGATGTGTTGATGTGAATGTGTGAGTAGTGAAATGTATCTGCATATTCCAGGTCTTCCAGTGTAGAAAACATTGTCCATCAAATTACTCTTGGACTGCCCTCTGTTGTCTGGTGCATAACGCAGTCTACGACTGTCAAAAATAAAGTTGTTGATAAGAGGCATCCCTGTTGTACTCCTGCCTTCACCTCGAAAGTTATGATGCTCAACCCAATACTGCATGTAAAGTAAGAATAGTGGCTTTTTATAATGGTAACAGTGCAGCTGGGAATTCCAAAAGCCCTCAGTATTTTCCATAGGCTCTCCCTGTGTATGCTGTCAAAATAGTTTTCAAAATCAACAAAGTTAATGTATAGCTATCTCCATTACAATTTAAACCATGTGTACATTTTTCAATTATTCTTAGTTTGACATTAGTTGGTGGGAAGAGCTGGATAAAGATCATTTTCTATCTTCCTTTTCAATGCTGCTGATATCATTCTGTGTACCATTGTTTCCCATTCTACTGGTGCCTTCTGCACTTTTCTTTACAATATTTACAACCACAACAACAATATAGTGTGTGTGTGTGTGTGGGTGTGTGTGTGGGTGGGTGGGTGTGTGCGTGCGTGCGTGCACTTGTGTGTGTGTGTGGTCCTCCATTGCTCATCATATCTTGACAGCAGCATCATTTCTCCCAGCTTTCAATCGCTTAATTTATATCTGCTTCTATTTTGTTTCACAGATTCTGAAGATATCAGTTTTATAATCTATCATTTCTGCTGCCTCCTGCTATTGTTCAAATTTTTTAGGTGCCCAATCTTGAAATTTTCAATAACAAATAATTAGTCAGCAACAATACTGTTTTTAATTCTGCTCTTTTTGGTCTGCTACATAAACCTCCCCTGAAGTATAAATAAGGAAAAATGCCAATTTCTTGACCCTGATGAAATTAAGATTCCATTTGTTTCTTTGTTATTAGAGAAACTTCTTCCATCTTGTACAGTAGTGTTGAATTAGCTAAACACCATCACCAGCCAAGAATTGCTAACCAAGAAGACACACGCACCACATAGCAAGAAGACACACGCACCACATAGCAGGTAGACAATGGAAATGGGTTGGCCACTTTCTCAGAAGAGACCCTGACACCATCACCAGAAGTGCCATGCTATGGACTCCAGAAGGAAAGTGAAAGCAAGGACAGCCAGTAGCCACCTGGTGAAGAACTGTGGCAGCAGAGATGCTAAGCATGAACCAGAGCTGGGGCACCACATGTAAGATGGCTGTCAACCAAGCAAAGAGGAGAGTTTGTTGCTGCCCTACAAGATGCTAGTAGAGCAGTGGTTAGTGCACTGGCTTCACAGCTTGGCTGTTTTGATTAAAACACCTGCGGAGGTAGGATTTTTTAGATCGCAAACGGCCCAGGGGTTGACCCAGCCTCATGAATTGAGTACCAGAGCAACTCTGGGAAGGTTAAGGCAGCCAGTGTTATGCTGACTACATCACCCCATGTCTACTGATGGCCTAACACCATATTCCAGATATGCCTCAATGGGCATGTGGGATCCTTTAAATTTTTTACAAGATGCCACTAGGCATGATAGTCACTGATTGCTTTGTCAGTCAGCAACCAAGGATGAGAGAAGAAGAAAATAAAATCAGTGGTGATCAATAACTGTAGTCTTAAGTTCTGCAGGGAATCAAATTGTGTCATGATAATTGTAAGATTATGTACAAGTACAAGTTTGTATGTACACATCTGATAATTACTTACAAGTGTACCAATTTCACATTGATTACTTACAAGTAGACAGATTTGTCAAAAATGATAATTACTTACAAGTAGTCAGATATGACAATATTTAAGATCATTACTTACATGTAGAGAGATTTGCTCGTTATGAAATTCATAAGATCTCCAGCTGTTGGAATATTTTCTGTCTGACTGATCCAGTCTTTATACCTGAAGTAGGAACAGTTTAGGTAAGGGTCTTATCCATATGATTTATAGCAAGTGAAAGTCAATTAAATATCTAAATGGAAACACCAGACCTTTATACTCCCAGCCCTGAATAATATTTTTGTTTTGTGTTCTTGTTTGGTTTTAATGGGGCCAATGATGCAGCAAAGGAGATGAATGCAGTTAGTGACCCATAGCTTGACTGCTTGCGTCAGGGTCAGCGAACCAGAGCTGACCAAAACCCTACTCCACCTCCATGTGGTGGTCCTGGAAACAAGCTGCATCACAGCAGTCAGGCTGAGAGAGTAGGGATCAAAGAGAGAAGGTAAACCCGGTCCCAAAAATGCCATGCTGACGATGGATGTGTCAGGCAGAAAGGCGCAATTATCGCAGCTTCGTTGTAAACTGTGACACAATGTAACAAATGTCCTTTTCAGGATGAATGCAAAAAAAGTTTCTTTTTACCTTGTATTTGTTTTTTTTTTTTTAGTTTTGCTTGTTTTGATGCTTTTTGGTTTGCCATATTTACAAAGATTTGACAGATGTTATGCCAAATTCCATACTGGCAGCTAATCATCTTATTTGGAATTGAGAACACTATATATCCTAATTATAACCAATCAGAGGTTGAACAGGATATTATTCGTCATTAAAGTTAAAAAAAAAAAAACTAAATTAATCAGTTTAGGAATGTCTGGTAAAAACAAATATGTTCAGAAATCAATAACAGAAGGATTGTTAATTATATTAATACATTAATTATCAACCAGAACTAAATATTTATATTGTATTTATAGAAGAAAAATACAATACAGTACTGTAGTTGCAGTAAATAATATGCAAACTATAAATAAATACTATAGTTAAGGAAACCAAACCCCTACACCTCATGGTAGAAGGGGAACGACTAAGTAAGTATAGTTAAGGAAACCACATCAACCAACTATACATAAATACTATAATTACAGTAAATAATTGTTAAAGATGATTTAACATGTATTTTTCATGGTGTCCACGGTTAGTCATGTTATCAGTTAATCTACACGCTAACAGTTCTATTCGTGGCCAACATGTTGTAGTTTTGCACTTATATGAGTATTAAATGAACGCGATGTTAGTCTGACGTCACTTAGATATGATGACGTAGATTTGGTGCTGCGATAATATATGCAGACCATTAGCCGGGGCTTTCATTTGTAGATTTCATCCAAGAAAGATGTTGAAACTGTTGCTCATGGATATTGGAAGATTATCTATTCTTCTACATGGCTGTATATTTTACGAAGGTCGCCACTGATATATATAAAGAATCCGAACATAAGGATTGAGTTCAAGGACGTATTTTTTTCCAGAGAAGTATTGCAATAGCAATTTTATTATATTAACTCCATGTCTGGTTTTCGATACTTCAGTGATAACCGTGATGGCACTGCTAGTAAATATTCCAGATGTTATTCCAAGAAGGACTGTAGGAGCTTTCAAATCATTAATGTATTCCATGCTTTCAGTGAACTTGTTTACTTCATAATAAATGTGCCTGTATTTGTGGACCCAAAACTCAACCAGTCGTTGGAGTCCATTGCATGAACTGTATTTTCTTGACAACCCCAAACCATTCGCACTCATCTTTAACCTTTAGCACACTGCATTCTTTTCCCGAAAATGTGCCCTGCAGCTGCATTCTTTTTTCTGTTTTATAGTGGATGACTTGTAAATTTTATAGTTTTCTGGTTCTAAGTTAGCGGTTGGGGACACGTGGGGTGGCATACTGTGCATTCCCCATCATCCAGGGGGGGCTCTCCAACTATGCAGAGCTTGCACAATGCTGTGCTCTGGTTCTGGGCTCTCCCAAAGAATCCTCACATCCTACACAGAGCCACTTCCAGATACCCACCACCTGCCATATCTCCATTGTAGAAGTCTCATGCGTGCGGCCATCCAGTCAAGAGCCAGTATTAAGTCTGGTGCCCATGTGTTCTACCCAAGCTCAGTGTGCAATGCTGGGTTCTCAACATGCTGCACCACAGGGGGAATTGTGATGCTCAGCCATCTCTCTCAACTCTGCACCAATAAGCGACATCGGGTACTTAACTGTGCCTCAGTACTGGGAGGCCCTGTTTCCGGGTACATCATACAGAGCCAATTGAGGCAACGGTCGTCGTGGGCGTGTCTTCAGTGGGGAAGTTGTGGAGTCTTCCTATCCATGTTCTTGCACATCCTAACACTGCCCGCAAGACATCGGAGGTTTGGAGAGTAACCTTCTCTGCTTTCTGAGCTGGGGTGGGCTCCCTGGGCAAGTCTCGATGGGGATTGGGACGTGTCCACGCGCCAGTGGGCCCAGCATCGGCCGCATCTGATGGAGGACTTGCTCTGCCAGAGGTTTCTGTAGAGTTACCTCTCCCATAGCGTAGTGTTTTACCCCAGTAGACTCTCTCCCTTAGACCACTTTGTACTACTTTGCTATCACATTAACATATGGTATGTGAATGGCTATTTAACATGGTTTGTAAATGGCTATATGTTATTACAGCATTAATGTATAATTTGTGCTTAAAGTGCCTTTAATTACATTACTGCTGTGTGGATAGCGTATTAATGACTGTAATTACAGTAGTATTGTATTGTGTGTGTATTGTTTACTGTAATTATAGTAGTTATATATAGGTTGTATTTTATCTGTTGCCACTGGTTTTCTTTGATGTGTGATCCTTCTTAACGCTGGAGGCGGCAATTGCCAACTGAGCTTTCCTATGCTCTCCCAGCTGCAGTCGGTTTATCTCGACACTCGGATATCGTCGGCTAACCTGGCTTAGAATTTTTGTGCGCGTGATCTTAACCCCGGATGTTAAAATTGACTCTTCTGTGAAAGAGATTTCACTTTCTTTTCCGGTTTTTATTTTAGTGATGGCTATCCGCGTTTATTTTCTGTGAATGTTTTTAATCGAAATGAATCGGCATCGAACACGCCTAGTACTCTGGTGCGCTGATGAAAACGTCACCACAGCAAATTATAGAATGCAGCGGGCAGCAGACATGCTAGTGTCATGGGCAGAGAAATGGCTTATCACAATAAACACAGACAAAACCTCCACAACACTGTTCTCCCTCGCCTCCAAGGACAAAGCAGCTAACATTCACTTAGGGACAACCATGATCAAGGAAGAAAGCTACCCCACCTATCTTGGGGTGACATTTGACCAAAGGCTTACATGGAATAAGCATATTGAAAATGCAGAGGGAAAGGCCCAAAGACGACTAGGCATACTCAGAAAATTAGCAGGTACTGACTGGGGAGCAAATGAACGAACTCTAAAGAAGATTTATAATGGATTAATAAGACCACACTTAGAGTTTTGGCTCAGCAGCATGGTCATCAGCTGCTAACTCACATCTGCAGTCTTTGGACAAGGTGCAAAATCAAGCTCTCAGGCTCATTACAGGAGCCATGAAAACTACACCAATATCAGAGATGCAGAAAGCTGCTGGATTACAGACATTGTCCCATAGAAGAGACATGAAAAGCATGATCCAGATGGAAAAGTACAACAGTATGCCAACACACCCAATGAAGGCAAGACTAGATGATCTGGCATTGGGACGTCTAAAATGTAGCAGCTTTGTGCCTCGGGGAAAAAGACTTAAAAGACAGCATCAAGAAGACCTGTCCATGAAGACAACACCACTGAAGCCCACCCTATACCCTGTACCATGGGAACAGGCCAGCAATGCCCTCCAAATTAATACATCAGTCAGTGGTCTCAC
This sequence comes from Oreohelix idahoensis, assembly GCA_024509875.1. NCBI lineage: Eukaryota > Metazoa > Mollusca > Gastropoda > Stylommatophora > Oreohelicidae > Oreohelix > Oreohelix idahoensis. The sequence goes on from JAMPIV010005321.1 coordinate 180,926, forward strand.
AAGTGGATGTGAGTATAATGATCTGCAAAAACAAACTGCTACACTGAGTATGATCCAAGAAAGCTATCCCGATCAATCATGGATACATGCCTATACAGATGGATCAGCAACAAAAGCTGTTAGGAATGGAGGTGTTGGTATCTTTATCTCATATCCTGACAACCACTATGAGACTAGGCACATTCCCACTGGTAAATTATGTTCCAACTATACAGCTGAGGTTCAAGCTCTAGAGCAAGCTGCAGATATGATTTATAACACAAACTCTGACTGCCAGCAGGTAGTCATCCTCACAGATGCACTGTCTGTCCTGCAAGCTCTCAAGGGTGGTAAACTCCCACATCTGAGAAATGAACTAAACAAGATAGCTGCCAAAAAGAGAACCATACTTCAGTGGGTACCATCTCATTGTGGTGTACCCAGAAATGAAAAGGCAGATAAACTTGCAAAAAAGGGAGGAGAATGTGAACAAGAAGATAATGAAGTCACATACTTTGAGAAAAAGAGAGCTATCCAGACTATCAGAAGAGAACAGAACCAACCCAACGACGACTACCACATTCTTGACCGGAAGGGACAGATAACTATTTTTCGCCTCAGGACAGGGCATAACAAACTGAATAAACACATGCACAAGCTACGATTGTTTGCTTCACCACTGTGCACATGTGGATTAAACGAACAAACTGCTGAGCATGTTCTACAGGATTGTCCTCTGTATGACCAGTTAAGAAAGATATACTGGCCCAATGACTCAAGACTAAACTCAAAGTTATATGGAGCTAAAGAGGAACTTCAAACAACAGTCGAATTCATCATGAGAACTCGTCTGACGGTGTAAACATCAAAGATGCGATCGCAACAAGAAGAAGAATTGGAAACATTTAAATGGCCAAAATATAATGAAAGATTAAGAGAACGACAAAAATAAAATACAACGAAGCAAAGCAAACAGCAAATAATAAAACAGTAACCACATTATGAACAGAATATCAACTCTAGGAAGATAAAACGTACTACCAAAACTTTACAAAATTATTATTTAAAAGTTAGTGGCTGTGACCAGTGATAGTAGATAGCCACTTTATAAAAAAATAAAGCAGTGAATCTTGAGCGCTGGAATAAAGTAGGCCTACTCAATGCAAACAAACTTTTTTTTTCTAGTTATGTAGGGCCTACACAGAATATTATGACAATTTATCGGAAATATATTGAAGGGCAAGATATAAATGGAAAGATTAAGACAGCGATTAAATTGCAACATAGCAAAACAACAGCAATATTTAACCAAGTTATAAGTACTTAGCTTTTTTTAAAACAAAATGGTGTCGAAATGTGAAGGCATGCATGGCTCATAACAGGTAACTTTAAAAATACGTCACGTCACGCTGAAAACCGAAAGTGTTTGAGGCCGAATTCAAAGTTTTGCTGAATTGTTGCGTATAAAAGGATTTGATTGGTTGCTGGGAGAGACCTCAGTTTAAAAACAGACGCCGAGATTTCCGGAATTAAAAATAAAAAAGTTGGTTTAAAAAAACCTGGGCTAGAAAATATTTTCTGATTTAAAGTTTAAAAAAAAACTTGGGCTGGAAAATATTTTTAGAATTTTTTTTTTCTAAAAAAAAAAAGTAATAAAAAAAAATTTTTCATTTTTTTTGGGGGGGGGAGCGGGAGAAAAATCCATACAACGAGTCTGTACGGCCGTACACTGTTAAATGTATCAAAATACATACATTGTACGAAAAAATCATACAGGTTGACAGGTATGCTAGATGTTGAAGGACATACTATTTGTTCGACTCGTACACGTTTGTCAGAAAGTATCATATGTTAAGAAGATAAAGAATACACCTCCACTTTATTGAATAATACAACACAAATTAAAAGCTGCTCCACATGGGCAAAAAGAATGTATATCAGGAAGAGAAACCTGGGTCCACTATAAAAGAAATGAACACAGCCAACACAGCACTCTGCCACATTAACTCTCACTAATTACAGTTATACACAAGCTAAACACCGATACTCACTGTAGCTACAACCAGCATTATGCAAATCATATGTTCATGAAGCTGAAGCTCTTAAAACATATTCACATTCAGATAATTGAGTTGTAAGAAGTCCTTCAGAATAAAGATGAGAGCAGAAGCTCTTAAAACATATTCGCATTCGGACAACTGAGTTGTAAGACGTCCTTCAGAATAAAGGTGAGAACTAAAGCACATATTCATATTCAGATAACTGAGTTGTAAGAAATATTGCAGTATAAAGATGAGAGCAGAAGCCCATATTCATATTCAGACAACTGTGATTACAAACTGGGGAAATGATTGACTAGATATTGAATGACAATGGAAGCAGCTTCTTGTATGCATTGAGCAAAACCTTTTTATTATAAACCAAGTTCCCCTGTAAACACATACATGCATACACATTAGAGATAAATCAGCCAAGAAAGAGAAATCAACTATGTCAATGTAGAAAAAAAATACAACTCAAGAGAGTGAGGACTGGAGAAGACCGGAAATCAGAAGTGCCAATCATCTGCGACAATAACAAAAACAACTGAAAGAGCTGCTCGGCCTAGGCACTACCCACAATCACGCAAGAAACCAAATAATCAAGAAGAGACACTGTTAAGCCTTGAAGCTGAGGGATCCAGAAGTTAAGACCAGGTGTCAGGGGCTTATTGCAACAGCAGTAAGAAACATTGAAGAACAATTTGAATACCTTGAAACCTTCTGGCTTGAGAGGATGACAAAGAATTCAGTGGTGTGCTGGATGATGAGACAGGTCTATACTTTAGATCTGGCATTTGCCAATGATGTTGCCCTGAGTGCTAAATCAGAGGCACATCTTCAATAAACCTGCAAGTCTGGAAAGAAGAGCGAAGAAGTTGATTGCCAGTAGCAGCTTCAAAACAAACACCATGGTAATATCATGAGAGAAAAAGATACATCAAATTATGCAGAGAGAAAAGGTCCTGGAGCAGGTCAATCACTTTAAATATCCGCATCAAAGAAGAATTGGTTACCTTAAGAGTAGCAGAACAGACACTTTCAGGCCATAGATTGAGGATTCCTCAGAAAAGGAGAGGTTGGCAAGAAGATGAAGATGGCTGTATATCAACCCACCTATGTTACAGTCTTGAATTATGAATGCGAGTCATGAGCAATGACTAGAACCAACAAAAACTGCTCCAAACTTCAGAAATGAGGTGAGGAAAGTGGTTGAAGTAACATGTGGAAACATGGCCTGCAACCAGACAATACTTCATGGCCTCAAAATCAAGCCCCTGTAGACCCAAGGGTCTGATTACAATAGTTTGGCCATGTCTGCAGAATGGAACAAATATGAGAAACTAAGATCCAGGAGGACCCAAAGTTTGCTGAGAGGACAACTTCAGAAACAGACCTTTCCTGTGGCTTTTCTGCCATTCTGCAACACAATGAGTTGGGAGTCCTAAGTCGCAGTCTTTTTCGAAGGCATTTTATCCTGGCTTGTTATGCATGCAGAGGACCCTTACCCACATCTGGTTTTCAAGATTAGCAGTTGGGGGATGGTGGGGTGGCATACTGTGCATTCCCCACCATCCAGGGGGCTCTCCAATTATGCAGATCTCACACAAGGCTGTGCTTTGGTTCTGGGCTCTCACAAGGAATCCTCACATCCTGCAAAGAGCCACTTCCCAGCACCCATCACATATCTTTCCATTGTAGAATCCTCTTGCATGCAGCTAGCCAATTAAGAACCAGTATTAAGTTTAGTGCTCAGGTGATTTCCCCGAGCTTAGTAAGCAACGCTGGGTTCTCGACATGCTGCACCAACAGGAGGAATTGTGATGCTGGGCCAATATGATGCAGCATTAGAGTCCTGGGTATACTGACTAGTATACTGACCCTGGAAAAACCTATACATCTCCTTGGTTGTAATGCTGTCATGCCTGTGGGTTTCCTGCACACCCCAGAAAGGAGTCAGATTTGCACTGCTTTTCCACTAGAGAGGGTACGAGGAGTGTTTTTGCATCTCTCTTGAGATATGCAGCCAATTCAGGGTTCACACTGCTCAATCAATCCCCGCCCCAAGTTGACTGCTGGTTATGCCAAGCTCTTATGGGCTCTAGGCATGTGTCCAAAAGTTCAAGGCAAAAGGATCATTCGTCTTGAGAATTTGTGCCTTTACGATGGGTTCCATTCATCAGAAAGCAGTGCATACTAGTTCTCAACCCCCTCCAAGTCTGTTCAGTGCATCTCTGGCTCCTTTCCAACTATAGATGAGTGTGCATGGTTAATGCACCAGGTTTATTATTGAGATTTGCTCCTCTAGATCTGTTGTGTTCAGCTTGGGGGTTCACATCCCAGTGACCAGGGCCACCTCGAGGAGGGTGTGGCTCTTCACCACATACAATGATCTTTGATAAGAGAGGTTATGCTAAACCAAGAGGCTGACACCACAGTGGATGCTCTTTTCATGAAAAGTATTTCACTAGGCCTATAGTGAAGCAAGGAGAGGGATCCATATAGAGGAAACCTCACTACTGTAGCGGTCAGTTTGCTGAGTCTATGTATGTAAAATGTTCCTATGTAATTTTGGAGACTTTATCTATTAAATTCTAGTCAAAGGGGATTAATTCATGTTTTACTGGGATTGTAGTTGACAGTGGGGGTTGTCGCACTTGTCTGTATTCCAGTGGTCTAATTTTAGAACTGATGTCAGCTTTTTTTGATTTTCAAACCGCCTATTTTGAGCTTAGCTCAAGGGTTTGCGTGTCACAGCACATGCGCGGCTTTCTGGTGGGATTTGAAGAGAACGACTGTGTTAAGAGTCGAGCGGTAGTTTTGAGAGGGTCAAGATGGTAGTCCTCTGTGTGTGTCGACTAAGATGTCTTAGATGATTCTATATATATTATATTCTGATGCGCCTAGGAGGCGAGTGAGTTTTTTGGTGATATGTATTTCGAAGGGACAGTAAGGTAATTCACTCTTAAACTGTTTCCCTCGTTTTCCAGAATATTATATGACTCGTTTTTGTAGCCAGCTAGTGACTTTTCCCTGTGCGGGAAAAAGTCCATTGAAGAATACTTGAAAGGAAGCTCACGTTGTATTTTACTATTATATGCACCGGGCTGGTGTATGCCCGAAGAACTTTATGTACTTTATGTACTGATCGTATCCCGCTATTTGCGGTGATATCATTTACACAAGGTGTGACTCCCCTTGTGGGCTGAAGAAATACCATGGAGGCCATCATGTCTATAGGCCCGCCATGTTGTGCGGCCTGCTGAGGACCCGAACATATGTATCTGACTTGCTGGTGTCAGAGAGTTCATTTAAACTCTCATACGTCTGCTGTATTTTGCTGTAGCTGATTTGAGGAAAACTGTACAAAATCAGCATTATTATATCTATGCACAGCTTGCTGATGAACGGTATTCATACATGCCATGTCCTGAATTGTCAATGACTATTTTTGTTGATGTCAACGTACCTGTCGTTGTGGCGTAATAAAGTGTGTCAAACGTCAGAGGTGTTACAAGCACTATATGAATTGCTGCATGGATTATTACAAGAGTGTGACGTGATTTGTATGCCTGTCTTCCACGAACCTTCATACACGCACAAATCATCCACTGAGATCTACTCACACTATATTTATATAACACCTCCATTTTCACGTCATCTATACGAATGCCAGCATTGTTGCGGCCAACCAGGGCCCATATATGATTATGTTAGCCTGTGTGGCTCTGAATCGATTGTGACTTTGATACTGGACATTCTTCTACATTCAACTTACATTTACGGTGGTCAAACCGAGCCTGTCCTATTTGTGTCACGGACACCTGCTACGCTTGGGCAAACACAGACCATTCCCGTCTATTTACATTCATACATCATTACAGTTTATGTCTGACCAGCCAATTCTGACCTCAACATTTATGGATAACCAGTATTTGTCCTTCAACAACTACCCACAAGGCCGACACATCATACCCCCTGTCAATGATACAGACTTGGCCCTTATAATAGCTGGAGACTTCAACACCCATTGGCCATCATGGGGATGTAAAAAATACAACAAAAGAGGCAGGAAAGTACAGGAAATGTGCAACACATCTAACCTGATCCTACAACAGAAACAAGGTCAATGCATGGAGACATATCTGCAGTCATTCTTATATGACCACCAGCTATGCACAATGCTACAATATACGTATGTGGAAGTGAACCTATGTCTGAGGCTAATTACATCCTCATTGACCCTTGAAATCATCCACACACTACCAGGGATTCCCCCAGTGGTGAAACTTGTTGAGAATCTAGCATTGCACACTAAGCTTGGAGAAGTCACTTGAGCACCAGGCGAAATTCTTTGGCTTTGACTTGATTCACTGCAAGCGAAAGTATCTCACTGTGGATCCAGTGTAGGCTGGGGAAGCAAAGAAGTGGCTCTATGCAAGATGTGACAATTCCTTGGGACAGCTCATAACCAAAGTATAGTGTTTTAACTCTGCATATTTGGAGAGCTCCCTTGTATGGTTGGGAATGCACAGTATGCCACACACTTCTTACTCCTAGCTTGGGACCAGATGTGATGGTCCTTTAAATACAAGCCAAGCTGGACAAACTGGAGCTCATAACTTCAACTCAACACATTTTAGAATGGCAGAAAAGCCACAGGAAAAGCCTAGATCTACAGTGTAGATAATACCAAGGAGTTTTCCACTTGGTATTGACTGCTAAGAAGCGAGAAGTTCAGCAGCTTTAGTTAAACAACAACACAAGGTCAGAACCCCTTCATTTGCACAGAGTCCCAGGCAGTGGCGGCTTTCTTTAATGAGCTGTTGAGCTGCAGCACCCCCTATAAAAAAAAAAAGGACTGCATACTGTCTCTACTACATTATAATACATAATCCGGACAGACCAAAAAATACAAAAAAAATTGAGGTTACACCGGAAGGGTTAAATACAAAACAAAACACACACAAATTATCCAACACCGTATTGTGGAAGTGCTGCAAACAATGACAGTTCAAGTGACCTTGACCTCTTATAAGCGAATGCTTGTTATACACACAGCAAAGAGGCCAGCTGCGATTGGTTTGAATTTATTTAACTAGTGCTGCAACGGAACACAGCTCAAGTGCAATGAACTCTAATTAAAGGGAAGTTACAATGAAAATTTTAAACATGAGAAATAGCAGCATACATGTCTGTGTGAGACTTGGGAAGCTGCTTCGACTGACAAGGATTACTCCTAGTTGCAGTAAACTTTTAAAATAACTTTTCAGAACTTCTTGACAGATTTTAGATGAGATAAGACACTAATCATTTGTATCTGGGTTGATATTTTACATGGTGGTCACAATTTGTGAGTGTTATGTATAGTATTTTAAATGAATAAACAGTACAGCACCCCCAATGACAACCCCCTGGAACCGTCACTGGTCCCAGGCATGGCCAGCAGACCTGATCTCACCTTGGTATTGACTGACATTGCAGACACTTGAACTTACACTGTCCTGGAAGATATTGAAAGTGACCACAGGCCAATACTAATTACTATTGACAGACAAAATAAATACAGAAGAAAAAAAGGGGAAAGACCTATTGGAACTACAAAAAGGCTAACAACATATGCAACACTTTCAGATAGCAGATTCAGCAGCATTAACATATTAGATACAGTAGAGAATAGATACAACAATATCACAAAGACTACACTTGAAATAGTGAACATAACAACACCGAAAGGCAGCCAAAAATGTTTCAGCCATTTTTGGATTCCAGATCTAGAAAAGATTGTTAAAGAGTGAAGACAAGCAAAAGAAATGTGTGGAAAAAGAACCAACCAGAGCCAACAAAATAATTTATAACAAACTCATAGCACAGGTAAGATATTACATTAAGAAAGAGACATTGACGAAAACAGGGTGACAGCCTGGACTTAATACATGAAGGGCAGAAAGCATGGAAGCTCCTGCATTGTCTTGTTGGAAAAGGAAGAAAGAGCAACACAAAACCACTAATATCTGAAGAAAACTTCCTAACAAAAAAGAAGAAACATGTAGAAATGTTTAACAATACTTTGCAAAAGTTGACAAATCACAGAAAACAGCTAGAAAAAACAATAAAGAACATAACAAAAACAGAACAAAGAACTACTATGGCAAGCATTGCACTATTTGAAACTGAGTACACCACCCATGAAATGAATAGAACACTACAAAAATTAAAGACCAAGAAAGCTTCAGGACTAGAAAAGATTAGCAATGAAATGATACTAAACCTAGGACCAGTTGCAAAGTCAGTACTCTTAAACTTCATTAACAGAACATGGAAAGAAAGCACATTCACTAAAGCTTGGCTGACTGAAAATATCAAACCAAATCTAAAGGAAAAACAAGCCAGCTGAAGAAGCTGATCCAATAAATACCAAGTACAGCTGGAAGATGAAGCAGATATAGAAGACCACTGGCAACAAGTAAAAAATGTATGGAATGAGACATCGGAGAAATACTCGGAAAAAGAGAACATCAGCACAAAGCATAGATAACAACAGATTGTTATTATTATTGTTAATCAGAATCGACGTCATTGCACTCCAGGCAAACCCATAGGTGCTCAGTCTCCCACAGCAAATGTCGAATGGCATGAATGCTAATTGTTCTTGTGGTGCACTGGTTGTATACACAGCGGATGCGTCCTCTCATAAATCCATCCCTTATGTTTGATGCCAAATTCCAGCAGTCTTAGCCTTGATGATTCATCGATTGCAGTGTCATTCTCTAATAGACGAACATGAATCATCCTCAGTATTTCTTCCTTATCCATGGCCAATGAACCTTTTATGGGTGCTTTGAGTCTGTCAGCTCTTTCATTGCCACATACCATGGCATGACCAGGACAGTAGATCCATATCAGTTCTTGAAGATTCGATGCTTCTATGGAGGTTTTCCATTCATGTCGAAGTCAACCATTTTGGACCTTTCAAAGCATGGATTGTGAGTCTGATACAATAACTGCTTTTGTTAATAAAGTCTCAGACAGCCATCTTAAGGCAGCAGTAACTGCCTCTACCTCCATTCTCATGCTGGATGTTGTTATCATGTAAGCCCCACTATGTTCAGCGATGGTTTTGCCCTTTACTCTAGCAGAGAAGCCCCACCCTGATTTATTACCACAGATTAAAGACCCATCAGTGTACACAATGGCATCATCATCCCCAGCATTTTCATTTATAAGCTGGCCAACTTCCAGCTCTGCTCTCCCATTGGCCCATGTTCTGCATTCTCTTTTAAGGCTGATGATAACTTGCTGGTAGTTCATCCAGCTCTCATCTGATTTACTCCATTCTTCTCCCTTCAATATACTTTCAACTGTGGTCACCTGTCTAATAGTCTCCTCCGCCTGTGCCATCCATGACATCCCCCTCTTTATTCTCGTTCCTTTTATGTCAGCTATGTTCCCATGCAGGGGATGCCTTTTGTCTGTGGTTACACGCATATACACTTTTACCTGGACGATCTAATATCTGGATCTAATTGACAGCAATCCAAGCATGTGCCACATCATCACAATAGGGGTATGTTGCGTGCAGCCCAAAGCTATACGCATCCCTTTGCTCTGAATGCATTCCAGTCATTCACACTGTGACACTGACAGCGTATGTATTCCCAGGCCATACTCGATTACAGACAAGACCAGTTGATGATACAAGAGAAACAGTAGTCTCTGCTCCAGGTGTGCTGCAGCCATTGTTTTTAGGGCTGCCAGACCTCTCTTGCACTTCTGTATGATGTGATCAACATGGTGCTGATATGATAGCCAACGATTGAATGTTACTCCAAGGTATTTCAATCTGTTCAACAAGTTGTAACAACAGAAACTATAGAAAAGATAGAAGACAGAAAAAAAAAGCAGAGTTAAGCAGAAGCAAAACCAGAAGCTCCAAGGTCAAGGCTCATGAAGTGTACATAGAAGCAAACAAAGAAGTAAGAAGAAACATCAAAAGAGACAAGAGGAAGTATATTGAAGAGTTGGAAAGGGAAGCCGCGGAAACTGCAGCCAAAGTAAATATGAGGAATCCGTACAACAAAATAAAAAAGCTAACAGAGAAATATAAGTAAGCACATGGCCTCATAAAAGATAAGAATGGAAAATTGCTTAGTAATGTACAAGAATAAATGAAGAGATGGACAGAACATTTTGAGGAACTTCTCAATAGACCAGCTCCAAATAATCCCCCAGACATCTAGCAAGCAGAAGAGGAGTTACAAATCAGCTGTGAACGACCAAGTAGAGAAGAAATAAAGAAAGCCATAAAGCTTCTGAAAGATTGAAATGCAGCTGGCCCAGATGACATTCCAGCAGAGGCCATCAAAACAGATATTGATACCTCTACTGAGATACTTTACAAACTACTTGGCAAAGTCTGTGTGTGTTTGTGTGTGTGTGTGTGTGTGAGAGAGAGAGAGAGAGAGAGAGAGAGAGAGAGAGAGAGAGAGAGAGAGAGAGAGAGAGAGAGAGAGAGAGAGGCATTTGACAGTGTAGATAGAGATCACTTTGGAAATTGATCAGGCACTATGGAGCTCCCATGAAGATCAGTAAGGTAATAAAGAAGAACTATGAAGGCATGACATGCAGAGTTCTTCATGAAGGACACATTACAGAACCTTTCAGGATTAGAACAGGAGTGCGACAGGGATGCCACCTGATCCACAACAGATTGGGTTATGAAAACATCGACATCATACAACAGAAATGGAACCCTGCGGAATCTGACTAAACAGCTTGTTGATCTGGATTTTGCAGATGATTTGGCTCTTCTGTCCCATAACCATAATCAGATGCAAGACAAAATAAAAATACCCAATGAGAAGTCACAACAAGTGGGTCTGATAGTACACAAGGAAAAGACAAAGATAATGAGAATAAATGCAAGAAATGAAAACAAGGTCGAACTTGTTGAAGGGACACCACTAAAAGAGGTAGAATCGTATTCATATTTTGCCAGCAATATAGACAAGAGTTAGAGGGACAGACAATCATATCAAATTAAGAATACAAAAAAGCAAAAGGGGCTTTCACAGCATTGGTAAACATATGAAAATCAAGAGAAATAAAGTCCAACATAAAATTAAGAATCTTCAACTCAAATGTCATCAGTCCTAATGTGTGGCTCTGAAACATGGGGAACAACAAAAACAGCAACCAAAAGGCTACAGACTTTCATAAACGGGTGCTTGCATTCAATAGAAGAACTGAAATGGTATGACAAAGTCACAAATGTGGAATTGATGACAAGAACCAGACAAGTGTCAGTGGAACAAGAGTTGAGAAGTAGACACTGGCGATGGAAAGGACACACATTGAGGAAACCTGTTGATAGCATTACAAGGCAGCCCTTGTTCTGGAATCCCCAGGGGAAAAGAGGCAGAAGTAGACCAAAGAACACACGGAGAAGAGGAACTAGATACAGAAGTAAAAATGATGAGGAAAACATGGACAGAATTTGAGTGGATGGCACAGGACAGGAAGACTTGGCATGTGTTTGTTGAAGGCCTATGCTCCTTGGGGAGCTAAAGGGTACTGATTAATTGACTGAAGAACCTGGAGGCTACAAACCAGTCTCACTGACTTCATCAACTGGAAAACTTGCAGAGAAAATGGTTAAACACAGACTCTACTGGTGGCTGGAAAGTAATAAAGTCATTAATGATAGTCAGGCAGGCTTCAGAAAAGGTTGTAGAACAGACGACCAACTCTTTCATTTTGTACAAAACATCTTAGATGCATTCCAAGAGGGTAAGCACAACACAGCTATATTCATTGATCTGAAGCAAGCATACGACACAGTATGGAGACGGGGGCTCTTTGCCAAAATGACAAAAATGGGCATACATGAAAAAATGTATTTCTGGATTAAAGCCTTCCCAAGTAACAGAACAAAAGAACCAACAGTAAAAGCACCAACCAATCAATACCCTTTAGCTCCCCAAGGAGCATAGGCCTTCAACAAACACAAGCCACGACCTCCTGTCCTGTGCCATCCACTCAAGTTCTTTCTTCTGACTTGGGCGGCTGAGTTGATTTATATTTGCATTTGACTTGTCAGTTTGTTTTTTAGTAACAAGTTTTTTTACAGGATGGGGTAGCCAGCCACATGCCCAACCCACCTTAGTCACTTTTAAGACATGCATGGTAGGGTACAGTGTTACTATTCTTTGCTCCCCTTTCAGGCCCCGGTAACACATAGATGAAAAGGCACTAAATCATCTCAGAAAACACTAGACAGGGTTTGCCACAAGGGCCATCACTAAGTTGCACCCTCTTCCTTATCTTCATAAATGACCTTCCTCCCTTCTTGAAGGTATCAAAAACATTGTATGCAGATGACCTGCTCATTTGGACAGCAGATAAATACAAAACACTGGCTCAAGCAAAACTGAACAAAGCCCTAGCCACAATAGCTGTGTCTTGCAGGCTCTGGAAACTAAAAATAAACACCCAGAAAACTGTATGCACAATTTTCACCAGGAGCATCAAGGAAAGCAAGAAGGTGTACCAATTAAAACTCAATGGACAACTACTGTCCAGAGAACAAAATCCAGCTTATTTATGAGTGGAGCTTGACAGCTACTCCCCAAAGCCTTCATGCACAAAATTGAAGACAAGGCCAGTAGATGCCTGAACCTAGTTAAACATCTTGCAAGCAACAGCTGGGGAGCAGAAAAATGACAGCTATACCAGGGATACGTCCATTCAGTCGGGACAACAATCTATTGCTGCAATCAGCAATGAGCAAAATCACTAAGGTAGAGTTGGACAAAGTCCAAAACCAAGTCATAAGATTCAAATGTAGAGGAATGAGAACCACACCAACAGGTGCTTGTGAAATTGATGCAAACGTAGAACCCATGGACCTACAACATAAATGTGTTGTTCTAGAAGCAACAGAACACTATATATAAGAACAAGAAAAGACCACCCAAAGAGATAACTAGTTGAAAACTGGAAGCTCATTAGCAGACTAACACAGAAATCACCATTACAAGTAGCAACAACTATAGCAGAACAACACCACCTCCCACAGACATGAGAAATAATTGAACAATACCCAGTCATTTATCAAGCAGGAGTTAAAACTTCCAATAATAAAAACCACACTTAAAGACAGCACACTAACAAGAGACACGAACCCAACAATACAAAACAGCCACTTTAGAGACTATAGACAGCTACCCTAGCACTGCAGTACATGCATACACAGATGGCTCAGCATTCAAAGCAACCATAAATGCCAGACTTGAAGCATAAATGAAATACTTAAATGGCAGCACACTAGAAATATATGAACCATGTAGAGAATTCTGTACTAATTAGCAAGCAGAGATTACAGCAATAAATACCACCCTCACATCAGGAGACAACCAATTCAAACAAGAAATATACACGCTCTAAGATATCATAATCTTCACTAATTTAAAATCAACACTTCAGGCTTTAGAAGAATACATCCAAACTGAAAATAAAGAAATAATACAGCTGGCCAAAACAATTGACAACCTGCTAACAAAATACAACATCAGAGTCACTCTCCACTGGATACAATGGCACACAGACATACCAGGTAATGATAAAGCAGACAGACTAGCAAAACTAGGAGCAAGCATGGTTCAAACAAACACTCCAGCAAACATGCAGACAGACAAACGAATACTCCAAAACAACTTCAAAGAGGAATGGCTGAACCGATGCGCAAAAGCATCTACTGGACGTGCCTTGTATAAAGAAATGGCTCACCCCAACAAAAATGATAACATTAATAAGCTACGACGATGCATGGAGCAGAGTACAATCATTCAACTATGAACAGAACACACCAGGCGTTCTGTTGCTCAACAAGCACTTAAACAATTTAAACCCACACATGAGCCTAACTGCCGTAACTGTACCCATCTGTATCAGACAGGTCAGCATGTGCTGCTCACTTGCCCAGGACTCTGCACAGAAAGACGAAAGCTATTACCAACCTCCCCAACAATCACAAACACTCTATACAGCACCACTCAACAGCTGTAGAACACATGCAAATTCTGAGGACTAGACTAGAACCAGGCTAGGAAGAAGAGTCAATAAAATAGTATGATGCTCTCTCTGGCAAACCTCTACATGCCAGGGTAAAAGAGGAATGAATAAGTAAGACTGTCTTACTTATTCATTACTCTTGTGTCTTAGACATAAAATTAAATAATTCTATTGCTGGCTCAAGCAGCTTCAGCTTACCTCATGAACTGTGCAGCTACCTTCGTGCAAAAATGTTTGTTTACTTCAGATACTGGTCGAATGACTGCACCAACACTCTTTGGGTCCACACCACAATGGAAGGCTGATCTTCTCAACTGCATTGTAATGAGGACTTTGAGAGCTGCAAGGGAGGGAACTCTTGTCACCTTCTCATAACGCAAATCTGGCATGCTCTCCCATGGAAGCTTAGTGAGAAACTAAAAGGAAAAAAAAAAACTTTTTTTCGGCAGCAATTCAAAATGATGTGTCACATATCAGGTTTATTCAAAACATTAATTATATTCATGGTATTTGAATCTTCTCAACAGATAGTATAAACAGGTGCATAATCTAGAGTTATATAAAACTATAAAACAACACAGTCTCTTTAAATATATTTTAAATATTAATTTACCTTAAAATATTGTTTCAGTAATGAGAAAAAAACTTCCATATTTTACAGCTTCTGGAATTCATTCACTCATCACCCTTCAGCTCCCCAAGGAGCATAGGCCTTCAACAAACTTATACCAGGTCATCCTGTCACATGACATAGACCTTCAACAAACTTATACCAAGTCTTCCTGTCCTGTGCCATCAGCTCAAGGTCTTTCTGTCTTCTTCATCCCCCTCAAGTCTGTCACCAGTTCTCTTCTCCATGTGTTCTTTGGTCCTCCTCTACCTCTCTTACCCTGGAGATTCCAGAACAAGGACTGTCTTGTAATGCTATCAACAAGTTTTCTCTATGTGTGTCCGATCCATCTCAAGTGTCTTCTTCTCATTTCTTGTTCCACTGGTATTTGTCTAGTTCTTGTCATCAGTTCTACATCAGTGATCTTGTCATCAGTTCCACATTAGTGATCTTGTCATCAGTTCTACATCAGTGATCTTGTCATCAGTTCTACATCAGTGATCTTGTCATCAGTTCTACATCAGTGATCTTGTCATCAGTTCTACATCAGTGATCTTGTCATCAGTTCTACATCAGTGATCTTGTCATCAGTTCTACATCAGTGATCTTGTCATCAGTTCCACATCAGTGATCTTGTCATCAGTTCCACATCAGTGATCTTGTCATCAGTTCCACATCAGTGATCTTGTCATCAGTTCCACATCAGTGATCTTGTCATCAGTTCCACATTAGTGATCTTGTCATCAGTTCTACATCAGTGATCTTGTCAAATTCTTCAATCCTTCTACTCTATGCAATAATCTGTTTTTAATATTCTGTATCTCTTTGGCAGTTGTTTTTGTTGTTCTCCATGTTTCTGAGGCATACAATAGGACTGGGTGTTGGAATGGCTAAAAGGTATGGCATTTTCCGCTAGTTCTAAAAGTACCAAATTCAATAAATATATATAAATATATATATATCTGTGATGGGGCCGTAAAGACACCCCTGAGGCCCCGCCCCCACTTCATGTTCAAGGCATATTTATCGCACATATATTTTCGATGTGCGCTCAGCCCACATGACTGTCAGCCCACATACGGCGCGAGCAAGCGTTGCTGGGATGTGGAAAGTCTGACAAAGTAGAAGATATATTACTAAGGCCATAATAAAGCCTAAGAGTTAATTGTGGTGCATAGTTATGTGTTATATTTGGTAGTCATGTGTTATATTTGATAGTTGCGGGCCATATCTGTGTTTTCGTGCCTAATAGAGCAAATATTGCAAGTGCTATTTAAGTGGCCAAGATTAATATGCACAGCGCGCAGTAAGTTGAGTGATTAGCCTAGTGCCTATATAAAGCATGCGAGGGCCAGCAGCGGCCTTTCTAAGTATCAATCCAGATGAGAGAACAAACGAGATGAGGCGACCTGTGTGGGCAGCAGATGGACCAGAGCACGATTAGCAACTGAGCACTATCTGGGTGTTTGTTTGGTGTTTCGTTTGCTAGTCTATTTGTTTAATGTTTGCTTCAGTGGGCTCTTAGTCACTGAATGGGTTGTAAAAATAAATACAGCCCCTGCCTCAGAATCAAGAGTTTTATTGTTGTTCGGGTTGGTGTGAGTGTGAAAAGAGAGTGATCAAATATCACAGCATCATCATCATCATTCTCGCCCACCCTACCACAATTGGCGTCGTCGGCAGGATAGGCAGACAGTGACACCGAGCAAACAGCAAACGAACAAATAGTGTAAACACCCAGCAGTGCGGTCTTGCAGCAAGATAGCCTCAAGGAGCACACGTGCTACGAGCAGAGGGGAGCACGAGGATGCATATCCAACACAAGTGGTCAGTGCATCAGTGGTGCATAGTGAGGGATCAGTAGCAGGTCCACTGCCTCAGTCAGAACACGCACGGTACATTATGGTGCCAACCCATAAGAAAGTGAGAACTTTTGGAGAACGCACAGGGCCAAATGCGGAGCACTATGCAAGGGAGGTTAGAGCTGCATGGAGGTCCGGCTACATGAGTAAGGAGGACCAAGCCGATGTGATCCTCGACAGTTTGACCCCAGTTGTCCGCAGGGAGCTGCGGATACAAGTAAGAGACAATGACCTGGAGGCAATGCTTCAGGCCATTCTCAGGGTGTATGGGGAATTGAGGAGCACCCAAGAACTAATGGTGCTATTTTATTCAGCGCACCAAGGGCCAACGGAATCGGTGCGTGAGTTTGCCCATAGGCTGCATGGGATATTTGAGCAGGCAGCAGGGGCGCAGGAGAAAGCCAATGGTGTCAAGCTTGATGAAACAGTGCTAAGGGACCAGTTTGTTGCCAGTCTAAGGGACGACCTGATGCGGAGAATGATGGAGGGTAGAGTCCGTCACGAGCCTGCGGTATCATTTGTGTCCATAAGAGATGATGCTCTGAGATGGACTGGGAGTGGTCAAACAGCAAGAGCTGGGATAGCCATAGTCACAGCATCCCACGAAGAAATGGCACCCAGGTCACAAGAAGGAAACACCAAAGTGGAGCAACTCAGAGCAGAGATCACACAGCTGAAGCTCCAGATGGCTGAAATGCAAGATAGGCAGAGAAGGTCGGCGAGGACCATCCGGTGCTTTCGTTGCAAAAATTTAGGGCATGTCCAGAGGGAATGCGCACAACAAGCACTAAACTAGACCCCTCTGTGGCTGGGAGTCAGGCTGTGGAAGGGAAGCTTTGTGACTCAAATAGAAAGAGTGCAGGTAGATGTGGCAGGTGATTACAGGTTGGCATGAGGAAGAATGTAAAAGGAAGGAAAGGGCCTGTTTCTCCAAATGATAGGGAGACTGAGGTGTTGGTGCGACAAGTGGGGATCATTAACAGAAGGACCATCTCTAGATGCCACGAGAACAGTCCCAGGTACAGAAGCAGAAAGAAACCTCATGCATGGAATGGCCCCCGGAGAATCAGGTGCTATAACTGCGCTGATGTAGGGGATCATATAGCTGCCAGGTGTCCATGTGGTCCTCTACCTAGAAGATGTTTCCAATGCAAGTCAGCACAACATTTAGTAGCGAGCTGTCCGTTTAGTAACTCTGCGGCTAGAGCATCACACAAAGTGGAGCGCAGGCAGAAGGACCGCCACTCAGAAGGGAGGTTAGAGATTCAACCATCACATGAAATGTCGACCAGCAGCAGACCAAATCCCCAGGAGTTTAAAGAAAGAAACGTGAAGGGAGAGCACCAAGAAAACCAGATCAAGATGGTAGGAGGTCGGCCTGAAGGAGTAGTACTGATGGAAGGAAAAGAGATAAATTGTGTGTTTGACACAGGTTCACAGGAGTCTACCATCACAGAGCAATGTTTCAGGGAGATGTTTGGAGAGCTCCCCTTGGATGAGGGTAGATGGGTGCGCCTGACAGCAGCAAATGGTGCCACCATCCCATATATTGGTCACTTAGTTGTGGACATACAAGTTGGGTGCACAATAGTGAAAAACTGTGGAGTTTATGTTGTCAAGGAAGTACAAGGACCTAGAAACCAGAAGAAAACACCAGGGATCATAGGTACTAATGTCCTTGTGGAAATCCCAAACATACAGAACATACTAAGATGGGACACTCCAAGAGATCAGGGGATGACGCAGAAATCAGACTCTATGAAAGTATGGGTAGCTGGGAGAAAGCAAACCCACATACCTGCTCGATCGATCAGGGCCATTACAGTCAAATGCAGGAGAGGAGGCCAGTCAGAAAGAACTTTTCTCTTTGAGCCTAACAGAGACTTAGAACACAGAGGGCTGATCATGAGTCATATATTGACTGTTCTTAGAAATGGGTCCTGTGATATTCAGGCCATAAATTTGGGAGATGAGGACTTGTTTTTAGCTCCTGGGACACAAGTAGGAGTACTGACAGAAGCTGCGGTGGACTATAGCCCATATTTCAGAGTTGTAGGGGCTCAAGAGATAGAAATGTCAGCAAGTCCACCATACACGAATCCAGAGCAAGAGATGTGCCCAATTGACCTGACTGGGTTTGAGGGCAGGGAGGCTGAAGAGCAGGAAGTAAGAGCGTTGTTGAGACGCTATGCCGATCTTTTTTGCCACAGATGAGACAGATGTAGGGTACACGGACAGGGTAACGCACACCATCCCATTAACAGATGACACCCCAGTTAAGCAGCCTTACAGGAGAATACCTCCTGCTTTCTATAGAGAGGTACAGGATCACCTGCAAGGATTGCTTGACAAACAAATAATCAAGGAGAGTTGCAGTCCTTGGGCCTCCCCAATAGTTTTGGTCTGGAAGAAGGATGGTCGGCTTAGACTCTGCTTCAGGGCACTCAATAGCAAGACGAAGAGGGATGTATACCCTCTACCCCGAGTGGATGAGTACCTGGATGCGCTAGGAGGAGCAAAGATATTCTCATCACTTGATCTGGCAAGTGGTTACTATCAAGTAGCAATGGATGAGAAAGACCAAGAGAAAACTGCCTTCACTACCCCGTTTGGACTTTATGAATACACCAGGATGCCTATGGGTTTAGCCAACTCTGCCAGCACCTTCCAATGATTAATGCAGAGCAGTATGCATGATTTAGTGTTCCAGCTGATACTAGTATACCTTGATGACATTTTAGTGTACTCTGCTGACTTCCCTAACCATTTGAGCCGACTGGAAAAAGTATTCTCTAAGCTACGCCAGATAGGGCTGAAGTTGAATGGAGGAAAGTGTAAGCTGTTCAGGACCACGATTGAATTCTTGGGCATACTATATCAGCAGATGGAATAGGAGCTATGGAAGACAAGGTGAAGGCTGTTCAAGAGGCCCCTGTACCACGTTCCCAGACCGAGTTACGGTCATTCCTGGGATTGGCCAGTTACTATCGCAGATTTGTGCCAGGCATTGCAAAGATAGCCAAACTGCTACATGATTTAGTAGCTGCGCTCAATCAAGGCATGCAGACTAAAAGACAAAGTAAGTCACTCATAGGAGAGTTGTGGACAGAAGAGTGTGCTGTAGCCTTTGAGACACTGAAAAAGGCACTAACCTCCACACCGCTACTAGGGTTCCCTAACTTCTCGCTACCATTTATCCTGGAGGTAGATGCATCATTTGAAGGATTAGGAGCAATTCTTTCACAAGTGCAAGATGGAACAAAGAAAGTCTTAGCATATGCAAGTCGCACACTTCGACCCTCTGAAAGAAACTCAAAAAGCAGTATGAGGCTGGAACTGCTAGGTCTTAAGTGGGCCATGACTGAGAAGTTCAGAGGTTACCTGCTAGGATCACAAGTAGAGGTATTTACAGACAATAGGGGTCTGGCCTTCTGGGAGAAAGCTAAACTTGGAGCTATAGAGCAGAGATGGATGGCCCAGATGGCGATGTTTAACTACACAATCCGACATCGGGCAGCGAGAGCCAATGGAAATGCAGATTATTTGTCCCGCTTTCCTATTGAGACCACAGGCGAAGAACTGGAGGATGATGCAGATGTTGCAATAAGTAGCATAACAGCGGAGGTTATCAGAGAGTTTACCCAGATACCACATGAGATAGGGTTGATGGCTGCAACAAGCCAGAAAGATATCAGTGAAAGTGTACCTGCCGAATCAGCCACAGCGCCAGCAACCACTCAAGCATTTCCCACCTATTTGCGTGAGGAATTGGTAAATCTCCAGGGAGCTGATGATGTGATAGCGATGGTTAGGAAGATGGTAAGTGATGGCACTAGACCTGCAGGAAGAGATGCTTGAAAAATCCCCTTGGCTGCAAGGAAACTACTTAATCAGAGTAACCAGCTCGAAGTGACAGATGGGTTGTTATACCGGACAGTAAAGGGATCAGATGGATCCAGCATAAAACAACTGGTAATACCTGAGTCCATGAAACCACGGATACTGGACTCTGCTCACAGGGTGGGCCATCAGGGAAGAGAGCGCATGCTGCAGTTGCTGAGAAGTAGGTGCTTCTGGGTAGGCATCACAGCTGATGTTGACGTCTTTTGTCGCAGATGCAACCGATGTAACATTGCCAAGGCACCTCAACTGAAGTTTCATGGGCCTTCTGGAAACTTGATTGCCTCCAGACCACTTGAGGTGGTAGCAATGGATTTCACACTGCTAGAGCGGGATTCCAAAGGGTTTGAGAACGTATTAGTGCTGACAGATGTGTTCAGCAAGTACACCATTGCTATACCAACAAGAGACCAAAAAGCAACAACAGTCACCAAGGCCCTGGTGGAAAAGTGGTTCCAGTATCTCAGAGCTCCTCAGAGGATACACTCTGATCAAGGCCAGAACTTCGAGACAGCGATAGTCGCAGAGCTGTGCAGAATATATGGAGTCAACAAGAGCCGCACTACAGCTTACAATCCTAAAGGCAACGGGCAGTGTGAGCGCTTCAACAAGACCTTGCATGATTTGCTGAGACCCATGACAGGCGACCAGAAGCGAAGGTGGTCTGAGCATCTAGCTGAGGTGGTTATGGTCTACAACTCCACCCCCCACTCTTCGACAGGGTACTCACCATACTACCTCCTCTTCGGCAGAGAACCAAGGCTTCCTCTAGACTTCATGATAGGCACGCGCCCAGATGAAGAGCCGGAGACAACTGATGAGTGGCTGCAAGGTCACCTAGAGAGGTTGCACATAGCACACCAAAAAGCTGCAGAGAGAATGCAGAAAATGGCCGCTGACAGGAGGGAGAGAAGTAATCAGCTTCCAGGCCCCACACCATTGCGAGTGGGTGAAAGAGTGCACTACACTGACAGGGCCAAAATACAAGACGTGTGGTCCAACGACAAATTCATCGTATCATCAGTTCCAGAAGCTAGCGGTGGTCCTTATGTGATAAGGCCAGCAGGCAACGAAGATCTGAAGATGAGGATTGCAGCGCACGAACTGAGACGAAGTGAGGACAAGGATGATTCTCCGGATCTGGTAGATGCTACACTAGGCCTACCTGAGGCACCAGCTTCGCCAGAGGAGACAGACCCTGGGGAGGACACGCATTGTCTAACGCCCAAACCAGGCTGGTATGCCCTGCAGCCGATAGAGGGTCCTGCCCAGAGACGATCTGAGAGGTTACAATTGAAGCACCAGAGGTGGTGATGTTGTCGAGATGACAACAAAATTAGGAGGGAGATATGTGATGGGGCCGTAAAGACACCCCTGAGGCCCTGCCCCCACTTCATGTTCAAGGCATATTTATCGCACATATATGTTTGATGTCCGCTCAGCCCACGTGACTGTCAGCCCACGTGACAGCACGAGCAAGCGTTGCTGGGATGTGGAAAGTCTGACAAAGTAGAAGATATATTACTAAGGCCATAATAAAGCCTAAGAGTTAATTGTGGTGCATAGTTATGTGTTATATTTGGTAGTCATGTGTTATATTTGATAGTTGCGGGCCATATCTGTGTTTTCGTGCCTAATAGAGCAAATATTGCGAGTGCTATTTAAGTGGCCAAGATTAATACGTGCAGCGTGCAGTAAGTTGAGTGATTAGCCTAGTGCCTATATAAAGCATGCGAGGGCCAGCAGCGGCCTTTCTAAGTATCAATCCAGACGAGAGAACAAATGAGACGAGGCGACCTGTGTGGGCAGCAGATGGACCAGAGCACGATTAGCAACTGAGCACTAGCTGGGTGTTTGTTTGGTGTTTTGTTTGCTAGTCTATTTGTTTAATGTTTGCTTCAGTGGGCTCTTAGTCACTAAATGGGTTGTAAAAATAAATACAGCCCCTGCCTCAGAATCAAGAGTTTTATTGTTGTTCGGGTTGGTGTGAGTGTGAAAAGAGAGTGATCAAATATCACAGCATCATCATCATCATTCTCGCCCACCCTACCATATATATATATATATATATATATATATATATATATATATATTATATATATATATATATATATATATATATATTATATATATATATATTATAATATATATATAATAATAATAATAATAAATTCTTTAAGCACCAAACACGGCGCATAAGGCAGAAACCAGTGCTCTCCAGGTTGTTCGTTGTGACGCCACTCCTCTTAGCTCTTGCACATTATTTAGGCCCAACGTTCTTCCTTTTCTTATTATTGTTCTTCTGAGTGTTTCTTTTGGTCTTCCTTTTTTCCTCTTACCCTCAGGAACCCAAGTGAGCGCCTGTAGTGGTATTCTGTTGTTTTGCATTCGTAGGACATGACCGATATGTGTGTGTATGTATATAAACTCAGCTTAGGCCGGTCCCAAGCCCAACTGAAAAAGGAGGAAGGCGGCCTGCATGGAGGCAGCCCGTCCATCATGCACAGGCACAACAGGCCAATCACCTCTTTGTCTTAAAAACCAGATTACGCGAAACATAAGAGAGAGAACTGGACTGATTCTAAAGGCAACAAACTGGAACGGACTACGACTTATGGAACATGGAACACGAGAAGTATAAATGGGAAGGAAGAGGAGGTGGAGGAAGAAATGAGGAAAGCCAAATTAGAAATCCTTTTTTCTTTGTTTCTGTTAAAGCCAAGAAGTTATGGATCTTGATGGCAACATGCTGCTCTACAGTGGTGTCCCTACATCTGAAAGAGCTAAAGGGAGCGTGGGTTGTATTGTGGCCAAAAACCAGAGGGATAATATCAAGGGTTGGAACTTTGTCTTAGAATGAATTATGGTCCTAAAACTAAAAGAAGGAGAAACCATAGTCAACCTTGTCATTGTGTATGGGCCAAATGAAGATGAAGGAGCAGAGGTCAAGGAGGAATTCTTCGAGCTAATAAATGATACTCAGAACAGAAGCAAAGAACAAGGTGCTAGCAGCAAAACAGAAGTCCTGGGAACAATTTGTAGAAAAGCTAGAAATTGTTGCACAAGAAAACCATAAATTGTTCTATAAGACCCTGAAGATTATGAGGAAGGAAAAACAATGCCCTCTCAAATTTATAAAGGACAAGCAAGGCAAATTGCTTAGTGCCCCAAAAGAAGTAATGGAAAGATGGAAAGAATACTTCTCAGAACTCCTGGATGGTGAGCAAGATCAAGCATCAGAAATGATAACCTCTAGCACAGAAGAGGAAACCAATGGTGACGAAGATGACATAAAAATGGAAGAACTGAAGGCAGCACTGGAGAAAATCAAGATGGGCAAAGCAGCAGAACATGATGGTATAACACCAGAAATGGTTAATTACTCGTACATGGGAGCTGCAGGCAACCTATTACTCCTAAGGGTCCTACAGGCAGCTTGGTGCAACAAGACCATACCACAGGATTGGGAGATTGCCATAATAACACCGATTTTCAAAAAAAGGTGACAACTGACAATGTGGGAACCATAAAGACATATCCCTTCTCAGTGTCCCTGGTAAAATCTACTCTAGGATTCTGGAGCAGACTTTGACACCTAGCTGAGCCACAAATGGATGAAGTCCAGTGTGGCTTTCTAGCAAATCGAAGTATTCAAGACCTAATCTTCACACTCAGGCAGCTGAGTGAAAAGGCTCTTGAGTATAAGAGTGAGATCCATCTTTGTTTCATAGATCTGGAAAAGGCGTTTGACAGGGTCCCCTGGAACAAACTCTGGGACTGTTTGGCAAGGAAGAACATTCCAACACCTCTGATTCATGCTATACAGAGCTTCTACAAGTCTTGCAGAAATTATGTGAGGATGGCAAACCATAAGTCAGAAGAATTCAGGACCACCACTGGTGTAAGACAAGGTGATATCCTGTCACCTTATCTTTTCATACTCCTCATGGATGATGTCATCAAGGCATATAAGGAGAGGACAGGAAAGTATTCAGTGGGGTACTGGAAGATGAGACAGGTCTGTATTTCAGAACTGGCATTTGCTGGTGATGTTATCCTGATTGCTAAATCAGAGACACATCTCCAATCCAATCTGCAAGTCTGGAAGGAAGAGCTGGAGAAGAGAGGGATGGTCATAAGCAGCTCTAAAACAAAATCCATGGTGATATCACGAGAAGAAAGAAGACGTCAGATTAAGTTGGGAGAACAGGTCCTGGAGCAGGTTGACCACTTAAAATATCTCGGAGCTATTATAGACCGAAATGGAGGCATCAAAGAAGAATTGGCCACTCGAAAAGCAGCAGCTGGGAGACTTTTTCAGGCCATAAATCGAGGATTCCTCAGCAAGAAAGAGGTTGGTAAGAAAATGAAGATGGCTGTATATTGCTCCACCTATGTCCCAGTCTTGACATATGGATACGAGTCATGGGCAATGACTACAACCCACAAAAGCCAGATCCAAACCTCAGAAATGAGGTATCTGAGGAAGGTGGTTGAAGTAACAAGAAGAGACATGGTCCACAACCAGACAATACGTCAAGGCCTAAAATGCCACCCGCTGCAGACCCAAGTAGAACAGTCCCAACTAAGATGGTTTGGCCATGTCTGCAGAATGGGAGAAGATCGGCTACCACGACAAGCATGGGAAACAAAGAGCCAGGGATCCAGACCCCCAGGATGACCGAGAGTCCGCTGGTAGGACAACATTAGACAATCTTTGAAGGACCGAGGACTGGAATGGAACCAGGCCAGGAAGAAGACAGCTGATAGAATAGTCTGGCGCTCTTTCTTCCAAACCTCTACACCTCACAGTAGAAGGGGAACGACTAAGTAAGTAAGCAATGAATGCTCATCTAGGCTTTTGTATTCTCATTTGTTCTATCATTATCTTTCTTTGTCAACACTGTCTATATTGCTGACCAGATGTGGATATAAATCTACATCTTGTAGTGTTATTTCTTTGTATGCAATACTGTTATATTTCCTGCATTTATTTTCATTGTCTTTGTTTTCTCCCAGTATATTTTCAGATCCACTTGTTGTGAACTCTCACTACATATATCTTTGATTTGTTGCCAGTGGTCTACTGTGTCTGCAACATCTTCAAGCTATTGGAGCACTTGCTATTTGCTTGATATTATGACTAAATTTGTTTTTCCATTTCTTGATTTCAGATATTCTACATTGAAGTGGTGTCTATGACTATGTTAAGGTAGGGGGTAAAGGATCTCGTTACACACCCATTGAGGCATATTGGAAATATAGTGTTAATCCCATATTTTCTTGACCATCTGCATACTAGGAGTGGTGTGGTCAGCATCACACTGGCCACCTTTAACCTTCCCAGAGTTGCTCTGGTACCCAATTCATGAGGCTGGGTTGGCACCAGAGCCATCTGTGGTCTAAAATATCCCACCTCAATGGGGGATCGAACCATGCACTACCGAGCTAGGAAGCCAGCGCACTAAACACTGTGCTACTGTGGTACTTAAAGTCTAACCATAACGTAGGCAAACTCACCTTATCTAAGATCAATATTAAATGTCCTCTTTTTCCATCCCACTGTTCCCTGCAGGCTCGCATCACTTCCTTTTGAACACCCATGCAAGCTTTGGTCACTGTTGTAGCAACATGGGCAGGCCATAAACATTGAAGCAATGAAAATGTCTCATCCTCGTTAGCTTCTAGTAAAATCTCAAACAAGACCTGCAGAAATAGTTAATCAGATTGTTTTCACATAAATAATAATGTATGAATTATTAGAAACAGTAAAAAAAATTAATCTGAGAATAAATATTTAAATAAAAAAATAATAATAATAAGATCAAAATCATCCACATCCATTCTTAGAAAATTAACCACACAGTTTTATCCCCTTCAGTTATAGCTGATTATGGGAATGCACCCCTGATGTGATAGCTCTTAGCTGTTCGTTTTCCTGGTGTTCCTTTCAGTGTTTTTTTTTTCTCTTCTGCTTGTTGTGAGAGCTTCTTTTCGCCTAATTTGAGGCGGCACCATAGGGAGCATCACCACTTGGTGTTATTGTCGGCTGCATTCTCCAAGGTTGCTGGGTTTATGTCGAATCCCTTCGTGTCTCTTTCGGCACCTCAGCGTTCTGTATGCTGGTATTGAAATTACTCACCATACTTATAATGTGTGTCCTATACATCTCCAATCATTAAAGAAAATGAATGTGCTGAGTCAGGATGTGGGTGCTGCACCAGTTATCACTATCAATAGCTATGAACTGGCAGTGGTGCACCACTTCACATACCTGGGGTCTACCATCAGTGACAAACTCTCACTGGACACAGAAATTGACAGCTGCATTGGCAAAGCTGCAGCTACCTTTGCCCACATCACATCGCATGTTTGGGGAAACTCCAAACTCACAATCAAGACCAAAGATGCAGTATATAACGCATGCGTCATCAGCACGCTCCTATATGGCAGCGAGACCTGGAAAATCTATGCCGGGCAAGAAAGAAGGCTCAATACCTTCCAGCTACAGTCTCTATGCCACATCCTCAGCATTTCATGGAAAGACAAAATGACAAATGTTGAGGTGTTGTCACGTGCTGGCCTTCAAAGCATGTATACACTGCTTAGACAGCACAGACTATGCTGGCTTGGCCATGTCTGCCACATGGAAGATGGTTGCATCCCAAAAGATATCTTCTACAGACAACTAGCAGATGGCAAAAGAACAGTTGAGCAACCGCAGCTGAGGTTCAAAGATGTGTGCAAGAGAGACATGAAGGCACTGGACATAAATCCAGCAACATGGGAGGATGAAGCTGCCGATCGCACCAAGTGACGATGCTATTTATGGCGAACCTCAGATTGGGCAAAAAGAAGCTCACACAACAAGCAGAAGAGAGAAGAAAACGTTGAAAGGAGCACCAGGAAAATAAGCAGCTGAGGGCTGTCACCTCTGGGGCGCATTCCCATAGTCAGTTATGACTGAAGGGGTTATTATTATTATTATTATTAATATATATATATATATATATATATATATATATATATATATAGACAGGGTCCCCTGGAGCAAACTTTGGGACTGTTTGGCAAGGAAGAACATTCCAGCACCTCTGATTCATGCTATACAGAGCTTCTACAAGTCTTGCAGGAATTATGTGAGGACAGCAAACCATAAGTCAGAATAGTTCAGGACCACCACTGGTGAAAGACAAGGTGATATCCTGTCACCTTATCTTTTCCTACTCCTCATGGACAATGTTATCAAGTCATGTAAGGAGAGAACAAGAAAGTATTCAGTGGGGTACTGGAAGATGAGACAGGTCTGTATTTCAGAGCTGGCATTTGCTGATGATGTTGCCCTGATTGCTAAATCAGAGGCACATCTCCAATCCAACCTTCAAGTCTGGAAAGAAGAGCTGGAGAAGAGAGGGATGGTCATAAGTAGCTCTAAAACAAAATCCATGGTGATATCACGAGAAGAAAGAAGACATCAGATTAAGCTGGGAGAACAGGTCCTGGAGCAGGTCGACCACTTTAAATATCTCAGAGCTATTATAGACCGAAAGGGAGGAATCAAAGAAGAGTTGGCCACTCGAAAAGCAGCAGCTGGGAGACTTTTTCAGGCCGTAAATCGAGGATTCCTCAGCAAGAAAGAGGTTGGTAAGAAAACGAAGATGGCTATATACCGCTCCACCTATGTCCCAGTTTTGACATATGGATGCGAGTTATGGGCAATGACTACAACCCACAAAAGCCAGATCCAAACCTCAGAAATGAGGTATCTGAGGAAGGTGGTTGAAGTAACAAGAAGAGACATGGTCCGCAACCAGACAATACGTCAAGGCCTAAAATGCCACCCCCTGCAGACCCAAGTGGAACAGTCCCAATTAAAATGGTTTGGCCATGTCTGCAGAATGGGAGAAGATCTGCTACCATGACAAGCATGGGAAACAAAGAGCCAAGGATCCAGACCCCCAGGATGACCCAGAGTCCGCTGGGAGAACAACATTAGACAATCTTTGAAGGACCGAGGACTGGAGTGGAACCAGGCCAGGAGGAAGACAGCTGTCTATTGTTAGGTGTCTTCTCTGTGTGTTCTTTAAGGCAAGTGGACATGTGTGTATAGAGCTCCTTAGAATTATATTACCTCACTACAGATTCATACCATTGTACGACCACTAGCTCATCCAAACACCTCCGTGGATGAGTCCAGTATATGTATGATTGGAATTATGCCTACCATTGTTCGACCACTAGCTCATCCATACACTTCCGTGGATGAGACTAGTCTATGTATGATTGGAATTATGCATTATCTGCAGAACGTGAGTGTTTGAACTATAATAAAATGTATGAAGATGTCCTCAACATTGTTCAACTAGAAGACGTTTACAGATCGATACAAAAGACTGTAGAGTTGATGCCATAAACTACTGTGTACACATTTCAAGAATGTATCTGTGGAGCTTCGTCTCATTCAATAAATATTGTTGAAATTGTCCAGACTGCCTTATCATGACTATGAAGATATATACAACAAAGACCACTTGTCGAACCGTCTTGATATCGACAGGCATGTTATGAATTTTACTCATAACACATGTGTTATGGTTTCCTCTGCCTTTGACTAATTTTGAATCAATCTGTGATAAGAACAAGAGTGGAAAAAAATCTAGAATGGAACTCATCTCCTGTATATTAGATTTGTGGACTGTGAAAAGGTATCTGACAGTGTAGATAATCACTCTGGAAGCTGATGAGGCATTATAAATGTTCCTTGATGATCATTAACTTAAGAAAGGGAACTTATGAAGACATGACATGCAGATTTCTTCATGAAGGAAAACTTACAGAACTATTTAGGATCAGAACTGGAGTGTGACAGGGATGCCTATTGTCAGCATTTCTCTCCTTGGCTATTTGGGTTATGAAAATAATGACTTCCATAATAGAAATGAAATCCAGTGAACAGTGACTAAACAGCTTGAGGATTTAGATTTCACCAATGACCTCACACTTCTGCCATATCACAGTAATCAAATGAAAAACAGAATTAAAATACTTGAAAAGAAATCACAAGTGGATCTGAAAATGCACAGGGCAGAAAAAAAAGATCATGAGAATAAATACAGGAAACAATAACAAGATTACATTGGAAGAAAAATAACTAGAAGTTGTAGAATCATATATTCTGCTTCTTTGATCCTTAGCCGCCGACCATCAAAGCAGTCAGTGGCCATTACGTCTGGTGGCTTCTTGTAAGGCAACAACAAATTGATTCCACTTTGCTTGGTTGGTGGCATCTTTCATATAGTGCCCCAACTCTGGTTCATTCTTTGCATCTCAGCCTCCACAGTCCTCCGCCAAGTTGTTTTTGGTCAGCCTCTCTTTTGTTTTCCTTCAGGGGTCCATAGCATAGCTGTTCTTGTGATGGCACAGAGGTCTCTGCTGAGGACATGGCCAACCCAGCTCCAGCATCTGCCAGCTATGATGGTGTGCATGTCCTCTTGCTTGCTCTGAGTAAGCAGATCTCGGTTGGTGATGGTATTCGGCCAAAAGATTCGGTGAATTTTTCTTAGGCATATTGTGTGAAAAGATGACAATTTCGACATTTCCTTCTCTGTAACTCTCCAGTATTCTGCACCATAGAGAAGCACAGAAAGCAAACAGCTCTGATATAATCTTAATTTTGTCATAGTGCTGTTCTGAGAGGACTTCCAAGTTCATTCTGTTGTTGAGAATCATATATATACTAGCAATAACCCGTCAATAATGATGGAAGTAAATAAAAACACCTAACAATAAAAAAACTAGTATATTTTTAAAATATTATACTCTTGCTTGCTCGTTGTGACTGACGTGATCATCTCTTCCTCTTAGCATCTGCAGCTCATTTTGCAGCCATCTATCATTTTGATCCATAATAATAAGTCTGCAATACTGGTAACTTAAAATTTTGTCTTGAAGAAACAATCAAAAACTTACATTTTAAGGTTATTTTTAAAAAAATGATGAGTTAAATCCGTTTCCGGAATGAAACTGGGTTCTACACTGATTTCTACACAGCTAGGAGGAAGACTGCTGATAAAATAGTATAACATTCTCTCTAGCAAACCTCCACACCCTAGAGTAGAGGAGGAACGGCTGGGTAAGTATGTAAATTAAAATCAGAAGCAAACCTAGATTAAGTAAAACAGGAAATGAAGAATACAACACACTGAATGAGTTACAATTTGCAAGAATAACATACAAAAATAAAAACAAGTTGCAAAAAAATTCAAATGCACGTAATTAAACTTGTGAAAGATTTAGCATGAATTCGACAATTTGAAAGACAGACACTATGAAGATCAGCAAATCATTTATATATGATAATAATAATAATAATAATAATAATAATAGCCCCTTCAGTCATAACTGACTATAGGAATGCGCCCCTGAGGTGACAGCCCTCAGCTGCTTATTTTCCTGGTGCTCCTTTCGACGTTTTCTCCCCTCCTCTGCTTGTTGTATGAGCCTCTCTTCGCCCAATCTGAGGTGGCACCGTAAATAGCATGAGTTTCCCCAAACTCACGATGTGAGGCGGGCAAAGGTAGCTGCAGCTTTGCCGATGCGGCTGTCGATTTCTGTATCCAGTGAGAGTTTGTCATTGATGGTAGACCCTAGGTATGTGAAGTGGTGCACCACTGCCAATTCATAGTTATCGATAGTGATAACTGGTGCAGCACCCGCATCCTGACTCAGCACATTCGTTTTCTTTAGACTTACTATAGACTATTATTAGACTGTCACTTTAGACTATATATTATGACAATACAGAAAAAGATAAAAGATAAATAGGTTCAAAAAAATCTTACCCTAACACTTCCACTACAGATAGACACATTGTGTTCATGAAGAACTGAAATCACTGTTTTCTGTGCTACTTGGTCCAGTAGCTTTTTAATGGAAGGTTGTTTCACATAACTCATCTGGCCTTGCATTAACCACTTGTGGCCACTCAAAACCATCTCTTGTAAGCAGTAACTGATGTTCTGTAGGGAGAAGGCCAACAACAAATTCAGTCATGTCAAACATTCTGTATGGGAGAATGTCATCAAAGTCAGTCATGTCACACATGCTGTATGGGAGGAAGTCAAGAAAGACAGTCAAGTCAAAAATTCTGTATGGGAGAAAGCCAATAACAAAGTCGTTTTTTTAGTACATTCTGTATGTGAAAAGTCAACATTAAAGCCCCCAGAGATGAAAAACCTGTGTAAAAGACCTAAAGAAACTATACAAATACAGAGAAAAATGAACCCCACAGAAGCAAAAAAACACATCAAAAGCCCTGGCAAGGGGGCAACCGACCCCAACCAGGCGCGTCCCCAGGTGGCGGATAGTGGAACGACCTCCAGATATGGTGTGTCAGCTGCGAATTAAGTCAGTATTGCTGGACGAATAAGCAGTCGTGGACCAAACGGCGATGTCCTCCCAGCAGGACGGGGAGGGGTAGCAGGTGGCACTGATACCCCCACTGAAATCCCCCATATGTCCCATGACAGGTGCATCAAGCGAGTAAGAGCCGCTATAAGCTCTAGCCACGGGAAGGTAAACCTCGGTAAACAAACCAACCTGCTGCCTTGCAGCTACCACCGGGAGATGGAAAGGCTATGGGAGACAACCCTGAACAACAAACACAACCCGTCCTGCCGAAGACGGAGTGTGTTAGCTACGGCACAGACACCGGGAAAAATTAGGACACACACGCTTTTGCAGTATGGAGTCATGCGACAATCTCGACTTACGTCACGGCATCGCTTCTATCAGCTACAACCGGGGAGGAGCGGAGCCGGGCCCCTAGCCTCAAAAGGGCCCAGCCAAGCAACCGGTGCCTTTGCCAACGAAATGGTCGGGGGAAGGCAAAGTAGAGCAACTGACCAACCAACCCACTGCCTTACAGTGGCTCAATGGAATGCAGAAGGAGTGAGGAACAAGAAACCGGAGTTACAAGAATTCCTCAGGGAAAATAACATTGATATAATCTGCATCCAGGAAACTCACCTAAAAGATACCTAACGATTCTTCATACGTGGATACGAATCCTTCCGCGAGACAGGGCAAAAAGAACTAAGGGAGGAATCCTCACGCTGATTAAAACCTCAATCCCAGCAGTAGAGATACACAGATCTGGTGAGGACGAACTTGAATACATAACAGTCCAACTACTGCTGCCCAGTGGAGACTTAATGATCACAAACTGCTACAGCCCCCCAACCACAACTCTGGAGTTACACAAAGTGAAGCTTGCAGCATCAAGACACCTCATTATGGGCGACTTCAACAGCCACTCACCCAGCTGGGGCTATGAAGCAACAGATCTGAGAGGAGAAGAGGTGGAAGATTGGATGGTAGAGAATAAACTAATCCTAATAAACCAACCAGAGGATAAGCCCACCTTCTATTCCAGAGTATGGAAAACAACGAGCACACCAGATCTTGCTATGGCTACATATGACATACATCGACTCACCACTAGAACAGTAAATAACCAACTGGGGGGAAGTGACCATGTACCAGTCACATTACAGATATCTGAGGTAAGAAGTGCAGGACAAATTAATATGTCTCCTAGCTGGAATTTCAAAAAAGCAAACTGGGGATTTTTTAAAGAACAAGTCGATAACCTCTGTCAGAACATTACCCGCTCAAATAATGTCAATAAAAACATTTCCATCATCAGTGAGGCAATCATCCAAGCAGCAAAGAATTCAATTCCACGAGGTAAACGACGAGACTACAAACCATACTGGAGTGACAATCTGGGAAAACTCCATAGTGACTTAAATAAAGCACGGGAAACTATGGAGCAAAGTCCCACATTAGAGAACACCCAGAAACACAACAGCATAAAACAAGCTTTTAATGAACAAAAGAAAGCTGAAATCCAAAGGAGCTGGCACCAGAAGACCAGCAGTCTCATCATGGAAAAGGACTCAAGCAAGCTGTGAAATCTGACAAGAGTACTAATTGAAGAAACAACCAGCTTAAAAGAAAAACTGAAGCACCAAAACCCAGATACCTGCATGAAGTCATCCCTTACTTTGAGAGAACTAAATGCTGCCATAACAAAACTAAAGAACATGAAAGCTCCAGGAAAAGATGGTATCACAAATGATATGATCAAGAACCTTGGACCTGTAGCCAGGCACAAGCTCCTCCTAATCTTCAATAAATCATGGAGTACTGGAAAATTCCCAGATCGATGGCGAGAAGCAATCATTGTTCCCATCAGAAAGAAACAAAAGGAGAAAACAAGCAAGTCCAGCTACCGACCAGTTAGCCTTCTGAGCTGTCTGGGTAAGGTAATGGAAAGAATGGTGAACTCAAGATTAATGAAACATCTGGAAAAAAACCATCTGCTTGTTAACACACAGTCAGCATTCAGGAAAAACCGCAGCATCGAAGACCAGCTGGTATATCTAGCACAGGAAATAGAAAATGCCTTTCAGGAGAAAAAGAAAGTTCTGGCTGTTTTTGTAGACTTGACAAAAGCCTTTGATAATGTCTGGAAAGAAGGACTCCTCCTTAAGATGCTCAACAACAAAATTGAAGGGAGAATGTTCAGCTGGATACGGGACTTTCTCCGATACCGCACAGCAAGAGTAAAACTTGACGGGAATCTGAGCCATCGCGTCACTCTTCAACAAGGTGTGCCACAAGGAGGAGTTATCTCCCCCACACTTTTTATCATATATATAAATGATATTGCAGAGAAACTGTCTGGGAATATCTCCAGGGCTCTTCATGCTGACGATTTTGCTGCCTGGTATGCTGCTGAACATTTGCCTACTGCAAAGTTCAGGATGCAAGCAGCGCTAAATACCATTGGTAAATGGGCATCAGAGTGGGGATTACAGATAAACCTCTCCAAGACAGTAGCAGCCTGCTTCTCTCTGTCAAATCGCCAAGAAACGATCAAACTGCAACTAAATGGAAGTGAGCTTCCAATCGAGGAAAATCCAACCTACCTGGGAGTCAAGTTGGATAAGAGACTCAACTGGAAGCTGCACATAAATGCAGTAGAACAGAGAGCAATAAGAAAGCTCTCTATTATGAAGAAACTGGCTGGCACAAGTTGGGGTGCAAATACCAACATATTAAAAAAAAGTCTATACAGGCACAGTCAGGCCTGTACTTGAATATGGCATGTCAGCCTGGGCCACGGCATCTAAAACAAACACAGAACGTCTAGGGAAAGTACAAAATTCAGGCCTTAGATTAATCACTGGAGGGATGAAGACTTCTCCAATCCAGACAATGGAGAGATACACCAACATCCGCTCTCTGAATGACAGACGTGAGGAAAAGGTATTCACTCACAGTGAGAAGCTTCTACGAATGCCAAGTCATCCCATGCATGCCAAACTCCATAGCTTGACAAAGAACAGGCTGAAAAGAACCAGCTTCATAAACATCTCCAAACATCTGCATCGATGCCATGAAGAACTCCTCCCAAAACAACCTACTGAGATTGAAATGTTAATTGGCTATGAGGAGCCAGACGACTGCCATGGAAATATATCTATCTTCACAGAAGTCCCTGAAATAAAAAAGAAAGGCCACCAGACCCCTCAACAACTAAAAACCTTGGCTCAAGAAATAATTGAAGAAAAGTACAACCCGAAAGAGTGGACACACGCATACACAGATGGATCCGCTGAGGGGGCAGTAAAGAACTTTGGTGGGGGCATTTTTATAAGATTCCTAAATGGAAAGATCATCCGAAAGGCCTTCCCAACTGGAAAGATCTCCTCCAATTTCAGGGCAGTAGCTATAGCACTACTGCAAGCCCTGAAAATCTTCACCAGACCCGAACAACAACCACCAGCTAAGATAGTAATCTTCACCGACTGCAGATCATTACTTGAATCAATACAGAACACCAGAAATGATAACATGATGAATGAGATCAGATCCGAGCTTAACATCATCCAAAGGTCATCAACCATTGCCCCTCAATGGTTACCCTCCCTTTGTGGAATTGCTGGTAATGAGAAAGCAGATGCTCTATCAAGAAGTGGCAGTAAAATGGAACAATACAGCCATCCATTGCCGTATCAGGAAGCAAAAACCATAATCCACAACAAGTACAAAAATCAGTGGAAGGAGGAGGATATGTACAGCAGAGATGACCCAATACACCATCTAAACAGATACCAACAGACCACAATGTTCCGCCTGAGAACCGGCCACTGCAGATTACTAGGACATCTCTATCGCCTCAAGATATCCCACACAAATGAATGCCCATGCGGAACAGGAATCCAGACCCCAGAACACATTCTCCAGAACTGTCCAACCCACGATGAACCGCAACGTGCAACCTGGCCAAGGGGTGCTGAGCTCCAGCAGAAGCTATGGGGCTGCCGCGCCGACCTGGTAAAGACTGTGGACTTGTCCTGGCGACAGGCCTGCAGATTTAGCATGACTACAAACTGAACGCAGAAGAAGAAGAAGACATCAAGAGAGTTAATTCAGGTAAAAATATTTTCAATCACAGTGGGCTCCATAATAATTCACCCTTTGCCTTTTTAAGTAAGTCTTCACTTGTTTTTAAAATTCAACCAATAAGTGTTTGAGTTTATTTTACATTGTCTATATTGCATTGTCTTTAATGTCTCTATTGCATATTCTACACAATGCACGTGAAGAGACTAATTTGGATGCCTCAGTAATCCTAGGGAATGTATTTTAACCAGTCAGCTTGAAACTTCCAATGATGTAGTTGTACATCTAACCAATTTTGTTGTTATTGTAAGTTAGGTTCTTCCACTAATAGATGGAGGAAATATTTCCAACTAGGCAGAAAAAAAAAAGAAAATAATTTGACAATAATAAATACAAAAGATTAGTTTGAATTAGTAATTATAAGATTATATAATAAAAATAGATGGATAAAAATATAAATAAAATTTCATTCATTCATTCATAACCCTCCACTCCCAAAGGAGCATAGGCCTTCAACAAACACATGCCAAGTCCTCCTGTCATGTGCCATCATCTCAAGTTCTTTCCATGTTCTCCTCATCATTTTCACCTCTGTTTCCAGCTCTCTTCTCCATGTGCTTCTTGGTCTACCTCTGATTCTCTTGCCCTGGGGGTTCAAGAACAAGGACTGCCTTGTAATGCTATCAACAGGTCTCCTCAGTGTGTGTCCAATCCATCACCATCGTCTTCTTCTCATCTCTTGTTCCACTGGCACTTGTCTAGTTCTTGTCATCAGTTGTTGTTGTTGTTGTCGATATCCCAAAGCTACTGAGCATATCTACTCTTGGCAGCCCAATGCCATTCTTAAAAAAGTGCAGGTTTTCTGCAGTTGTTTTAATGTTCCATATAGTGAGTTGGTGACTGTCAGAGGTGTCTGTAAAAGTTTTTTCCTGGCGTTTGTGAGTGATGGACACTCCATGAGGAGGTGTCTGGCTGTTTCATAGGGATGAGAGCAGTGTCTACACATGGGTAGGTGCTGAGGGTTGATACGGTTTAGATGGCTATTGACTCTGGCGTGTCCTGTTTGGAACTGAAAGATAAGACTTTGATTTCTCCTGCTGAGTCTGTTTATGTTGTCGTTGTCTTTTGGGCAGGTCATTTCATTAAAGACATTTCGGCCATTCGGCCCGTTCACCCATCTGTTCAGCCAGATTTCCCTTGTGTTGTTTCTGAGAATCTGTTTGACTGTTCTCATGCTGCAGGGTCTGTCCTTTTGTTGTTTAGAGGCTCCTGCTTTTGCAAGTCTATCAGCTGTCTCATTTCCAGTTAGATCACTGTGTCCAGGGATCCACTGTAGGGTTACACTGATGGAGTAGGGTGTGATCAAGTTGTGAACCGCTCTTCTATAAGAAAAATGTCTTTGTTTTCATATGGAGTCTGTTTAAGTGCTTCCAGAACAGACATGGAGTCACTGAAAAATCACTATATCTGATGGCTTTTGTTCCATAAGGTCAAACTGTTGGTGTAGTAATTCAATGGCTGTCTTGATGGCCTCAGCCTCCACTTCATAATTTGAACAATTCTCACCACAGGAGTCACAGAACTCATAAGAGGATCCATCCAGGTACCATATGCAGACGCTGTATCCTGCAAAAGAGGTGGTCTTGAAAGCTGAACCATCTGTGTAGGCCTGGATTGCTGACGTTGGGTAGCTGTTTATGGTCTCAGGCACACGTCTTCAAGATTGTGGGTAGTGTTTCCCTGTTGGCCGTTTTAACCTATCATATGTGGTTTTGACGACTCTTATAGATCCTAAAAAAGTACTTACCAAGGATAACCAAATTCCCCAAACCCTCACTCTCTCTTTCCAATAAAACACCAAAAAAAAACTTTTCAGGAACCATAATAAACTAAAATATAAATAACACATATTACCAACCTAACAAACAATAAATTTAATTACTCTTTAACAATAAATCAACAAAACCTTAACCTCCTACCCACAACACGCGCTCATTATCCCATAAATCCCCATTTTCCAACAATTCAATCAAAACAACCCATTTCAATATTTATTAATCAACCCATAAATCATTAAATGTATCTCTACCACCCCTCCCCCCCCCGCATAAACCATATACCACCCTATTACAAAACCCCCATAATTCACCCAACCCCCACACAACCCCACAAAACCGCATTAATAAACTCTTAAATACACAAACCCACCCCACGCATCCCACTACCCTCCCCCACCCCGCCCATTCCCAAATAAAATACAATAATTTTCCCACTAATCATTACCCCTCACACTAACCTACTTCATATTACCCATCACTAAACCCCCTGATGATCTTAATAAAATCCTCACCCCCCAAAATAACTCATCACAAACCCACCAAACCCCACATCACTACATCCATACCGTTTCAAAAGACAAAATATTAATTATTAACATCCCCCTATAAAATTATTCCCCAAACAACATTAACAACAAACTAATAAAACCACACAATCAATACCCCTAATAAGGATCACCCCACCCACTACCCTCAAAATCATAACCACCAACCCCCAACCAAACCAACACCCCCATACTCCCTCTTAACCTCCCCCCCCTCCATACCCCCCCCAAATACAACCTCACTCATTCCATTCACTAATCCAATAACCACCCCCCACAACATATACCACATCCCATTACACCTCCATAACACCCATACTTAAAACTCCCATAACCCCAAACCCAACAAACATTATTAAAATTTAATTACACCAACTCCCCCACGTTAAAACATAATAATTTTTCCCACCCATCCCTCATACACAACTAAATCAATTACCCCTCAAGACCAACCATCCCCCCACCTTATCATACCCATATTTTTATATTCAACTAAACCCCCCACCTATAAATCATCCCAAATACACATCCCCCCCCCCCCCCCCCACATTATTCTATCCACACCCCCCCCCCACCACCTCCATTTCCCCAGCTAAAAACCCCAAAACCACAAAAAAACCCCCCCCCTTCCAACCTAAATTCCAACTACCCTAAATCCCCAGTTCAAACATTCGCACTCTTATATCATGGGGAGCACCCCCACAAACCACCCACAAAACCACCCTCATTAATACAAGCACCCAATAAAATCCCCCCCATAACTTAAAAACAATGCACCCATACACACCACCTAACCCCCCAACCATACAAAAACAACCCACAAACCCAAAACACCCAAAAACCATTCACCCCCCCCAAAAAATTTTCAACCCCAAAAACAAACACTACCCATACCATAAAAATTTCCACACCAGTAACCCCCCCCACACTCCCACACACATTTAAAACCCCCACCCCCCAAATACACCTCCCCCCACAACAACACCAATACTGAACCCAATAAACAAAAAAATCCCTCAATACCACCAAAACACTAACAAATATTAACTCACCAACAAAACCCACCTTCTAACCAACCCTCCCCATTCCCCTACCACAACCAACCCACCCAAAACCCACCAAAACAACTTCACCCCTCCAACCAGAGCCTCTATACCCCAACCCCAAAATGTTACCTATTTCAAAAAACAAAAAGTACTGCCCCCCCCCCCCACCCATCCCCACCCCAACACCCCCATAGCGCCCCACCCCCATTAATTTAATGTTTACCCCCCCACCCCCACCCCATTCTCCCCCCCCCCACCCTCCCAAACCCCCATCACTCCCCATAAAACCCCCCCCCCTGGCGGACCATTTGCCTAACCACAAAAAAATCTTACCACAAACCCCTGGCCTAACACATAAATCACCACCCCCAAACGCCCACCACCCCAATACTTCAATCCCAACTACAAAACCCTAACAATCCACCACCTCTACCCAACACCCCCCCCCTAACCCAACCCCCCTCCCACCTTACCCTAACCCCCTTCCCCCAACAAACCAACCCCCCCCCCCCCCCCCCCCCCCAACAACCCTACCACAACAAAAAACACCCCCCAAACCACACTCACCCCCCCCCATCCAACCCCACCCCCCCCCCCCAAATAAACACCCATACCCTTAATAACCCCCCTTATTATACCCACCCCCCCCTCAACCCCACCCTAACCCCAAAACATACCCCCCACCTCCTTAACAAAAACCCATTTCCCCCCTCCACCCCCAATTCATTCCCAAAACCCCACCTACCTACCCCCCCCCCCCCCCCCACCCTTACCCCCCCCCCCCATACCCCGCCAAACCATATCCAATAACTTATAATCACCCAACCCCACCCAACCCTACAACCCCCCCAATACCCCCAAATCCTACACCCCAAAATCCACAAAACCCTAAACACCAATCCATACCCTAAAACCCCCCAAATTTCCCCACCCCCACCCCCCCACACCCCCCACACCACCACCCACCCAACACAAAAACCAAACCCAATAATCCACACCCCCCCCCCCCCCCCCCCCCACACCCTCCATTTCTTTACCCACCGAAAATTTAATGCCCCCAACCATC
This sequence comes from Oreohelix idahoensis, assembly GCA_024509875.1. Classification (NCBI taxonomy): domain Eukaryota; kingdom Metazoa; phylum Mollusca; class Gastropoda; order Stylommatophora; family Oreohelicidae; genus Oreohelix; species Oreohelix idahoensis. The sequence goes on from JAMPIV010005321.1 coordinate 221,357, forward strand.
AATAAATCCCAAACATACCACCAATACCTCCTTCAAATACAACAACAAACCACCCAAACCCCCCACAACACAAACCCCCCCACCCCTCCACCCACCCCCATCACACATCCCTGCAGATATCAAAACAACCAACCAAAACCCAAAAAACCCCCAGACACATAATTCCCCCCCCCCCCCAATAACAACACAATACACCTATAACACCCAATAACCTAAACCACAACCTCAACAACCACCTAACACAACCCCACCCAACCTCCCCCATCTTTCAGTAAACTATCCCCCATCCCCCATCCCCCAATTTTCTCCCCACCCACCCAAGCCCCCCCCACAATTCACCAAAACCCCAACCTTTCCCCCCTACCCCCCCTACCAACCCCCCAACAAACATCAACCCTACCATCCTCCCCCATTACAAATATAACCTCCAACCACACATTTCACCATAATCCTCTCCACTAAAACAAATCTCCCCCCCCATCAAACTCCCCAAGGAAAACCTCCCTAAAAAAAACCCAAATCACTCCCACACCTACCCCGCCCCCAACCCCCCCCCCCGCCAATAAAACAATTCCACCCTAAAACAAACAACACCCCCATCTCCCAACCGCCCTATACCCCCCAACAAACCTAACCCCCTAATTTTATACTAATATTAACCATTACCCTCATGCCTCCTCCCTAGGAACAAAAAAAACCAAAAATCACCGAATCCAAATACCCCATATTAAATCCCACTTTCTCAAAAAACAAAAACTACCACCCCCCAACAAACCCCAAACCCATGGTTTTACACCTACACCAAACAAATATACATAACCACTACCTCCCCACAACACCTAAAGAACCTCCCCCCACTAAATTAAACCCTCAACCCCCCAAAACAAAACATAAAAAACAATCACCCTCCAACACAAAACCCCAAAAAACACAATAATACAAACCACACACACCCCCCAATAATCCACTAATAATCAAATCACCCCACTAAAACAATACACCTTTACTAAATTCCCCATAAATGGTTCCCACACCCCCCCCACCCAATACAAAAACCCCCCACCATCCCCCCCTACACCCCCCCCTCCAAAATCCTGGCTCTACCCAAAAACATAATCTCCACCCCCCCAATAAAAACCACAAAAAAACACAATTCCTATCACACTACCACCCAAACACTAACGCCCCTCACACCCCAAACCCCCAAAAAAACCCCCAACCCAACCCACCCAATTTATGACAAACTTCAATCAAGTATACAATCCCCCAACTAATATCCCCATCACCGCAACCTAACACCCCTTTATAACCAACCCAAAACTACCCCCATAAAACCCCATACCCCCCCCCTCAAACCCCCCCCCCTAATTAAAATTCAAAACCCCATCCTACCCCCCCAAACCCCCACCACCTCCCCCCAACCACCATAACCTACCTCCCCTTATACAAATAAACCCCATTCAAATTACATTCCCCCCCATACCACCCCCCGACAAAAACCCCCTCCCCCAAAACCTCAAACATCCCATGTTCAACCAAAATCAATTAAACATTAACCCTCCCATCTACCAAAAACCCCCATTCCCCCCCCACCCACACCATCCCCTAACTAAAACAAAACACATCCACCACCAAACTCACAAACCCCCCCCCCACCCCGCAATCCAACACAATAAAACAAACCCATTTTTATCCTCAAACCATCACCAACCCCCATAATCCCTCATCCAAACCCAATTCGTAAAAACACCACCCCCCAAACCCCCCCCCCCTCCTCACCATAAAACTAAAAAGAACCCCCACCAAACTTTAAAACCCAAAACAAATCCCCCACCAATTGTTAATAAAAAAAATATCCCCTACACTAACCATTTCCAACCCTGAACCAACCCCATCAAACAACAATCAAAAAACAACTAAATCCAAACAAACCCAAAACCATCCCATTATAACAATCCCCAACCCCAAATAACCTTAAACCCTCCCTCCCCTATCAATAAACCCCACAACTCACTGCAAACCCAATTTAATAAAACAACCTCCCCCCCCTCTATTACAATCACCACCAAACCCCCCCCCTTCAAAAAAACACACCCTAACAACCCACCAAAACAAAAATACCCAACACAATACCTCCCGCAAACGGGCACAACATAATACATCTAAAATACCCATAACAACCCCCCCCCACCCCACTCCTTAAGTCCAACCATCAAAACATCCCCTATAAACTACTAAATACACCATCCTCCTTCAAAACCCTCCCACCACCAACCCCAAATAAAACATAATCACCCCCCGTTTACCCATACCCCGTTTAAAATCCAATCTCACCAAATAACCATATCCCTCCCAAACCCACTACCACCCCCCCCCCCACCCTAGAATCACCCCCCCCCTATCCTCAACCTACCGCCCAACCCCCCCCACCTCCATAGCACCCCATAACCCACAAAAAACACACTCCACAATATTAATTGGACGAGACATCCTCCCCAAACCCCACCCCCCAAACAATTTTTTTCCAACCCAAACCCCTACAACCAACCCAAAACTTACTTCTAACTCATAGTTAACCCAACACTCATACCCCTACAACCCTTTAACTAATTTTAATCCCCCCCCAAATTACTATTCCCCACCCCCCAACTTAGGGGGTTCCCCCTACAATAATGTCACATAAACGAAAATAAATCCACACCATAACAAACATCATCCCCCTCTCCATCACCCCCCCCCCCTCCCAACCCCCCCCCCTCCCCCCAACTAACCTCACCCCACCAAACCCTACCCCCCCCCAACCCAGTATATAACCTCATCTCTTACCCCCCCCCCCCCATAACACCCATCCCCCTATTCAACCCTTAATCCATCAAAACCTACCCTTCATACACCCCCCAATCCCCTCAAAAACCCCCCTAATTTAACTCTTTAATCTTATCACATAACCCCATCTGATCCATGACTTAATGCACAATAAACTTCACAATTAAAAAACCCCCCACCAAAACCTAATATCCAACTCCCCTTCCAAACAAAAACATTTATTAAAATCCCAATACTCTAACACACAAACCCCCTCTAAATAACCCAACCCCCCCATCTCCCCCCCACCAACCCCCCTAAAATCCCCCGTCCCCCCACCATCCCCCACCCCCTAAACTAACCCCAATCTCTTACTCAAAAGACCCACACCAAACAATCACATATCATACTACCACCCCCAGAAAAAAAAATAAACCCCCCCAAATAAACCGCGCGCCCAAAAAAAATAAATAAATACTGCCATTTCAAATATAACTCCCAATAACATAAATCACCCTACTTCAACCAAACACTAATCATACATAACTTCCCTCAAATTAAAACACCCCCCCTACTCCCCGACCGAGAGTAATCCCCCAATACCGAAAAACCCCAACGACGTGAACCTTCTACTAAATACTTCCATCTACACCCCCATACATGTCAATTCATAACACTCCAAAAAACAAATCCCAGCCCATGTCCCCACATATCACCAATTTTTCATCAAAATACAACCCTCCCCCTCCATTCCCCATGTAAACCCCTTACCACCGACCAAACACTTACTTACCATAACACCTCAATACAATCAACCATCACCCCTAACCCCCCCCCAAAACCACTGACACACCCCCCACATACCCTTACAATTTCATTTAAAATAACTTAAAAAAACAAACCCATAAATCCACTAATATCCTCATCATATCCACACCCCCCAATACCCAACACCCACCTCCCCATCAACCTCCAAAATTTATCCCAACCCCATTAACAAACAACACCGCCGATTCCTCAACAAAACACTCCCCAAAAACTCCAATCACCATCCAAACATAAACACAACCACCCCAAAAACAATTCAAAATTACCTTCTTTACCTCACCCCATCCTGACTTAAAACCATCTCCCCCTGCCACCAAAATCCCCCCCCAACTAAGATAAACCCCCACATCCCCCCACCAAAACACTATTTAACATTATTGTACTAATTACATACAAATAAACCTAAGAACTAACGTTTAACACCCAAATCCCCCTCCCCCCCCCCCCGGGAGGGTTATAAATACAACACCCCAACTTAGGGGGGGGGCAAACCAACACTAACAAACACTTAAACCAAACCCAAACCCTCACCAAAACACCAATATCCATAACACCCCAAACAACCACCCCCACACTAAACCACTAATAGCCCCCAACCCCTCCATCTACCACCCAATATAATCAATTAACCCAACAAAACCTCCAAATTTCAATCATCCAAAAATCCCTTAAAACCTAAAACACCTTTTATCATTAAACACAAAACACCCTCCACAACCCACCCCCTTACCAATCACCCAACAAAATCCATCTCCCACCAAACCCCATACTACCTTATAAGTAATCGCCCCCACACCACCAACATAATATATCAAAACCCTCCCCAAAAAATCTTAATCACTCCAAAATTCCGCTTCAACCCCCCCAAATAAAAAACATAACCCATAACAAAAACACCCAAAAACAAAAAAATTACAAGTCAAAAAAAAAAAAAAAACAAACCAATATAATCCCCCATCCTACCCCAAACCCCCCCACCCAAAAAAAAAACAACACACCACACCCAAACAAAACACACCCCACAACAAAACCCCCCAACAAAACCAACCCCCCCCCACCCCCCCCAACCCAAAATAAAAACCACACACCTCAAATCCCACCATAAACATCTAAAAACCCCCCCCCCACCCCTACAAACCAACCAACACCAGGGGAAAAAAACAAATAAACCAATATACAAATCCCCAAACCTAACCAATCAAAAATGAAACACCTACCAACCAAACATCAAAAAACCCCCATAATAACATCCTCCCCCTTCCCAATCCAAAATACAAAAAACAAACCCCCAAAAATAATCTATACCCAATACATGTAAAAAAGGAGAACACTACCTTAAATCAAAATAAAAACTAAAATCAAAATTAACCCACAACAAAAAAAAAACCTAAATAAACAAAATAAAAAACCTATAACTTCCATAATTATTCTCATTACTAATATTCAACACTACAAACCCAACCACCAAAACCAAATACCATCCAATAAATCACAAAAATCCATTACTCCATTATTTCCTAAACCCATCCCTCAGTAAATTACTAAATATTAAATAATAAAAATATATTAAAAATCAAACTTCAAACTCAAAAAAAAAAAAATCCACCCCAATACTCCACATCATTAAATACCTATATCCTAATATTAACCATTGCAAATCACAAAATACCACAATAAAACAAAACAAATAAATTAAAAAAACACCCCCCCCCCCTAACCAAAACCACTCTAAACATCTTCAACCAATCCAATATAAAAAATTAAACACAAATAACCATAAACCCCCCCCCCCTCCTACCATGGCAATACTTCCCCAATATCCTCAAAAAACTTATCCCAAAACCAAAAATCCCATAATATACCAACCGATTCCCCCCCAAACCATAAAACATCAAACATTTTAAAACCATAACCCATTTATCCCAATACCCTCAAAATATTACCAAATTCTCCTCCAACATCAACTAAATACATATTCCCACTCTGAAACTTACATTCTTCAAATAAAACACTCTTCAAAACCACACCCCTTCAAATAAAAACCACTAAAAATATAAAAACCTATTAAAAAATATAAAAAACTAATATTTTCTAATAAACAAAACCCACCCAACCCAACACCTCCATTCCAATTTTTAAATATTCAAAAATATATCCCACTAAATCCAAATTTCAAAACAACCACAAAAAACTAAAAAACCCAAAACCTCCAAATTTCAATCAAAAACCTATCCAAAACAACCCCCATCCCAAAAAAATAATACAACACTCCATACCAAACACTACCAAATGTTATTAACCAACTATTTAAAAAACCCAAACCAAAAAAAAAACTCTAATTCCTTAAAACCATACCTCACAAACCAAACACAACCACCACAAACTTGTAAAAAAAAACACCCAAACAAAAAAAACTAAATACACAAAAAATCACAAACAACTACACCTCCAACATCCCCACCCACCACATTCAATATTACCCAACCACCCCTTCAATTCCCTCAACCCCCAACACAATAATCCCCAAATAATAAAAAAATAACACTCACAATCCCAAAACATAATAAAAATTCCTAAAAAAAAAATATGTGCAAAATCTATACAACATAAAATTCCATAACCCTTAACAATTAACCCAAAAAAAATAACTTAACTACACAATTCCCTCTAAGTTAAATTCAACCCATTTTTTAATTAACAATTCAAATAAATAAAATACAAATCACCACAAATAATAATATCAAACAACTAAATTAAAATAATAATAAATCAAATTACAACTTAAAAACATTAAACTCCTCAATACCAAAAAAATCCTCCAAAACATAACCCAATCCATTAAAAACTCTATACAAAAACTAATACCTAATCAATCTTACCCCCAAAAACACCCAAAAAATAACCCTTACAAAATACCTAAAAACCAAACCCATTCCTAAACAATTATTCAACAAACCCAAACATTCACAAAAAAAAAAAAAAACAATTACAACATAAAAATTAACACCACCTTCAATAACCTAAATAACCCCAAAAAAACAAAAAAACACCCCTAAAAAATACCCCACCACACTTCCCAACCACCTCACCCTAAATAACCAAAACAAAAAAACCCTACAAAATTAAAAAAAAAATAAACTTTTTTTCAAAAATTATAAATCATCCCCAAATACAAATACCATATAAACTAAACCCTCCAAAATAATTAAAAACCAAACAACAAACCAAAACAATAACCAAAAACAAATCAACTAACTATCCCAATATTAAACCATATTTAAAACATTACCCAATAACAACAACACCAAACAAAATAACCTAACCATTAAACCACTACCAAAAATACAACAAACCCACAACTTAAATTCCCAAAACACATATCCCAACCCCCTAAAAATCAACTTATAAAATTAAACTAAAATTCAACTAAAATCCAATTCTACACTCATCATTTTTCACCTCATTAAAAAAAACACAAACAATAATTAACCCCACCCACCTAATCACCATTATCCCCACCAAATTTCATCAAACTTACCCAACTAACACCCTAAAATACTTAAAACACAAATCCCCCCCACACTACAAATTCAAATAAACTAAACTTAAAAAAAAACCTTCATAAAAAAACCTCAAATCCCCCTTTAAAAACCCTCAAACCCAATTGCCCAATAAAAATAACTCTTAATCCAAAAAAAACTTAAAACACTCATTCAAAATCCCATTTAACAAAACCCCAAATAACCTAATAAAACCCCATCTCAAAAACAACCCTAAAACAACCAATCAAAACCTTATCACCAAAAAACTACAATACTTAAAAACCTATTTACCAAAAACCCTATAATAACTTTAAACCCTTCCACAATCTACCTATTAACCACAAATTTAAAAAATACACCAAATCTAAAAAAATAACATATTTTTTTTAATCAATAACTCATCCACCCAATAAATTTACTTTTAATACCTCCCCTAAAACCTAAAACCCCACCAAATCAACCAACACCCCCCACTCCAACAATAACCTACCCCAAATAATATCAAACAAACACCTATAATCCCCCCTAATTCAAAAACATATACATTTTTACCACACAAAAAAAATCAAAATCAATTCCCTATTAACCTAAAACACAACCTAATATCAATCTTACAATACTTACCCCATATAAAAAACTTAAACCAACATACTAACAACCCCCCATCAAAAAATTCACTACAAACCATCCCATAAAAAACAAAATTGCCCCCCCTAACCCAAAAACCCACTATCAAAACACCCCAAACCCACATAAAATCCCAACCAACAACTACCAAACTCAAAAAACCATTATACAACACCAATTTAACACATACCCTACCCACAAATCTTACACCCATTAAATAACACTATACTTAAACCCACTCCCCCCCCCCAACTAACCTTTACAACCCCAAAATCCATTATAATTCTCACTAACCAAAAATTCCACAACCAATTCACCACACAATAAACCAACAAAAATAAAAACCCAAAATACCATACTTAAATCTACCCATCTCCACCATTAAAAACTCAAACCAAAACACCTAAAACTCCTACAAATAACCCCACTTAACATATAACCCCTATATTTTTCAACACTCAAACCAACCACACTTACACAACATTAATAAAAATACCATATCCCAACTTATCCCCTAAATTATCAATAATAATAAACTTCACCTACTATCATTTCAATTAACCACAAAACAATACAAACCCCTATTAAATAACTCAATTCCACCCCAAAAAACAATAAAAACAACAAAAACCCCAAACAAAACAACCATCAACCCCCAACCCAACTAAAAATCCCAATCCATAAAATATAAAACAAACCCCCACAAACTTCCCAAAATCTCAAAAAACCCACAACCAAAACTATCAAACTTCACCCTCAAACCTTACCACAACTAATACAACTACACAATTTAAAAACCACATCAAAAATATTACCACCCCAAAATTACAAACCAAAAAACCAAATAATTCATAACACAAAACACAAAAATAAAACTAATACTCAAAATCTCTAACCCCATCCCCAACCTAAACACCCAAAAATTATTATCCACCATAAAAAACAAAATTAATCCCCCCCACAACCCCCCAATTACAACCAACCCTAACCATTCACCCTTAAATAACTACAACCAAAAAAATACCAATCACTATCATCTAAATAAAAACCTATTAATCAATACCACATTTACCCACTAAAAATTAATCAAACCAACAACATCTTACAAAACAAACCCCATACCATTTCAAAAACCACCCCCAAATTACAAAAAAAATATATCCTACATTACCAAAAATCCACCCTAACAACAATTTAAATTACCCCCAAAATATCAACCAAATACCCCACTCATCCCCCCTAATAAATAATCAACCCCCCACATCTCAAAATAATCACAACATTACACCATAACATCCTCTCCCCCCCATACACACACAACCAAAAATTCCAAAAAACCAAACACCAACAAATCATCCACCCCCCATAATAAACCCCTACAAAACACCATACCAAACTTATCCATACACCCAAAAAACTACAATCATACCCACAAACCCCCAAAACCAAATACCTCAAACACTAAATTAACCTCCAAATTCTCAAAAACTAAATCCCTTCCAAAAAAAACAAAATTAACACAATCCATTATTTCTACCCAAATTATATTCAATAAACAAACCATCTTAAAAAATCAAAATTTACACCAAACCATAAAAATTCCATCACAATCCCCTAAATCTTATTCATACCCCCCCATCACCTAAATTTCCACCAACTACCATTTTAAACAAAACCCAAAAAAACAATTAAATTCACAAAACATTTTAATTTATTAATCATATCCATTACAATTATCAAAAATTTCAAAAAAATAAAAACCACCACTAAAAAACCATAAAAATTAAACACCAACTATTCCTTCTAACCACAATAATCCAAATTAAATCTTCAACCAAACCCAATAAACACCCAATTCAACACAACCTCACCCTTCAATAAACCCCCCCCCAAAAATACCATCACAAAAAAAAAATCCCAAAAAATCAAAACAAAAAACCTCCACCAAAAAAAATTCCACAAAAATACAAATTCTTAATCCCTTTTTAATACAAAAAAAAAATACACCCATAACAAAAAACCACCTTAAACTTAAAAAAAAAAATCCCCCCAATATAATTAAAATTAAATTACATAAAATTCAAACACCATACAAAATCCAAACCAAAACCATAACCAACCCCAAATACCAAACCAAACCCCTCCTTCCACCCCAATCAATTCACATCCAAACCCTCAACCACCCAAACAACCTCAAAATCAATAACATCACTCACAAACAACTAACACAAACAATTATACCAAACACATACCACCCCCCAAAAAACCAACATCAATTTCATTCAAAAAATCAAATCAATCCAATCAAAATAAACTTAAAAAACATCCCCCCAAAAATAAATATACCCAAACCCCCCCCCCAAACCAAATACCCTCCACTTATAAATATTCCAATATTTATAAACCAATCATAAAACACCAATCAATAAAATAATCCCCAAACTTAAAACCATACATCTAAACAAAAAACCATATTACCCTAAAATCCACTAACTAACCAAAAAACCTTCAAAAAACCCCAAAATTAAAATTACCCATACATTATCCTACCAACACCTTAAAACATCCAACAAACAAAATACTCAAATACCCCAAAACTACCCCACCCAACCCAAAAAAACAACAAACCAAAAATAAAACTACCAAAAACTCCAAAACCCACATCCCATCATTCCATTAAAACCCAAAACTTAATCCTTCAAAAACTCCCCTATATAAATACAAAATAATCCCCCCCCCCAAAAAATCAAATCCAAACCAATAAAACATATTCACATTCCATACTTTAAAAACTAAAATATCCTAACTTTCTTCCTATATACCCCAAATCAAACCCCTAAAAACCAAAACCAACCCCACTTCAAACACCCCAACAACCACAAAATAAATATATCCAAAAAAACCAAAAAACATAACACAATTCCTTATCACAATCTAAAAAATCCAAAAAAAAACAACCATCAACCAACAACCCCCTTAATTCAATCCACACAAAACCCATACACATACATTCCTACCCCCAAAAACAATTACTAACAACAATCCAAAAACCAATATCCCATAACAAAAACAAAACAAACCCAACACAAATCCTCAAACAAACATTTAAATCTTACACCCCCCCAAAAAAAAATCCCCCCAAATAACCCCTAACCAATAACCCCAATTTACCCCAAAAATTCCAATAAACATACAACCAACATACAAATAAAAACCAAAAATAAATCCCCTAAAACCATTCCAAAAAAAACCCCCTACAATTCAAATATTCTAAAAATTACACCCTTCACATCATCCAAAAAACAACCTAACCATTACAAAAAAACCCCCAACCACCCTTCCACCATAAAATAATACACTAATAAAAAAACCTCCACCAATCCCAACAACCACAAACTAATTCAAATAAACAAACAAATTAACAAATCCAAAACAAAAAATTCCCTAATACATCCAACTTTCAACAAAATCATCCAAATCCCCAAATACCCAAAAATATCCAATATACAACTACACCAAAACAAAAAAAAACCCTCAACTAATATCCATCACAAACAAAACCTACAAAAAAAACATAAAACCAATCCATTACCCAAATCCCCTTCCCCCCCCACAAAATTTCCCAAAAAACCCCACCCCCCCACTTAACAACAAACATACCCATTAAAAACCCCAACCCAACCCTCCCACCCCCTAAATTACAAACAAACCCCACCAACCAAAATAACAAAAATCCCCCAAACACAAACCAAAAAACAAAAACCCAATCCAACCCCTACCCAAAAACCAACCAAACCATCCATAAATTTCCACACCCATCAAATAAACAAACAACCAAAACCTAAATCAAAACTAAATCCAATTCCCCCCCCCCCAATCAAATACAAAATAAACATATACCTAACCCACAATCCCCTAAACCCATAAATTACCAAATCCCAAAAAAACCCAAAAATACCCCCATCACAACTAAAAAAAAAACTACCCACCCCCACCCATAACAAAATAAACATCCAAACAACATCAAAAAACCACACATAAAAAAAAAACATTCCATAAAACTAACAAACTTAAAAAAAAAACAAAAACCCAAAAAAACAAAAAACCATCAAAAACATAAACAAAATACCAAAAAAAACCAAAAACCATAACAAAAACCCCCCAACCCCAAATAAAACAAACACAATCAAAACCAAACAACAACAATAAAAACCTACAAACCCTACCAAACCTTATCCAAACCCTCCACCAAAATTAAAATCCCTTAATCAATACAACAAATTCATAATAAATAAAATAAAAAAAAAATTAAAAACACCTAACAAAATCTAAAAAAAAACAAAACTCATCAACATACACCCCAACAACCTTTCCAATCATCCCCAACCATAAAATATCCCTACCATATATTACTAAAAAAAAAAAACCCACATCCACCCCCCCAATTACAACATCCCCAAAAAACAAAACCCCTAAACAACAATACACCAAACCACCCCAAAAAACTCAAAAAAACAAAAAAAACAATAAACCACCATACCAACCCACTAATTACACCACCCCCCCCATCATACCCCTCATAAAAATATAAAACCCCCAAACTAAAAAAAAAAACATACCAAAAAACCAATTAATTACACCCCCAAACACTTCAACCAACAAACCCCCCACAAAAAACCCAAAAAAAAAAACACATAAAATTACTATACCCAAAAACTTATTTTCACCCCAAAAAAACCCCCTTTCAAAACAAACATCAAAACAAACTCAAACTCCCCATACACCACATCCAAAACCAATTAACATAACCAAAAAAAAACCCCACCACACAAAAAAAAAAAAAAACACAACCAAAACCCTAAACATCCTCACCCCAAAATCTTACAAAACTACCTAACACCATAACAATAATTCAAAAAAACAAACCAAACCCCCATTTCAAAAAAACCATAAATAAACCACCCAACACCCCCCATAAATAAAAATAAAAAAAAACCCCCCCCACCCTTTTTTAAAAAACCCCTTAAAACAAATTCAAATACCTACTACCCCATATACCCATTAACCCTAATTAATAACCCAACCCCCCAAAACCCCCCCACAAAAACCAACCTAACAATCCCCAAATACTACCCCCAAAACAAAAAAAAAATCAATACCATCCAAAACCCTAACAACCCAAAAACCCTCCAAATTTAACCAAATACCCCCAACCAATAAAAAATCAAAACCCCCCCACCCCAATTATCTACATCAATAAACCAAATTCACACACCCCCAACTTACACAAATAAACCCCCAAAAAAAACACATAAAAAACACAAAACAATAAAAACACCAACAATCACAAAAACATACCCCAAATTTCAAACACACCCACAATACAAAAAAAACCCAAACCCCACAAATCTAAAACCATACAAACATAAATAACCCCCCAAACCCCCAAAAAACAAAAAAACCCCCCCAACCCTTCCCCACCAACATCCCAACACCCACAAAAATAAAAAAAATCCACCCAAAAATCTAAAACCAACCCTTCCCCCCCCCCAACCCAACCCCAAATAAACCCCCAAAACAACCCCAAAAATCACCCCAAACACACACCATCAAAAAAACACAACCAACTCCCAAACCAAAAACCCAACCATACCAACCAAAATAAAACCCACAAACACTACCAAATACCATTAAACCATTAAACCCCCCCACAAAACCCACCCCAAAACCCCCAAACCCAAAAACCAAAAACCCCCTAAAAAAAAACTAATCAAACCCAACCCATAAATCACCAATTCCAACCATAAAAACCCCCCCCAAAACTTAAAAAAAAAACCCCCTAACCATTAAACAATCCCAACCCAAAACCAAACCACAACCACCCCACAAACCCAAAACAAAAAAAAAAAACCCCAAACCCAAAAAAAAACCCCAACAAAACAAACCAAAAACCCCCAAAACAAACCCCCCCCAACCCAACAATTTCCCCCACAACCTAAATTTCCCCCATCCTTCACCATTACACTCAACCCAACCACAAAAAAAAAAACCAAACCAAAAAAACAAAACCCCCCCCCCAAAAAAAAAACCCCAAAAAACCCACCCCACCAACACCCCCCCCCCTCCCAAAAAAAACCCCCCCCCCACAAACACCCAATACCCTAACACCCCATTATAAACCCCAAACCCAAACAACCCAAAACCACCCCAAAAAACCCCCCCAAACACCCCCCACTAAAAACAACACAAAAAAAAAAACCCAACCCCCCCCCCAAAAAAAAAAACCAACCCCAACTACCCCAAACAAAATACCACAAAACCCAAAACCCCAACACAAAAAAACCCAAACCCCACCCCCAAAAAACAACACCCCAACCCCACCCAAAAAACCCCCCCCCCCAAACCCCCCCAACCCCCCCATACAACCAAACCCCCCCAAACCCCCCCTCCCCAAAAACCCAAAACAAACCCCAAAACCCCACCCACACCTAACAACCCCAACTAACACAAACAAAACAATTTCCCATTCACCCACCCCCTTTACCAAAAAAAAAACTTACAAACCCAACCCACCAAACAAAAACCCCCCAACAACCCACTCCCCCAACACACAACCCAACAAACCACAAAAAACCACACCCCCCCCCCTTACCCACCCCCAAAACCCCCCCCCCCCCCCCCCCCACCCACCCCCCCCCACCCCCCCCCCCTACCCCCCCCCAACCCCAAAAACCCCCAACCCCCCCCCCCCAAAAAACCCCCAACCCCAACCCCCAAAATTTACCCAATCCCCCCCCCAAACCCCCCCCCCCCCATTCAAACACCCAACCCCCCCCCCCCCCCCCAAACAACCCCTCACCCACCACCCCCCCCAAAAATCCCAAACCCCCCCAAAACCTATCCCAACCCCCAAAAACCCCCCCCCCCCCCCCCCCAACCCTCACCCCCCCCCCCCCCCCCCCCCCCCCCATTTTACCCCCCCAAAACCCCCCCCCCCCCCACCCCCCCCCCACAACCCACCACCCCCCATAACCCCCAACCAAACACAACCCAAACAACCCCCACCATCAAAACCCCCAAACCCCCCCCCCCATACCCCCCCCTCCCTACACCCACCCCCACCCCCCAAACCCCCCCCCCCCCCTAAAACAAACCAATTCAACACAACCCCCCCCCCCCCCCCCTCCCAAAAAAAAACCCACCCCCCCCCCAAAAACCCCCCCCCCCCCAACCCATCCCCACCCCCCCCAACCCAACCCCCAAAATTTACCCCCCCCCCCCCCCCCACCCACCCCCAACCTCACCCAAATCCCAAACCCCCATAAAACATCCCCCCCCCCCCCAATCCCCACCCCCCCCCACCCCCCCCCCAAACCCCCAACTTACCTATAACCCCCCCCCCCCCCCAAACCCCCCCCAAACCCCCAAACCCCCCAACCCCCAACACATCCCCCATCCCCAACCAATCCACCCAACCCCCAAACCCAAAATCCCACTACAAACCAACACAAAACCCCAACAAACCACCCCCCCCAAACCCCCCACAAAAACCCCCCCAAAATCCACACCCCCCCCCCCCCCATACTCCCCACCCAAATCCCCCAAAAACCAATAAACTAACCTAAAACCAATAAACCCCCAACCCCCCTACACCCCCACCCCCAAACACAACCCCCCCACCCCCCCACAAATAAATAACAAACCCCCCAACACATTACCCCCCAAACCCCCCCCCAACCCCCTACCCCACCCCCAAAACCCCCCCCATACCCCCCCCCCATTATTAAATCCACAATAAACACACCAACCAAAACTTCCCCCCCCCCATTACCCAAAACCATATCCACCCCAAAACCCCCCCCCCCCCCCCCCACAAACTTTAACCCCAATCCCCCCAACCACAAACCCCAAAAATCCCCCCCCCCCCCCCCCCCCCCCCCCCCCCACACCCCCCCCCCAACCCAAATCCCCCCACACAACCCCACCCCAACCCAAACTCCAAAATTAAACCCCACCCCCAACCAAAACCCCCTAAACAAAACACAATACCCCAACAAACCCCCCCCCCCCCCCCATTACCCACCAAAACCCCATCAATCACCCCATCCCACCCCCCTAACCCCCAACCCCCCCCCCCCCCCCACCCCAAAATCAATCCCCCCCCAAAAATAACCCCCCCCCCCCCCCAAAAAAACCCCCCCCCCACCCCATACCATCACTAAAACCCCCCCCCCCCCCCCCCAAATTTTTACCCAAAAACATACCCCCCCCCCAACCCCCCCCCCCCCAAAAAAACCCCCCCAACCATTAAACCATTACCCCCTAAAAACCATCCTAAAAACCCAAAACAAAACCTAACCCCCCCCCCATCCCCCCCCCCCCAACCCATACCCCCCCCATAAACCAAAACAAAATCCACCACAAAACCCACCACACCCCCCCCCAAAACCAAAAACCCCCATATCAAACCCCCATCCTAAACCCCATAAAATACACCCTAATCCCCCCCCCCCAAACCCCCCCCCCAAACCACCCACCCCCCCCACCCCCCAAACCAACACCAACAATATACTTCCTAAACCATAACCTAACCCCCCCCAACAAAAATTTACCCACAAACACCATCCCCCCCCCCCCAATTTAATTATTCCCTAATAAAATCAAACAACCCCCATTTTAAACCCCCCCCCCTACCCCACTAAATCCACAAATCCAATTAAAAATCTAACATAAACCCCCCCCTTCATAAACCACCCCAACTAAACCCCCAAACACAAACAACCAACACCCCCCCACCCCAACCCCCCCCCACCAATCAATACATCCCCCCCAACCCCCCCCCCAAAACCTTCACTCCCATAAATTCAAACCCCAATACCACCCCCCCCCCCCCCCAACCAAACCCCTTCCCCCCCCCCCCCCCCCCCCACCCCCACCCCCCCCCAAAAACCATAATACATAAAATCTCCCCCCCCCAAAATTAAACCCATTAACCCCCCCACATTCATCACAAACCAAAACCAAAAAACCAACCCCCAACCCACCAAAACCCCCCCCCAAACCCCCCCCCCACTAATTAAAAACCCCCCCCCCACCCCCCCCCCCCAACCGCCCCACCCCCCCCAACCCCCAACCCCCCCCCCCCCAAACCCCCAAACTAACCATAACCCCCCTACCCCAAAAACACTTCCTAAAAACCCCCCCCCCCCCCCCCCCCCACCCACATACAACCACCCTATCCCATTTACACCCCAATCAAAAAATCAAAACCTATACAAACCCCCCCCCCCCCACAAATCCACCCCAACAACCCCCACCCCAAATAACCCCCTGTACCCCCCATTTTTAACCCCACCAAACCCCAAAAACCAATCCCAACTTACCCCCCCCCCTAATAAAACCCCCCACCACATCCCCCACAAAAACCCCCAACAACCCCCCCCCTTACCCCCCCCCCCCCCACCCCAAATTACCAACATACCCCCCCAAACCCAATAAACCCCCTTTTAAACCCCCCCCACATCAACCCCCCAACTCACCCAACCCCCCCCACCCCCCCCAACCCCCCACCCCCCCCTCCCCCCCCCCATCTAAAACACCCCACCACCCTAAAACCCTCCCCCCACCCCCACACCCCCACACAACCCCCCAACCCCCCCCCCAAAACCCCCACACCCACATTTCCCACACAACCCCCTTACCCCACAAACCCACCCCAAAAATCCCTACCCCCCCCCACCAAAAACCAAAACCCACATCCCCCCCAAAAAACAAAATTCCCACCCCACAACCCCCCCCCCCCCCACCCCCCCCCCTAACAAATCTTATTACAAAAACAACCCCACCAACAAAAAATAACCCTACAAACCCCCCCAACCCATTAACCTCCCCCTAACCCACCCCCCCCAACCCCAATAAATACCCCCCCCACCTACAAACACCCCCCCATATAAACACCCATCCATCACAACCCCAACCCCCCCCCCCAACCCACCCCCCCCCCCCCCCCCCCCCCCAATCAACATATCCCACTACACCCCCCCCACACAATCACCAATCCCCCATTAACTTACCCCCCCAATACCAACCTACCCCCACCCCCCCCCCAACATACCAAAAAAAATACCAATCCCTTAACCCCCCCCTCCACCACAAACCCCCCCCCCCCAATTCCCCCAACCCCAACCCCCCCACACCACACAAAAACAACATCACCCCCCCCCAACCAACCTAAACCCCCAACCCCCCCACAAACCCCCCCCCCAACACCCCCCAACCCCACATCCACCCAAAAAAAATAACCCCACAACCCTCCCCCCCCACTAACAACCCCCCCCCCCCCCCCCTACCCCTACCCCTCCCCACAAACACCCACACCCCCCCAAAACCCCCCCCCCCCCCCCACACCACACCCCCCCCCCCCCCATTCACCCACCAAATCCCCCCCCACAACAACCCCCCCCCCCCCCCCCCCCCCCCAACCCCCCCCCCCAATTAACCCCCCCAACCCCCCCCACCCAACCCCCCCACCACCCCCCCCCACCCCCACAATCACCCCAATTACATAAACCCCCCCCCCAACCCCTCCTCCCCCCACCATTTCCCCCCCCACCCCCCCCAACACAAATCCAACCCCTAACCCAACCCCCCCCACCCAAAAAACCAAAACCCCCCATCCCCCCCAAACCAACATCCTAACCCCCCAACCCCCAAACCCACCCCACCACCAACCCCCCCTACCCCCCACCCCCCCCCTAACCCCACAAACCAATAAACACAATATACAAAAAACCACCCATTCCAAACACCCCCCTACAACAAACCTAATCCCACCCAAACCCAACCAACCAACACCCAACAAAAATTAAACCCCCCCCCCCACAAACCCCACCACAAACCCCCCACCCCACAACCCCCCCCCCACACACCACCCCACAACTAACCCCACAACCAAAAACCCAACCCAACCCCCCCCAATAACCCCACCCCCCCACCCCCCCCCATACACCTACCACACCACAACCCACCCACCACCCCACCAACCCACCACTTCCAAAATATTCAACCCCCCCAATACCCCCACCCCCCACCCCCATCACCCCAACCCCCAACAACCCAACCCCACAACCCCCCCACACCCCCCAAACACCCCCACACCCCCTCAACCATACACCACCAACCACCACCCCCCCATAACAACCCCCCACCCCTCCTCCCCCCCCCCCCCACCCCACCACACCCAACCACCCCCCCCCCCCCCATCAAATACCCGTGAATCCTCAATCAAAACTCTATTTACACTAGACCCTCAACCTCAACACCTCTGCTCAAACATCGTGCTCAAATTCCCAATGTAGTTCCTAATTTGCGTTCCAAACATAACATCCCCTACACTGCTTCAAACAACCATAAAATGTTCCACATAAACCCATATCTAATATGACACTACCTCTCACTTAATATCACTGATTAATAACCAATTTTTATGCAACAACCATATACAAAACTCAGGACTCCAAACAAAGCACTGCAGTTTACAATGCTGGCCATAAACCAATAAAATACATATGTTACATATATGGGAAAAAAATCACAAAAAACATGCAACTGATAATACTCTCATCACCAACAAATAACTTTAATATTTCCTTAAGACTCCACACTACATTTTCCCCTTACACATACCACAAACCCCCCCTCCCCACTTTTCCTAATGCAGCTACCATTACTACGTGATAAAATGTAACTTCATATCGCCAAAGACTGAACCATCAATAATCTCTCACCCCTTAAAAACAACCCAGATTCTACCCAAATCAATCCAAATTCCCTTACCTTGTCATTCTACTTCTATCAATCTACAAATAAACACCACTCCATCCCAAATATACTACACCAACACATTCAAAACCTATAACTAACACACCAAAAAACCCCAATAATCCCACAACCTCACCATAACAAATTAAATACCTCCTAAATAGCCCCTATAATCCCCAGACCGACACCATAAACCATAACATAAAATCCCCCCAGCTAATAAACAAAACCATACAGTCCCAACCAAACATCCCTGGAACTAAAGAAATCTTATTATAAAATACTAAAATTCTCAACAAACACTTCCAATCATCCCATAGAATTTCATGCCAACTCTTACTTCCCCCCCTACACCACTGGCACCCACAAATCAATCAATATCATCCACCAACCACCGCAAATGCACACAAAACAACGAATCACGAACCACAGCACACAACCAGTTCCTCATCCTTTACCTCCACCCAGCCTTCTGCACCACAAATCTCGATTCACCAACACACACACATAACAAAAACCAGCAAATATAACATTATAGATGAGGATGCTTTCACCATCCATGTACATAGAAAGAAGACACAAAACACATGATTACAACTCTTTTCCAAATGTTCATCCACACTAACCTATACATAAACCAATTCAACTTTTAAACCCCCTAATGTAAATTCCAAACCTAATTATAATCCACTCGTTTCCCATTACTTCTCGACAAATAGCTAATTCAATCCAATGTCCCCCTGATTTACACTTTCATATCATCCTTCCCTTCACCCCAACAACAATGTTTTATTACCTTCAGATCAATAGGTATCATCAAAATCCATTTACAAAAATTGTAATCACAAAATCAATGTACTGATTACACTCATTCGCGTACTGAAATCCACACAAAAACACAGATGCTTAAATGCATTACAACTTTACAATCAAAATCATTTATAACATCATAATTATACTGAACTCTCATATTCAACAACATACAAACACAACTCATCACTGTACTATATACACCTTCCAATGCACCCAATGTATAAACCAACATCTGTAAAACTAAATTTTCCACACTAATACATATCACTCTCAACAACCCCCCTCAATAATTACACCTTTATGACCCCTCCGCTTGTATCCACACCAACATAACCAATGTACTGCATACCACACACCAACAAACCGATCGATAGACAGGCCACCAACGACACTGTACACAATTACAAACACTCCAATTTATGAACCACAATTTTACTGTTGTACGATTCCACTTGGATACATCTGCTAATTTACAAACTAAACTACTGATACCCCCCTCCCTACATAATTACCACAAAGATCATACCAATTGATCTTACAATTATAAAGTAATCACAAATTTATCATTTACTGCTCAACTAATCAAAACAAATTTCAAACGAATACTTCAACACTTGTGTCTCACTAACATACCTCACAAAATGATACATTAACTCTCTACTGTCATCAAACCTTAACATATTTCATGTAATCACGTCGAACAAATTAAAACCATTAACACCTCCATTCATTAACCTGTTGTCCATCACAACGCAAACATTTCCGCGCAGACTTCCCCCCTACTGGATCACAACCTCATTACATGAGATTAAAAAAACAAAAATCTAACTAGGTAAATATTGCCTCGAACCAATCGCCTCTTAATATTACTAATAAAATTCGCGTATCTCAAATTCACTCGCTGGTTCAGTCGTGCAATTTTTTTATCACAGCTTTATTGACGCATGCCAAATAGCAGTGCAGTCGTCAGAAAGGGCAAAATCAAAAGCTCGACTGTTTTTTAATCAAAACAGAAAACTGCGCCAATTATGGCCAGGAGACGAAGCTTTTGTGTTGCTTCCGAACAAGGAAAATAGATTGCTGATTTCTTGGAAAGGTCCTTACAAAATCTAAGACAAGTTATCAGATGTCGACTATGTTGTAGATGTGAAAGGAAAAGAAACAATTTTTCACATTAATATGTTACAACAATTTCATACTAGACCACCACATCTACGTCCTTTCTTTGAAGCTATTGACGAATCTATTGATCGTCGTTCCTCTTTGGCAGTAATTCAGGAGGAAATTTCTGACTTTTCTGATGATGGTGAACCTTGTTAACGGATTTCAGACCTATCAAACTGAAAACGTATCCTATCCCAATTCATTTGCAGTCTCAGATACAAGATGAGATAAAACAGATGATTAAATTAAACATAACTGAACCGTCCAATTCACCATATAGTTTTCCTATGGTGTTAATCAGAAAAAGGACAAATCTATAAGAATTAGTATTGATTTTAGATGGTTCAACGCAGTGTCCATTCGAGACGCGGAACCTCTTCCCATTCTTGAATCACTTCTTGACAGACTATCTACTGCCACTTTCTTCACTAAGTTTGACTTATCAAAGGGATATTGGCAGGTTTTTATTGTTACACAGCTTTCATACCTTTATGATGTTTCAATTTATATATGAACGCTCCTTACTGCTCGACCTTCTAAGTTCCATCATTCTTGGAATGATCATATCAACGGTATTCATTCTTTGTTAGATACCTTATGATGTCATAATATTTACTGCTCTCGTACTAGGTTTTTTTTCTGAAATTACCTTTCTTGGTCACAAGGTTGGAGGTGGAGTCTTAAAACCTGAAGATTCTACGGTCTCCAAAATTCTTAATCTGGATATTCCTCGAACAAAAAAATAAGTCTTTTGGGTTTGATCAATTTTTATAGCCGATTTCTACCCAATTTTTCTGATTTAACCTCACTTCTGTCTGTGTTACTGAAGAAAGATGCAGCAAAGAAAGTAATTTGGACACATGCATGTCATGATGCATTAAACGTGATAAAATGTGTTTTCTTGAAATCGCCAATATTGTGATTGCCTGATATTCGATTTCCTTTCATTCTCAGAGTTGATGCCAGCAATGTCGCAATAGGGGGAACACTAATGCAATAGTTTGAAGGCCACATGCACCCTACAATGTATGTGAGCAGGAAGTTAACCCCCACAGAAATACCCAATCGTGGAACGAGAGCTGCTAGCTATCGTTTTCGCATTCAATAAACTACAGAGATACCTCTTGGGAGCCCACTTCACTCTTGAGACGGATCAACGAGCTTTGGGTTATTTACAGACAGCTTGTTTTACAAATCCGAAGGCAGCTAGAGCCAGCTTGGCGTTACAGCCATACTATTACAGCATTAGATCAATAAAGGGCTATGATGTGTTATCCAGATGCATCAAGGACGCTCCATCCAGGGTTCATAGCAAATTTCTTCAAGCATTTTCCAGGCTTTTTCCAGATCCAGTACGTGATTTTCAAGGATGGAAAACTCTAATATTTTCCTCATCTAATTTTCTCAGATATAATTATCACTTTGCTGACCAGCAATTCGGAGCATTACTGTCTCCCATTACCAAGGGTGTTTGCAGATTTCTGTAAAAAGAACTTTTTTTTTTTTTTTTTTTAAATTCATAAAAGATTGAAAAACAGACATGTTTCCCCAGTTTTTAGTGAATTTGTTCAACGTCGGTGCAATAAAAATGTTAGTGACATGGTAATGAATAAAATAAGCTTGATTGACGCATTGATTTAACGATTAACCACATCTATCAACATAAAAGGCTAATAATGTATTCTGCATCTGTGGCATCTGACAATGAGCGTTTGTAAATGTTTGAGTAGTTAAGTACCTCTAGTTGGAGTCTGAGCTGCTTTTTTCATTGACTGGGGTTGAAGTTGTAGCTGTAGGTCTCTGCAAGAGTCTTTGTCTGGATCATTGATAATCCTTGACTGTGTGGTATAACTTGAAGCAGGGTATCGGGCATAGAGGTACATTGCAGTCTGGGCAGTACATGCAAGTCTGGCTTCTGTTCCCTGCAGCCTTACACACTTTACAGTCTGGTTTGTACCTTGCCCTTTCATATTTATCAATGAAGTGGTGCTCAGTAAGTTGTGTTGTTGTGACCTGTGGTTTTAAAGGTGTCACATTGCGTTGAAGAATAGCAGGTTCAATAAGAGTCATACTGACATCCTGATCTTTGCTTTAATCTTTTTTTGTAGAGTTGGCAGTGTTGTAGGTTATGTGCCCATTGACCAGGGTAGTTTCAACTAAGAAATGATATAAAAATAGGATCTGTGTGGGTAGGGGTAGCTTGCACCTAGTTGGCTGAAGTGGTTGACACCTCCCATACTTTTGCAGTATTTTTCTGCAAACACTGGCTTCTGAATTGTTCTGCCCTAAAGAATTTGTCTTTCTAACTGTCTTGTTTATATTATCATTGGAGTGAACAGTAGATATGAGGTTAAATCTTTTCGTATCATGCCAGGTGACTGTCGGCATGCCTTATCTTCTGTCGCACAAAACACAGAATTTGTCTTTCAATTTGAGTTGTTTTTTGTTCAGTGCTACAAGAAAATGCTTCCTATTTTCAGCTACTGTTCCAAATGCACCAATCTAATTTCAGGTCTTGAAATAAAGCTGAAGGCTGAATAAAAACTACCACAGAAGAGAATATGTCCCTTGTTGCGTATGAAATTTGAATTAAAACTATGGTGACTTTTCACTGAAAAAAGAGTCCAAATAATCTCAGCTCTGAGAGTTTCTTCCTTGGTCACAAATGATGTCACATCTGTAGGTCTCCTAGTAGTGTTAGACGTTTTTGACGTGTCCGAGGGAGTAGTGTTAGATGGTTTTGATGTTTCTGAGGACTATCAGAAGAGAACAGAACCAACCCAAAGACGACTATCACACTCTCGACCGGCAGGGACAGATAACTATTTTTCGACTCAGGACAGGGCATAACAAACTGAATAAACACATGCACAAGCTACGATTGTCTGCTTCACCACTGTGCACATGTAGATTAAACGAACAAAGTTTCTGAGGGAAAAACTGCTCCTTGGGGTTGTGTTCTTTTCTGTTTAAAAAAAAATGGAACACACAAATAACTTATGAGTAGGCCTAAGCTATGTATATTTACCAAGTCAAAGTTCTAAACGCATGAATAATATAGTCAAACAATATTTAACTAGAACAAAGGTTAATATACAGTAATTGGGAGGGTGAAGGTATGATGATATCCTTATAACACTTATGATAAGTGAAAACCTATTAAACATCTAACTGGAAACATCAGGCCTTTACACACACACCCCCTCTCCATCTTTACTATTTTTGTTTGATTTTTTTTGTTGGGGTTTGTTTTGTTTTATCGTTTCTGTTTGTTTTGATTAAAAAAAACTTGTTTTAAGTTATTTTTAAAATTTTAAATAACATAGGCCTATGCACAAAATTGGTAATTTTCATTTATCCTAATTAGAGTGATTTGACAGATGTGATGCCACTTTCATGTATCAGCGGTTATTCATGTTATCTGGAATTAAAAACATGTAGGCCTAGGCATATCCTAATTATAACCCTGCAGAGCAGAACAGGATATGTCTCTTTATCATAAATATAATAAAAAAGCATTCAAAATATAATTATTTCCAAAAAAATGTGGTGAAATGAACAGTGGGACATGGTCTGATAACAGGGTAGGCTATAGGATATGGAATCGCCATCAATTTCTATTCCTGACCATCTTAAACTGTGTCAAACACGTTCCCATAAGCAGTTGTAAACCAAGAAATTTCATTCAAACACTAATTTTGGCCATGGTTAAAAATAAAACTGTAAATAGGCCTACATTGTAAATTAGACGCAAGTACAGTAGGCCTATGTATAAACTGCACTTATGTAAATATGTTTTATAAATGAGATAAATGAATTTATTACTTACCTCAGTTGAAATGAACGATTTAATGCAACTTCAATGCATAGAGACAAGTTCTTGGTGTTTTTTTAAAGTTTTGCCTCATTTTGGCGAGGCGCGTCCCATTCAAACTAGTCAGTTATATTAGGGCGCATGTCCAAATATAAAAGACCCTTAGGTCTGAGGTTATAAATCAATTTTTTCCCAGTCGCTTTCGAGTAGCAACAGACGCGAGCGCTAAACAATAAATCTGCGTTCACATCATTAACGCAAATCGCCGAATACACAAACCACCGAAAACGTCTGGAAATGGATTTAGTGCGCAAAGGGAAGTAAAAATTCTACGGTAACTGAAGTTTAACGAAAAATACCACCAATAACTGAAAAATGGACAACTTTCGATTTGTAATTTTTTTTCCAGGTCCGATGCGGGAAATTCAAGGCTTTTAGCCATTTTTCCAGGCTTTTCAAGGCCTGGATTTTTCTTTTCCGTTTTCCAGGTTTTCAAGGTTTTTCCAGGTTGCTACGAACCCTGTCCATCATCCATCGTGTCAACAAGTTCAGATGATCAACATAATGCAATGTAGTCAGTATATCTACATTCACAGATCCATTGCTCAAAACATGTCGCATCAAGAACCATGTAATTTGATTAAGTCACCAGATTCTACTTTTATCACGGTGATGTTATAGCAATGTGACCTGCACAGCCACATGATGATGCTGAATTATGGATCACTTCATATCTTGGGACATATCGTTTTACTTCGGACATTGCATTGACACAACATACATTCATCCCCAGATGCACATTTCAAATACCAGTTGTCAAGAATAAAATATGTGCAAATGTTTAAATTGATTCAGTTTGGAACATTTTTGACATACACACATTAACAGTCAAGAGACTTTATGCTGTTCTGTCAAGGGAGACAACTTTTAAATGAAGCTCATACCAGGATTTCAAGGGAGTTAACAAGGAGATTTGATATGTGATTTTACTTCAGAGTTTATGGATTTTTCATCTTATACTATTAAAGAGACAACAATCATGGACAGATTCAAGAAGGAATTTATACATGAAACTTCAAGCACTATATGATTGTGTGCATGGAATGGACTTGACTTTATAGGAAATAATAGCTTTTTCCCATACAGGATTGGAAAAGATATATTGACTTACCATATTAATTAACTTTCAACACAAAAGAATATTACATTGACACTTATGGATAGGATATTGAGGCGCTGTATAAGCCATTATAAAATTGAATCATGATTCATTGGTCATATTATGTATATGATACAATTTGACACACCATTCACTACCACACAAAACTTTGTGTATTTGACGATGTGTAACAGTCAAACACTTTGTGTGTGTCAAGTGTCTGTCTTACTTTATCTATGATTGAATAATATTTTTATAAATGCTTAGCATTAATGTTAGTTTCAAGTGATATTAATTGACTAGGTGACATGACAATGAACAGTAGGTGTCTTCTGACAGACTGAAGTGTGAGAATGCATGTGATATTATCATTATTAATGTTACATGTTGACTGACGTTTGCTATAGTACCTCATTATGATGTGAAATTGCTTTGAGTCTTCCATAGACATTGGTATTAGCATTTTATGCTGGTTTTCCACACCTCGTGTGTTAAATTGCCTACATTACGGCACAAACATAGGTCTATGCATGGCCATATCAACATTGACATTTAATGTTACCTTCTGCTCACATTAGTGGTGTTTTCTCACAATAGCAATAATGACAACTTCGTTGCCATTATGGCCGGAGGGGGGGGAGTAGTTGTTATGAGTAAAATCATAACAGGTTTTATCGCACTCGACATGGCTTTTATACATATTTCCTTGTTGATATGCGTTGCCCGGACTACTCCAGAAGTACGTCACATAGTCCGCTAATATTTTGCAGATGATTCTTTGCCGGCTTTGCGTGGCAGATGTGAGCTAGTATTTGTCCTCTTTCCATGTGTATCCCTGTGTGTAAAAGGACGTGTTTTTGACGAGCTCCAGAAAGTGTACTCTTGTGAGTCTCTGTGAATTTATATCAGCTAGGTCGTCCTACAGTATGGAGTCTATGCTTGATTATAATTAATGGACAAGCGAATGCTGTATATCAAAGGAATGACTGTGGAACTATTTCATTAAAGATTTCAGCAGTATGCATCAGACATCTTGTCCTTAGTCTACGTGATGATAGACTGGTTTCATGGACTGGCAAGTGAATGCCATTGAATAATATATATATTGGATGCAAATATTATAAGGAGCTTCGTCCTACATTAAAAGTGATTATGTGTTCTTCAACGTCAATCTGGCCTTATGAAGTTTCTAACTGTTGAAGACTGATTACACGTTCTAAGGCTGTTTAAAAAGTTGAACTTAGAGGCCTGTTACAAAAATATACCCTAGACAAGCTGGAAGCCAAAGAACCAGCTGTACAGAATACAGGTAAGCCACAAAAGTTGACATATATCAATAGCCCTATTCAATCTTTGTCTCCCCAAAATGCATAAGGAATTACATGGAGCCAGATTTAAACTAGGGCACAATGCATTCATTACCCAGGAAAAATAGTCCACAAACCTTAGGACAGATCACCAACTTTATGAAAGAAATAGATGTTATGTGGCACTAAACTAGCAAAGTAAAAGATTAAATCCACCAATAAAAAATGCAAGATTTTAATGTTTATTTATTGAATTGAAATTCTTGAAGAAATATAATAAAATAAGTCTGCACAGATCCACATGAATGGTACCATAATAGAGCCTTGAATATCATAACTGAAACATTAGACATGTTTTACAAAATCAGTTTTAGGAAATGTGTGAAAAATTATTTTTCAGAACTCAGTATTCCAAAATGTACGGCTTTTCAATCTGTTCTTAATTTGGACATTAAAGATTATAAAGAAAAATCTACTTCATTTTCCGCTGACGTGGTATTATTATTATTAACAACAAAAAAAAAAAAAAGAAGAAACTTATGTACAAAACAAATGACCAAGAGTGATGATGTTATAAGCAACAAGCCGCATCTGAATATACTGCATCTCTCAATATTGATATATAGGGGAACAACAGAAGTGATTGCATCATTAATAGGCTGAACTGCCCATGGTAAACTTCTGGTGTTATGTATAGAGGTTCGCACTAATGACCTGTCATCGAAACATCATTTTTGGTGATGCATAGATGGCAGGGAAGATAGTGTGATTTGCTTGCATAGCTATGCGGGGTTGTCGCATGGAAGGTCCAGGGTTCAAATCCTGGGTAAACCACTCATGTCTGTCTGTTGTTTTTCTGTTGTCTAGTGTTCTACTTCTTTATTTCCTACGAGTGCCTGATAACATAAGCCTACCTTTATATTTGTTTCATATTAATTTAACCTATTCTCTGCATGTTGAAACAAAATTTTTTTTTAATTTGATAGCCAATCAAAACATCCACCCTTGAGAATAATGATCCACAACATTAACAATACATTCATGTGTACCTGTATATTTTTGTCTTGTAGATGTAGCGTTGATGTCATAAATGTTTGAGAGGCTTCTTCGCATACCTTATGGGCTTGTTGAAGCTGAAAAAAAAAAACATTCATTAATACAGTATAATGATACTTTTTCCAATCTGGAATTCCAGCACATTAATATTTGTCAAACAAATGCAAGATAAAAAATTAAGGCCTGTATTTTAAGTTTTAGTCACTATTATTTCAATCATTGTCTGCAACTCCTTTTAGCTATAAAGATTGTATTGTCAGCAGACGTCAAGTTGTTTATAACTAATAGCCAGAGTTTTCCCAGATAATCAACCAAAATTAATAAAATCATCATCACCCTTCAACTCCCCAGCCACTTTGAACAAACATACGACAAGTCTTCTTTTCCAAGCCATTGGCTCAAGGTCTTTGTCGAAATTTATGCAGTTTTAATGTATATACAATATACCTCTTTTTATATTGCAGGCCATAATAATGCCAGGAGTCCATATTTATGTTTTCCTTCAATGCATGCGCAACTGGTTCTATGTTTGGGTTTGCACCTTCACTATGTACGAGGTGTGTTCAAATGAAACCTGTCCCAGTGGCTTTATAACAAATATATGTAACGTACATCAGCAGAAGTAGTAGAATTAAATACAGCAATTGTTATGAAGCAAGTACCCACTGGGGTTCTTTAGAAATAGTCACCATAGGCATTCAGACATGCATCCCACTGCTTGGGTAGACGGCGGATGCCGTCCGAGAAAAATGACTGGTTGCTTATTGAACCATTGTTGTCACCGAGGCCCTGACGTCTGCATCGGAGTCGAATCGTTGTCCCTTCAGAGATTTTTTTAAGGGTCCAAACAAATGAAAGTCACATGGTGACAGATCGGGGCTGTAGGCTGGGCATGGCAGAACTTCCCACCTTTTCCTTGGTAACGCTTCCTGCACAATGTTTGCAACATATGGACGAGTATTGTCGTGCAACAGAATCACACCACGCAAAAGCATGCCGGGTCATTTAGTTTTGATGGCTGTATGCAGGTTGTCTAGTGTGTCTTTGTAGCGGATGGCATTGCTGTTCACGCCAGGCTCTTTAAAGTCTAGCAATAGAAGCCCTTCATGGTCAAAAAATGCGGTCAGCATAACCTTACCGGCGGAAATCTGTGACTTGAATTTGTTGGGTTTTGGTGATCCGGGATGTTTCCATTGCATGCTCGCTGGTTTGCTGCACGGCTCAAAGTGGTGGCACCATGACTCATTGCCTGCCACTATGTGCAACAGAAATGCATCACCCTCCTCTTCGTAACGCAGCAGGTGGTTCAAACTCCACTTCATGCGTTCTTCCTTATGGTGATCGTCAGCATCCGTGGGACCCATTGTGAACACACCTTTCAATACTCAGTTTCTTCCTAACCACCGTTTGAACTGTCCCAAGAGACACAGCGAATTCCTCTGCTAGCAAACATAAGCTCCGACGGCGGTCCACCCGTATTGCTGCATCAGTCTCAGTTATGGTTTCTTCTGTTGCAACAATATGCACCTGACCTGGCCGCGGAAGATCTTTCATTAACTGACGTCCTTCTCGCAACGTTCGTGCCCAGTATTTAACTGTAGTCTTAGACACACTTTTGTCACCATACACTGCTTTCATTCGGCGATGAATGTCGACTAGTCGCTGATCGACCTTGGATGGATTCCTTATCACACCAGCCATTATTTTAACGGTCTGCAGCACAACCAATGAATACTAGAAGAATGAACACTTACACGCGTGTACATTCGTATGTGCTTATTACGTCAGATGTGACGTCATCTTGCTCCTCCTACGAATGTCCACTTGGCGCAGCACGGTCGGGTTTCATTTGAACACGCCTCGTATGTTATCAAAGAATACTCATGTGGCCTTCTGAAGAATGACAGCACAGGAAAGAAGCAAAACATCTCATATTTCTACGCCATGAGCGATGTGGTCATAATAATAATAGCCCCTTCAGTCATAACTGACTATGGGAATGCGCCCGTGAGGTGACAGCCCTCAGCTGTATATTTTCCTGGTGCTCCTTTATACATTTTCATCTCTCTTCTGCTTGTTGTGTGAGTTTCTTTTCGCTCAATCTGAGGTGGTGTCGTAGATAGCATTGCCACTTAGTGCAATAGGCAGTTTCATTCTCCGTTGCTGTATTTATGTCCAGTGCCCTCATGTCTCTCTTGCACACATCTTTGAACCTCAGCTGTGGTCGCCCAACTGTTCCTCTGCTATCTGCTAGTTGGACGAAGAAGATATCTTTTGGGATGCAACCCTCTTTCATGTGGCGGACATGGCCAAGCCAGTGTAGTCTTCACTGTCTAAGCAGTGTATACATGCTTTGAAGGCCAGCACATGACAACACCTCGACGTTTGTCACTTTTCAAGAAATGCCAAGGATGTGGCTGTAGCTGGAAGGTATTGAGCCTTAGCATAGGTTGTCCAAGTCTCGCTGCCATATAGGAGAGTGTTAGTGACACAGGCGTTATGTACAGCAGCCTTGGTCTTCATTGTGAGTTTGGAGTTTCCCCAAAATTGTGATGTGAGGCAGGCAAATGTAGCTGCAGTTTTGCCAATGTGGTTGTCAATTTCTGTGTCCAGTGAGAGTTTGTCATTGATGGTAGACCCCAGGTTTGTGAAGAGGTGCACCACTGCCAATTCATACATCCTGATGCAGCACCTACATCCTGACTCAGCACATTCGTTTTCTTTAGACATATTCCTTGCATGCTTGGGTGAAACGATTCATTAAGCTCTGAAGCTCCTGTTGGCTTTGAGTGACGACTGCAGCATCTTCAGTGAACAAAAAGTCTCTTCTAGTCACCCTTCTGATTTTCGTTTTTGCCTTCAGTCATGACAGATTACATAGATGGCCATCTGACCTAGTGTGAAGGCATATTCCTTCAGTTGCATCTCTGAATGCATGTTTCAAGAGTAAGGCAAAGAAGATCCCAAAGTCTTGTTTAACACCACTTCGTATGTCAAAGGCATGTGATGTGCTTCCAGCATATTGGACTGTACCCTTCATGTCATCATGGAATGACTTTATCATTCCCAGCAATTTAGCAGGGCAGCCTATTTTCAGGAGGATTTTGAAGAGTCCATCTCTACTAACTTGGTCAAATGCCTTTGTGAGATCTATAAAGGCGATATGTAAAGCCCTTTTTTGCTTTCTTGATTTTTCCTGAAGCTGGCAGAGAGAAAAGATCATGTCTGTTGTTGATCTACCAGCTCGAATCCACACTGTGACTCTGGATATACATGCTCGGCTACTTTGTGTAGACGCATTAAGATGACTCTGGCAAAAAACCTTACCAATAATACTAAGAAGAGAGATGCCTCTGTAATTATTGCAATCACTTCTGTCTCCATTTTTATAGTGTTACAATCTTGGCATCTTGCATGTCTTGAGGAATAATTGTCTCTTCCCAGCACTGGCACAGCACCCTATGCAGGGGATATAATAGCGTGCTCTTACAGCATTTGATTAAATTGGGAGGAATCCCATTACTGCCTGGTACTTTGCCAGAGGCCAAGCTATCAATGGCCTTGCTGAGGTCCTCTAATGTTGGTTCAGCATCAAGCTTCTCCATAGTTGGCAAACATTTGACAGCATCAAGGGCTGCAGGCGTGATGGTATTTTCTCTATTGTAAAGCTCAGAGTAGTGCTCGACACACCTCTCCATCTGCTTACCCTTACAGGTTAGCTTCTCTCCGCTGATGGTTTTTAGCAGTGCTGTCTTACTTTTCTGGGGACTGAGGACTTTCTTTTTAACCATCGTACATTTGTCTAATGTTGCCTGTTTCCACTGCAGTCTGGATGCTCTCACTGAGCTGGAGCCAGTAGTCATTTGCACAGCGTCGAGCAATTTGTTGAACTTTACTTTGTGCAGCCTTCAGGATCTGTAGTGTTCTAGCACTCAGTGAACGTTTGTATTCAATCGCAGCACTGCGCTTTGCTTCAATGACAGGTGTCATCACATCTGATGAAGCATCAAACCAGTCATTTGACTTCACTGTTTTCTTACCAAAGGTGGCAAGTGCAGTACTTTGAATGGTGTTCCACAGGTGCTCCCAGTTCTCTGTAACAGTATCACCATGCTGGGGGCTACTGAGCACTTGCTTGAAGGTCGCGGTAAATTGAGCGATCATGACAGGGTCTGACATCTTGCTGGTATCAATGCGTGGTTTCCCTTCATGTCTGACACGATGGAGTTTTCTTGGTTGTGCTCTGAGTTTGCAGCAAACCAAGGAGTGATATTTATCATAGTCTGCGCTATGGTATGAGCATGTGGAGAGCACAGACCCGAGAAGTGGCCTTCTGATGAGAATCAGATCCAGTTGATGCCAGTGCTTGGATCATGGTTGTCTCCTTGACACCTTATGCTGGGGTTTGTTCTGAAAGTAGGTATTGATAACGCAGAGGTCCTGATGGACGCACAACTCCAAGAGACGTTGTCCATTTTCATTCATCTTGCTAATACCAAACCTGCGCAGACATGAAGGCCATGAAAGATTATCTGCACCCACTCTAGCGTTAAAGTCACCAAGGAAAACAAGATGTTCTTGCCTAGGTATGCTTTTGATGACTGCTGCTAGTTTCTCGTAGAACTCGTCTTTAGCTTCTGAGGCAGAGTACAGAGTAGGAGCATACACACTGACAAGGGTGATGGGACCTGCACTAGTTTGCAGGCGGAGCGTTAACATCATTCTGATCCATTCTCACCTGGTTCAACCATTTTAGTTAGCGATTTTTTTACTGCAAAACCTACTCTGTGCTCTCTAGTTTGATTAAGATCTTTCCCTTGCCAATAAAATGTGTAGTCCTTCTCGCTCACCATTCCAGAACCTGCCAGGTGCATTTCCTGAAGTGCAGCTATATCCACCTGAAATCATTTAAGCTCGTCACTAATTATGGCTGTCTTCCTGACATTGTTTATATCCTGTAGGTTTTCAGATAGTCCAGTCAACATAGTCCAGAAGTTCCAGCATCCAAATCTGAGAGTTTGCTTATTTCTATTATAATAATTGCTTGGTGCAAAATTTTCTGACCACAGTTCAGGTCTGACCCTAATCCCCATGCAACCAATGTGGAAAGAAGACAGTGGCGCAACAACAACTAACTGACTGGGGGCTGCCCAGCTTGAAGTGGGCAGTAGCTGTCCAGTGAGATCCTAGAACCTTTCCCACTGTCGGAAGAAGCCCCTGGCACCATGCCCTATGCCAATTGGGCAAAATGCTTATAACTGGTAACTGCTACTTTCCGTGTTTTGCCGACACCTATAGGGTGAAGCTGGAGTCTCCTCTCCAGGACGCGAGCTTGGGCACAGTTATATGGAGATCAAGCTGTTGCCCATGCCAGTAGGTCCAAAGGAATGGCAGTAGATGTGGTCATAGTGATGTATAAATAAAACTTGCTTATGAAAGATATGCCCTTTTTGCTGCATGCCGCTAAGCATGACATCAAATCAGCAACACAGAAGTGTTCAACAAGGACGTAGGGGGATATGAGTTTTGTTATAATGTAGTGATTTTAGCATTAGTTTTCTGTAGTTTAAAAGATAAGAGAGAAATATTGAGTGCAATTCATGATCGTCTATTAGAGAAACACACTGTAATTGACAAATAATCAAGGATAAGACTGCTGGAATATGGCATCAAATGTAAGACCAGCAGGGATAGACGTACGAGAGGACGCATCCGACATGTATACAACCAGTGTGTAACAGAAACAATTAGCATTCATACTATTTGATACTTGCTGTGGGAGACTGAGCACCTGTGGGTTTGCCTGGAGTGCAATGACGTCGATTCTGATTAACAATAACAATAACAACAGATTTTAAAAAAACCTTCCTCATGGCTTGAGTCTAGTATTTAATAAATTAGCTTGCTCTATGTTTATTAGAAGATTTCATCCAACAGATTAGAATTCATTATAATGTTGTAAATAAGTAGTAGGAATGTGGATAGATTTTAGTTATGGTGTTAATAAATAAATGTCACTGCAGTGGAAACATATTTCACACACAGAACTGGGAAGAATGCTATACAGTACTGAAACAGAGATTAAATTAATTGTGGCTTATGTGAGATGATGTGATTACATTTACATGTCTAGGAAGTGTAGTAACACCAGATGGTAAAACAAGTGAGGACATCAGTAACATAGTGAATAAAGCAAGAACAGCCATTGCAAGTCTAAACAACATTTGGAACTCCTTTCAACACAGCACAAACACCAAATTAAGATTATATGAGAGTTGCATACTTGCTGTACTTTTGAATGACAAGGAGCGCTGAAGAGTAACAGAAAGGGAGATGTCCAAATTTTATCCTCATTGAACACAACCTACCTAAGGGACATTCTTCAAATTTTCTGGCTGAATACCATCTCCAAACAGGAACTGCTTACATGGTGCATTCAAAAAGACATGCACACCATCACTGTGGGCAGATGCTGGAACTGGGTTGGCCATGTCCTCAGAAGAGACCATGACAACATCACTAGAGCTGCAATGCTAAGGCCCCAGAAGGACTGTGAATGAGAGGCAGACCAAAGACAACCTGGGGGAGAACAGTGGAGGTTGAGATGCAAACCATGAACCAGAGTTGGGGGCATGGCATAAAGGATGGCCAACAACCGAGCAAAATGGGGACAATTTGTTGCTGCGCTACAAGATGCCACTAGGCGTGATGGTCAATGACTGCTTTGTCAGTCAGGGACTAAGGATGCAAGAAGAAGAAGACGGCGTGATACATTTCAAAAACCATGTGGCTAGTGGAATATTGAAGTTATTTTACTGTCTGGTAACTCAGCACGTGGTTGACAACAATACTAAGATTTTGGCCACTGTTGGTGATTTATAGTCTTTGCTATTGTTGAACAGAATTGACATCATTGCACTCTGGGCAAACTAATAGGTGCTCAGTCTCCATCAGTATATGTCAAGGAAGAGTGTGAATGCTAATTGTTCCTGTAGCTTGCTGGTTGTAAACATGACGGATGCATCCTCTCATACGTCCATCTCTGCTAGCCTTATGTTTGATGCCCAATTCCAACAGTCTTAACCTTGATGATTCATCTATTGCAGTGTAATTCTCTAACATGCGATCATTAATTTTTCTCAGTATCTCTCCCTTATCCATGTCCAGTGTCCACACTGTGGGTGCTCTTGATGCTAGTCTGTCAGCTCTCTCATTACCATATACCCCTGCATGACCAGGACAGTAGATTCACACCAGCTCTTGTAGACTCAAAGCTACTATGAATGTTTTCTATTCATGCCGCAACCAACCACTTTGAACCTTTTGAAGCATGGACTGAGAGTCTGACACAATGATGGCCTTCGTTAATGAAGTTTCAGTTATCCATCTTATGGCTGCAGTAACAGCCTCAACCTCCATTCTCATGCTGGAAGCTGTTACATTGTAGGCCCTGCTATGTTCGGCGGCATTTCTGCCCTGTACTCTAGCTGAGAAACTCTAACCTGATTTCTCACCATGGATCTAGCTTTGTTAAAACTAAATTTAATACAATTTTCTTTACTTATGCAAAGATAGTTTATTTCAGTGTGACTGACAGTAATTTTTTTTTTATTTCTCTTGAGTTACTTTGAGATTAGAATACCAGGTAGGAATAGTATCACAGGAATGGAAAGATGCCATACTGATTCCAATACCTAAGAAAGACAAAGTTCAGACAGAACCAAATGGCTACAGACCTATCAGTCTACTTAGCTGTGTTGGAAAATTGATGGAGCGCATAATAAATACTCGACTAATGTGGCAACTAGAGGAAAAACATCTCTTAGCCCCACAGCAAGCAGGATTCAGAAAACACAGATCCACTGAAGATCAGATCACTTATATAACTCAGAAAATTGAGGACGCTTTCCAAGAAAAAAAAGCACACACTGGTGGTTTGGGTGGACTTAGAAAAAGCATTTGACAAAGTGTGGAAAGATGGACTACTTCTTCTTCTTTTGTTCGCTTGAAATATATTGTCTATATCTGCAATGTTGTTTCTTGTATAAACTTCATTGTCTTTTGTAGTTCATACAGAGGTCCGTATAGTTTTGCTTCCAGTGTTGTTTCTCTGGGCCAGTGGGTTTGCCTCAATATATCATATTCGGGGAAATCTTGAAGTACGTGCTCCGCAGTCTGGGGTGCCTGTCCATCATAAAAAATAAAAAGCCTTTAGTGTAACTTTACGTGCAGTGTCGGATTGAGTAATGTTACTTTCGAAGTGAAAACAGGAGTATGACAGGGATGCCTCGTATCAACAACATTATTTTTGACAGTCATAGATTGGGTGATGCGCCAGACAACAGAGGACAGTCCAAGAGGAATAAGATGGACTACATTTTCTACATTGGAAGATCTGGAATATGCAGATGACATCACACTGCTAGCACATTCACATCAACACATCCAGGAAAAAACGGATAGACTTAATAAGTATACCCAGCAGGTGGGCTTGAACATCAACCTAAAGAAGACAGAGGTCATGACGCTCAATGTGAGCAGCCTTGAGCCCATATCAGTAAGGAATCAACAACTGGAACAGACAGATGTCTTCACATACCTAGGATGCATAGTAACACCAGACGGTGGAGCAAGCAAAGACAAGAACAGCCTTTTTTAGCCTAAACAACATCTGGAAGTCCTCTCAGTACAGCACAAGCACAAAATTAGGATTATATCAGAGCTGTGTCCTTTCTGTGCTTCTCTATGGCGCAGAGAGCTGGAGAGTTACAGAGAAGGAAATGTTGAAATTGTCCTCTTTTCACACAACATGCCTAAGGAAAATTCTCCGAATCTTCTGGCCAAACACCATCAGCAACCAAGAATTACTTATTCAGAGTAACCAGGAAGACATGCACACCATCATAGCTGGCAGACGCTGGAGTTGGGTTGGCCACGTCCTCAGAAGCGACCCTGATACCATCACAAGAACAGCTATGCTATGGACCCCCGAGGGAAAGCGAAAGAGAGGCCGGCCAAAAACAACTTGGCGAAGAACTGTGGAAGCTGAGATGCAAAGAATGAACCACAGTTGAGGCACTGTACGAAGGATGGCCGCCAACCGAGCAAAGTGGAATCAATTTGTTGCTGCCCTACAAGACGCCACCAGGCATGATGGCCACTGACTGCTTTGACGGTTGGCGGTTATGGATCAAAGAATTATCTTTAGGTGGACTATACAATGCCTCCCAAGCTTCCAAAGTGATTCTCTAACTACGTTTGTAAATACTTTTTCTTGTCCACAAATCTAATTTAAAGAGGTGAGTTCAATTCCAGTTTGTGTTCAACTATTATTCTTAATGCACGTGTTTGGTCTATGTGGGATCTATTTAGTAAAAATAACTACTTATTCACCTCTTAACTGTCTACTTATGGACTGTTTTAATCTCTAAAGGATGATGATGTTTAATATGTTTCCTGGCACTGATGGCAACATTATTCCTTTGTAATGTGTACAATTTTGTAAATCTTCATTTTTTGGCAACTTAATCATATATGTGAAGTCACTTTAGTTAATTTTTTTTTTTTTTTTTAATAAAGCAGTGCTCAGAATGGCAAAGACAGCTGTACATTAATTTTGCTGATTTTGAAAAGGCTTTTGACAGTATACATAGGGACAGTTTATGGAAAATACTGAGGGCTTATGGAATTCCAAGCTGCATAGTGTCAATCATAAAAAGCCATTATGCCAACTTTACGTGCAGCATTGAGCAAAGCAGCATAACCTTTGAAGTGAAGACAGGAGTACGACAGGGATGCCCCTTATCAACCACTCTATTTTTAACAGTCATAGACTGGGTGATGCATCAGACAACAGAGGGCAATCCAAGAGGAATAAGATGGACTACATTTTCTACATTGGAAGATCTAGAATATGCAGATGACATCGCACTGCTAGCACATTCACATCAACACATACAGGAAAAAACGGATAGACTTAATAAGTATAGCCAGCAGGTGGGCTTGAACATCAACCTAAAGAAGACAGAGGTCATGGCGCTCAATGTGAGCAGCCCTGATATGAACTGTTGTGTTGGCTGATCTCCGCCACACAGGCTAACACTTGTAAATAAATAGGTCGAGGTTCCGTAGCAAAGGCCACGCCCACACAGGGCTATTTATGGATATGAGTTACTACTGTCCCGCCTGCTGCTCTATTACCGAGT
This sequence comes from Oreohelix idahoensis, assembly GCA_024509875.1. Classification (NCBI taxonomy): domain Eukaryota; kingdom Metazoa; phylum Mollusca; class Gastropoda; order Stylommatophora; family Oreohelicidae; genus Oreohelix; species Oreohelix idahoensis. The sequence goes on from JAMPIV010005321.1 coordinate 260,497, forward strand.
TTGCAATGTTGTAGTGAGTGTGTGTAGGTACAATAACACACCACAGGTATGCACATCAGAGGCATGGAGCGTTGAAACTACAGGTGACATTTAATAACAGTTTATTACATCACGACACGTCAACATCGAATACACATAGTCAAATTATAGTTCACAGCAATAAAATACTCCACTTCTCAGAATCATCAAAGATACTTCTAACATCAGCGCTACAGTACTATAGTTAATGGATCCTTCTAGCAAACGGTCGTCATCACCGTGCTAACAATATAAATGGCCTCATCAAATATGTTCAATCATCAAATGACCTCAAATATGTTCAATCATCTCAGCGCTATCCAATGGATCCCTTAAGCAACTGTAAGCATTACAGTGCTAATAATAATAATATAAATGGCCTCAAATATGTTCAATCATCTCAGCGCTATCCAGTGGATCCCTTATGCAACTGTAGGCATTACAGTGCTAATAATAATAATATAAATGGCCTCAAATATGTTCAATCATCTCAGCGCTATCCAATGGATCCCTTAAGCAACTGTAGGCATTACAGTGCTAATAATAATAATATAAATGGCCTCAAATATGTTCAATCATCTCAGCGCTATCCAATGGATCCCTTAAGCAACTGTAGGCATTACAGTGCTAATAATAATAATATAAATGGCCTCAAATATGTTCAATCATCTCAGCGCTATCCAATGGATCCCTTAAGCAACTGTAGGCATTACAGTGCTAATAATAATAATATAAATGGCCTCAAATATGTTTAATCATCTCAGCGCTATCCAATGGATCCCTTAAGCAACTGTAGGCATTACAGTGCTAATAATAATAATAATATCTTGGCCTTCACAAATCTTGGCCTTATACTAATCTTGGCCTACACAAAATCCATACTGCAGTTTATCAAATAAGCTGTACACACAGCAAAACATAAGTCGACATCTTAAGCACTGTGCAGGCATACACTTCAAAAAACACGGGGACTTGACCAGCTCGGTCAACGCCCAAAACTTGACTCCCTTTGGATTCACACACGTCCCGCCAAAAAAAACCCTCACGAGACGCGGCTGTTTGAACACAGCTCTCTATAATACATGCAGCATAGCCGCGAGCTATTCACATACAGCTCAAAAACAGTACAGAATAAATGCATCCCAACATTTGAGATGATCAGCGTTCACCACGCTTCTCTGTACTCTGTCACTCAAAAATAGGAGAAGATATTTCTATCATAAAGTCAAACAAGCATCAGCTTAATCGAGCATCCAAGCACGGCAACCCAAAATTTAACTTATCCAAAAGACATTCTAAAGATTACTTCCCCTCCATAAGATCTACTCGCAACAAACCCTGAGCCCATATCAGTAAGGAATCAGCAACTGGAACAGGCAGATGCCTTCACATACCTAGGATGCATAGTAACATCAGACGGCGGAGCAAGCAAAGACATCAACAACAGAATGAACAAAGCAAGAACAGCCTTTTTTAGTCTAAACAGCATCTGGAAGTCCTCTCAGTACAGCACAAGCACAAAATTAGGATTATATCAGAGCTGTGTGCTTCCTGTGCTTCTCTATGGTGTGGAGAGCTGGAGAGTTACAGAGAAGGAAATGTCGAAATTGTCCTCTTTTCACACAACATGCCTAAGAAAAATTCTCCGAATCTTTTGGCCGAATACCATCACCAACCAAGATCTGCTTACTCAGAGCAAGCAAGAGGACATGCACACCATCATATCTGGCAGACGCTAGAGCTGGGTTGGCCATGTCCTCAGAAGAGACCCCGATGCCATCACAAGAACAGCTATGCTGTGGACCCCTGAAGGAAAACAAAAGAGAGGCTGACCAAAAACAACTTGGCATAGGACTGTGGAGGCTGAGATGCAAAGAATGAACCACAGCTGGGGCACTGTATGAAGGATGGCCGCCGACCAAGCAAAGTGGAATCAACTTGTTGTTGCCCTACAAGACACCACCAGGCGTAATGGCCACTGACTGCTTTGACGGTTGGCGGCTAAGGATCATAGAAGAAGACTTTAGTTAAGTGGGTGCTTTATTGTCCAATGCTTACAAGGATTGTCAAAACTAATAACCAAGCCACACTCAAAAGATTGCTGCATTTATATGTCAGTCATGAAGGCCTGAAAATGAACCTTACTGACAAATCTCTGTTTTAGTTCATACAATGTTTCCTGGGTATGTACTTTTAAATGTAATACAGCATCTTTAAATTAAATTTTAAATAATGCTTTCCCACACTCTATGTGTCTGTCTTTATCTCTATGTGTGTGTGTATGTATGAGTGTGTATTATTCTACAGATTGCAATGTTAATATTCATCATCAACATCACTATCATCTCTATTTGCTCCTTATTTGCTACAGATGGCTGCCTTCTGGAAGCCTACACCGAAGCACAACCTCAGTCACTTTTATAAATGCCTGATGGAAAAGTAGTCATATTCTCTCATGAAGACCTCTGGTAATAACACAGTACAATATTAAATATTTATTATTTGTGTTAGAATGTTTTCATGTGAAAAAACTTTGTTAATGGTATTGCTCAAGGGCAGAAATATAAACAGGCAATGATGCCACTTTTTTAACCCTACTGAAATTAAGATTTTATTTGTTTGTTCCTTCTTTCAATTTTGCTTATATTTATTCTATCTCCCAGACTTTAACGAGCAGTTTATATAATATCTCTGAAGAGGTGTCAATATCTGCTTTGATGGCCTCTGTTGGAATGCCACCAAAACCAGCCACTTTTATTTGGTTTAGCAGCTTTATGGCTTTCTTTGTTTCTTCCTTAGCTGGTCTTTTCACAGCTGACTTGTAGCTCTTCTTCTGCTTGCTTGATGTCTGGAGGATTTTGTGGAGCTGGTCTATAGAGAAGTTCAAATGTTCTGTCCAACTCTCCATTTGTTTTGTTTCTTTTATATTGCATAGCACTTTTCCACTCTTATCTTTGAAGAGGCCATTTGCTTGCTTGTATTGTCCTATCAGCTTTTTTACATCACATTTCCTTTGGCTGCAGCTTCCTCTGTTTCACATGTCAACTCATTTATAAATTTCTTCTTGTGCAGGTGTTCTTTTCCCCATATGTCTCATTCCATATATTTTTTTAATTTGTTGCCAGTGGTCTTCTGTATTCTTTGCATCTTCAAGCTGTAGGAGAATTGGCATTTTACACTGTGGCTGTAAATGCATCTCATTTCTTGATTCCTTACATATCTTGCATTGAACTGTAGCTATGTATTATTGTTAACTTGTTTTATCTTTATTTTGGCTATCAGAAGATGGGATCTGATGCTACATATGTTCCTCTACATACCTTTACATCATGCAATGATGATCTAAGCCTCTTATTTATGCATATATGATCATTCTGATTTTTTATTCCATGGTCTTGTTATATCCATATTGCCTTAGGTATTCTTTCATGGTTGCCTTAGGTATTCTTTCATGTGGAAATGTGTTCCTCTGATAGCCAGTGGCTTTGAAGTACAGAGGTATGTGAATTGTCCCCATTTTTTTTCAAATAAACACTCACTTTCTATGTGCTGACACTTGTTAAAATAAATACAACCACAAACTTAATGCCGAAATTAGTTTTTTAAAATACACTGACTTACGTAGTGCTAAAATTAGTATTTTTAAAAAAAAAAATCACACACATTCAGACACAGCAGAAATTTATTCTGATAAACATACTCACACACAATATACACACAGACGACTGACTAAATCTAGTTCAAGTAACAACACTCACAAATGTAATGCTGAAATTAGTTCAAATAAACATATTCATATACACAGTGTAGAAAACTGTTTTTAAAAATAAAGCAGTGACCATCACTATTACTAGTAATAATTGTGTCAGAATTATAGATGGAGCCAAAGACAGTAATGACCAAAATACAAAGGGCGAAACTTTGGTACTGACAGTAAGAAAAAATTAACCACAGATCAAATAGGAAAGATAACACCATCAAGAACAGATGTGAAGAACAAAAAAACTAACAATTTTACAGCTTCTCTGGAAGCACCAACAGAAGCAGATAAGAATCTGCTGAGCACTTATGGTGTACATCACTGTGCATGGGTACTTAATTCTGCATAAAAGAATAAACTCATGGGAATTAGTGACAAACAACATAACTAGTCCAATCTTTCATGAGAAACAAAATGAAAACAACAACAAAATCCACACAAAATCAGCAGAAACTGGCATAAATTTTAAAGTACAGTAGAACTCCATTTATCCGAACCCCAATTATCCGAACATCCAATTATCCGAACACTTTTTCCAGAAAAAAAAAATCAATCGCCAGCAGTCATGTTAGACTACATTTCTGAATCTTTTCATGCGGCAAGCTTCAAATGTGTGCGAACAATTTGTAGAGGATGGGATGGGCTAATGGTCGGTCGCTTACTTACAGGAAGTCAGTTAGATCATAAAGTCAGTTAATATCTGGTTTACCAATCCAGTGTACGTGTGCGTTCTAGGCAGAACACTGGCTAAACAGACAGTTCAACTTAAAATAATTGTGTCTGCTACTACAGCAGAATAATTTTGGTGTACAAGTATTTCTCTGTGCGATATGGCATCTTCCAGTAGGCCTAAAGCATATAAAAGGAACCGCAATGTTTTGTCAATTGAAACGAAAACAGAAATTATCAAGAGACTAGGAAAAGGTGAAACTGTGTCTTCACTTGCGAGGATTTTCAATGTTGGGAAAGCTACCGTCTCTGACATCAAAAGTAAAAAGGATAAAATTATGAGTTTTGCATCGAAATTGGAGAGTGAAAATGGGTCGAAGAAACGTAAGACCATGAGAAATGCGAAATATTTGAAATTGGAAGAGGCTTTGTATATATGGTGTCTGCAAAGAAGAAGCAAATCGGAACCTATCTCTGGCTCTCTATAGTGTGAAAAGGCACTTCAGTTCAACAATCAACTTGACGGTCCTCCTGACTTTAAATCTCGTCGTGGCATACGAGAACTGGAGATTCAAGGGGAAACTTTATCTAGCGATGCAACTGCCGCTGAAAATTTTAAAGAAACATTCTTGGCTTTTTTGGAAGAAGAAGGTTATTCACTCGATGATGTGTATAATGCCGATGAGACTGGCTTATACTGGAAATCATTGCCTCAAAAATCACTTGCATCTCAGCGCGAAGCAGCTGCCCCTGGGTTTAAAAAGTGCAAAGAGAGAGTAACAATTTTGGTAGCCGCGAATGCCAATGGAAGTCATCGTTTACCGGTGCTAATGATCGGCAAAGCCAAAAAAACCACGTTGTTTAAAGAATGTGACATGTCTCCCATTGTGCTACAAAGCACAGAAGAGTGCTTGGATGAATAGTGAAATATTTCTTGATTGGTATACAAATCAGTTCATCCCAAATGTGAAGAGGTTGAGAGAACAAGAAAAGAAAACTGGAAAAGTAATTCTTCTACTGGACAATGCACCATCTCATCCAGAGACAGATACATTGAATGCAGTTGATGCAAATTTTAAAGTAATTTTTCTACCTCCCAATGTAACAGCACTGATTCAACCAATGGATCAGGGTGTTATAGCAAAGCTTAAAAAGATGTACAAGAAGGAAGTCCTGCGTCGTTTATTGTTGGCTGAAGATGAAGAAAGTGTGGTGGCGTTTTCCAAAAAGCTTAATCTCAAAGACTGCTGCTATATGTTAGCTGATGCTTGGACCACCCTGTCACAAGATAATCTCAACAAGGCTTGGAATAGATTGCTTGGGAAAAAAGGAGGAAATGAAACTACTGCAGTGGACACAAATGATAATTGTATAAATGAAGTTGTGGAACTGTTTCAATGCCCGGATTTTCGGACTGTGACAAAGATGATGCCCACATGTGGCTAGAAGATGATAATGATTCTGGTTTTCAGATTTTGAATGACGAAGAAATTTTGTCTTTTGTGCAAAAAAAAAACCAAATACATGTAGTGACCGATGACGAAGACTCCTCAGAAGTACATGATGTACTTGTAGATTATGAAGAAAACCCAAAACGTCGACCAAGTCCTGAAGAGGCCTTTATAGCACTAGAATCAGCGATGGCTTGGTACGAGCAAGAAAATGACAGCTGTCCTACACAGCTTCTGCTGTTGAAGAGAATGCGGGACTTAGGAACCAAAAGTAGACTATCCAGTTTGGTGCAAAAGAGGATTCCTCATTATTTTAAATAGTGGGCTACATCTGTGCAAGTACATGTATACGTAAGTTGCGCTTGGTTTTGAATCGTTTGTAATGTTATTTTGAAAACATTTCTCTTTCTTAAAAAAAAAAAATTAATACAAGTAGTACATGCACTGCAGTGTAATGACAGATTTTGGTGATACAGTAATCTAATACAGTGTGGGTATTATTATTACAGTACAAGTAAATATGTTTTATAGTGTATTTTCCTTGTGATGGTTAATTATTTTTAGAAATATGTGTACATGTACTCGATACATTATGTAATCCAATTATCCGAACATTTGATTATCCGAACGATGCTTGGTCCCATGGGGTTCGGATAAATGGAGTTCTACTGTACAATAAAAAAAAGACTACTCACAAATTTCCACCTATGGTATGGCAATCCAACAGTTAAGGGTGCCTGGCCAGCAGTCAATCTGGTTACAAATATCTGGCCTCTATCTGGCTTTGATGGGTTAATGTCAACAATCGTCACTTGAGTTACAGTCCAATCTGGAGGAAAATCACCAATGTACATAAAAATATTGTCATAAAATCATCAACACATATAAATATTCATTCAAGTACGATGTTGTCGTAACTTTATTTGAGGATAGGTCTTAGAAATAGTGGTCCCGTATTGGGTGAAGAATGATGGTGAAGGCTCTGTGAAAGAAAGGTTTAGAAATAGGTAGTAGATTCACAAAATGTGCTGGGAGAGTAAGGACAGTCTAAGTAAATTGGGAAAATCTTCGATTTGCCTATCTTACGACAATCTATTTTTTATTTGATAGACTCCTACACTCTCCTGGCTAAACAATTATTTGCCAGTTACCAAACACTCACGTACACACCAATTTGGTGCTTCAAACACACAGACGATACGTGAATACAAACTATGGTAAACAAATATGGGTAATTTGGGCTTGGGCCTTCCAACACAGTAAGAAAAGTTTTATGATGTTTATTTATCATTTAAATCAAAATCACAACAGGTATTATGTTACAGGCAATAATCATAGTACAGAAAATACAAATAATGGGGGGGGGGGGTTTGAATGGTAGTATCCAATATGCCCTTCCCGCTTGTAATAGACAAAGAAAGAAAAAGCCAGTCCAAAAGACAGGTGGTTATCAGAAGTATAGATAATTTAACCCAACAGTCAATTAATTTACTCTGATAAGAGGGGTTACAATACTAGGTATGTGTGGTAGGAAAAAAAATCCTATTGTTCTCAAAATGTTTTCCCTTTACTAAACAGATTTAAGGGAGGGGAAATAAACGAAGTTAAAAAATCCCCCTTAAAGAACAATACAAGGAATACAGTAAAAAAAAAGGTAGTTACTAGGTAAAGCAAATAAAATGTTTGCAAATAATGCTCCTTCATTCATGCACGTTCGTGATGGCCAACACACAATTTCTCACACACACTTACCGATCGTGGAATCTGGCACTCCATAGAAAAATTACAAAAAATCAGCGATTAAACACTCGACATATGAAAGTGTCTTTATCTTCGGTTTCCAGCCCCAGATTTAGCGAGTTTGGCATTTAGCACATAGTCCCGTAATCACTGGAAAGTGAAGCCTAAGTGTTCTTCTGTTTTGTTAGAAAAAAAAGTTCTATGGGATGGCACAGTCACAGATACAGGTGGGAGAATGGTGTGGTCTCTTTGATTTCGCTGCTGATGGTAAAAACTTCTTAAGCGTGATGACACAACTGACCAGTGAGGTATGTTTTTCTTCGGGTTTGCTTTCTTTCTGATAAATTCAGGCAGCGGGATCCCAAACAAAGATCGCCACAAGATTAAATTTACAAATGTTTCATCAAATGTTCTGGAGGTTTAAGAACTGAGTCTGGAGGACTCTATATAATTTATTGCTGGGACTATAGGAAAAGATAGAAAAACATGAAATCATACTGCAAAAAAACCAATAGTTTTCTAACGCGCGATAAATTTACCGTTAAGACTATTATATACACTCGCGTTTTCAATTTGATATTTAAGAAAACACTTTGCGAGTCTAATGGTTAAAAACACACATATATATATAGAACTTAACTAAATTAATTAGTTATAAATTTCTTCGCGACTTCAAAATTAATTTAAGCATCTATTGTATTGGGAAATAACTTATACATACAGTAGAACTCCATTTATCCGAACCCCGATTATCCGAACATCCAATTATCCGAACACTTTTTCCAGAAAAAAAAAAAAATCAATCGCCACCAGTCACGTTAGACTACATTTCTGAATCTTTTCATGCGGCAAGCTTCAAATGTGTGCGAACAATTTGTAGAGGATGGGATGGGCTAATGGTCGGTCGCTTACGTACAGGAAGTCAGTTAGATCATAAAGTCAGTTAATATCTGGTTTACCAATCCAGTGTACGTGTGTGTTCTAGGCAGAACACTGGCTAAACAGACAGTTCAACTTAAAATAATTGTGTCTGCTACTACAGCAGAATAATTTTGGTGTACAAGTATTTCTCTGTGCGATATGGCATCTTCCAGTAGGCCTAAAGCATATAAAAGGAACCGCAATGTTTTGTCAATTGAAACGAAAACAGAAATTATCAAGAGACTAGGAAAAGGTGAAACTGTGTCTTCACTTGCGAGGATTTTCAATGTTGGGAAAGCTACCGTCTCTGACATCAAAAGTAAAAAGGATAAAATTATGAGTTTTGCATCGAAATTGGAGAGTGAAAATGGGTCGAAGAAACGTAAGACCATGAGAAATGCGAAATATTTGAAATTGGAAGAGGCTTTGTATATATGGTGTCTGCAAAGAAGAAGCAAATCGGAACCTATCTCTGGCTCTCTATAGTGTGAAAAGGCACTTCAGTTCAACAATCAACTTGACGGTCCTCCTGACTTTAAATCTCGTCATGGCATACGAGAACTGGAGATTCAAGGGGAATCTTTATCTAGCGATGCAACTGCCGCTGAAAATTTTAAAGAAACATTCTTGGCTTTTTTGGAAGAAGGTTATTCACTCGATGATGTGTATAATGCCGATGAGACTGGCTTATACTGGAAATCATTGCCTCAAAAATCACTTGCATCTCAGCGCGAAGCAGCTGCCCCTGGGTTTAAAAAGTGCAAAGAGAGAGTAACAATTTTGGTAGCCGCGAATGCCAGTGGAAGTCATCGTTTACCGGTGCTAATGATCGACAAAGCCAAAAAACCACGTTGTTTAAAGAATGTGACATGTCTCCCATTGTGCTACAAAGCACAGAAGAGTGCTTGGATGAATAGTGAAATATTTCTTGATTGGTATACAAATCAGTTCATCCCAAATGTGAAGAGGTTGAGAGAACAAGAAAAGAAAACTGGAAAAGTATTTCTTCTACTGGACAATGCACCATCTCATCCAGAGACGGATACATTGAATGCAGTTGATGCAAATTTTAAAGTAATTTTTCTGCCTCCCAATGTAACAGCACTGATTCAACCAATGGATCAGGGTGTTATAGCAAAGCTTAAAAAGATGTACAAGAAGGAAGTCCTGCGTCGTTTATTGTTGGCTGAAGATGAAGAAAGTGTGGTGGCGTTTTCCAAAAAGCTTAATCTCAAAGACTGCTGCTATATGTTAGCTGATGCTTGGACCACCCTGTCACAAGATAATCTCAACAAGGCTTGGAATAGATTGCTTGGGAAAAAAGGAGGAAATGAAACTACTGCAGTGGACACAAATGATGATTGTATAAATGAAGTTGTGGAACTGTTTCAATGCCCGGATTTTCGGACTGTGACAAAGATGATGCCCACATGTGGCTAGAAGATGATAATGATTCTGGTTTTCAGTTTTTGAATGACGAAGAAATTTTGTCTTTTGTGCAAAAAGAAAACCAAATACATGTAGTGACCGATGACGAAGACTCCTCAGAAGTACATATTGTACTTGTAGATTATGAAGAAAACCCAAAACGTCGACCAAGTCCTGAAGAGGCCTTTATAGCACTAGAATCAGCGATGGCTTGGTACGAGCAAGAAGATGACAGCTGTCCTACACAGCTTCTGCTGTTGAAGAGAATGCGGGACTTAAGAACCAAAAGGAGACTATCCAGTTTGGTGCAAAAGAGGATTCTCATTATTTTAAATAGTGGGCTACATCTGTGCAAGTACATGTATACGTAAGTTGCGCCTGGTTTTGAATCGTTTGTAATGTTATTTTGAAAACATTTCTCTTTCTTAAAAAAAAAAAATTAATACAAGTAGTACATGCACTGCAGTGTAATGACAGATTTTGGTGATACAGTAATCTAATACAGTGTGGGTATTATTATTACAGTACAAGTAAATATGTTTTATAGTGTATTTTCCTTGTGATGGTTAATTATTTTTAGAAATATGTGTACATGTACTCGATACATTATGTAATCCAATTATCCGAACATTTGATTATCCGAACGATGCTCGGTCCCATGGGGTTCGGATAAATGGAGTTCTACTGTATATCATTTATTTTACAACTGGAACTTTGAAATGGGTTTATTTAATAAGTTTAAATTTACACACAATCCAGTGAAATAAAATGAAAGCACTAGACCACTGATCACTTTAACTAATATATTATACTGTTTAGCACAGAAAAGAATTCACTCCAATATATCTGACAATTCAGATCAAATCTAGCAGGATTCAACTATACGCTAGTGAATTTTAAAATCTCTGGCAAACGAATGATAACTTGCATTCTTCCATGGTCTCTATTTATATTAAGTGGAATGAAAGATCGGGGGGACACGTTAAAATTTCACACCTTTTAAGAACTCAGGGAAATTCGAGATTCTACGCCGCCCATCCCCGTTTGATTATTCAACTCTCTAGCCGCTTCGTCTTTCCCGTTCATCTCTATCTTGCGAGCGGTTCTGTGGTTAACACTTGAGATGTGAAATTGCTTCGTCCGTCTCTCCTGTTCCGTATGAGGATGTGAAATTCCTTCGAGAAGCTTCTTCGTCCATTCTGAGACTCTCATTGTCTTTGATCGTATGCCGCTTCCCTCGTTTGGACTTAGGCAACACCCTTTTCAGGCAGTAATAAAGAAAGGTGAAGGCGGTAGTTGATTCAGACCGCTCTGAGGTAAGGCAAAAGGCGTGGCTTAACCTCCCCTTTAGACGATGCGCTCTGCTGGATGCACAGATGAAGGAAACTAACTGCTATCAATTGCTCTAGAGATAGCCGTGGGCGTGGTTTAACCTCCCCTTAAGGCCATGCGATCTCCAGAATGCACAGAAGATAACAGTCTACATATTAATTAGCAAGCGTGGTGGCAAGTCCACTCTGCTCTGATGCATACTAATGAGCCCAGATGGTGTTCCACATTTTCTATTGTGCATGCTAATGAGCCCAGGTGGAAGAATTCCCGTTGAGGATAAAATTACAACAATATTCAGGAGTACTGATGTTATTCGAGGGTTCTACCATATCATCTAACAATTCAGAGACAGCTGAGTTTCCTCATCACACATGTCTAGTGGTGTAGGAGATCATGTCTCTCCACAACTACCTATCTCCAGTACAATTTATCAATTTTGTCGTAGACCTCCTTCCATACCACGATGTCAAACTGTCCAGTATGTGCTGTCTTTGTCTTCCCCTATCTCTTTTTTCCTTCAATCTTACCTGTTGTTACGATATATTCCAGTTTTCCTCTTCTCATAACATGCCTGAAAAATGTGGATTGCTTCTTTCTAACTTGTGAAATAAGTTTCCTCTGCGCATTAGCCTCTTTTAGGGCATCGTCATTACTCCATGGTATTTTTTACATTCTTCTGTAAAACCACATCTCTGTTGACTCACTGTGCTTTCCCTGCTTGTTTACCAATTGTCCATGACTCACTCCCAAATGTCAGGATTTGTACTATATATATATATATAGAAAACATTTAAGAACTCTTGTTCTTACTTCCACTGATAAAGAATTGTTGCATAAAATTCCCATGTGTACATTTTAAAATGTGTACATTTTATAGAATGCTGATTTTGCAAGAGCTATTCTGCTGTTCAATCGGAGATGCATCTTCCATCTGTTGTTATTAATTTGCTCAGATATTTCAATATACTGACCCATTTCAAAACTGTTCCATTTACTTTGATGGTGCAGTCTAGGGAGGCCTTTTTCTTTGAGACAACAATTACTTCTGTCTTTTTACTGTTAAGGTTGAGACTTTCATTTTCACTTTCTGTCACTACTGTATCAACTACTTTTAGCTATTAAGACTGTATCAACAGTGTATCTCAAGTATTGGTGGTCCTTCACAGCTGTCCTGGTCATGCAAACCTGGTCTTTCATCATCATACAGCTCCTTGATGTATTCTTTTTCTTCGTTCACCCTCAGAGGTCAACTTGAATAAGTTCAAAGAAAGCAGTGGTCAACCTAAGGCTGTTGATTTTCTCCAGAAATGGTACTAGTGAAGGCCATATGCGTTTTCTCTGTTCCTCATATTTGGGCACCTTTGAAGCAGATGTTCGGCAGTCATTTTATCAGTACCACAGTCACACTCATCAGTAGTTCCTATCTTTAATTTGTTGAATAGATGGTATCTCAATCTGTTATGACCAGTGCGATGTCTGAAGATTACCACTTGTTCACTTCTGCTGATGTATTCTATCCACCTTTCTATCATGTTCTCCTGACCCATTAACAATGCTCCTTCTTTTGATTTCAAACAGCCAGTGGCTGTTTTTGTCCTTCTCATTGTTAACTCATTTATTTGCTGTACATAGATTTTCTGCCATCAATGGTACCTATACCTTGTAGCGGTATGGCAGCTTGTGTACCCTGACAATCCCCAGAGCTATGCCAGTGGGAGATTTACTCCTGGTAGGTTCAACCAAGCTGGACTGGTCTGCATGGGTAGTGGTCAGACAAAAGCTGGTACCCTGGTCCTCCAGGATGGGGGTTTTAGCACAGGGCCGACACCCCTGTCTATGTAAAAAAAAAATCGCACATGTTACGGAAACAGCAACTGATGAAAAAACTTTGATGCGGGACAGACATCCGAAGTCTCAGGCTCGTATGACTGACAGTGGTGAAAGACGAAAGGAAGCCATTGGCATGAAAACAGATGCCCTGACCGCAAAACATGAAACCAGAATTGGTTTCTGGAATGTCACAACTGTGAATGAGGCAGGAAAGCTGAGACAAATCACAGCAGAGATGAGGAACTACAAATTACATATCCTCAGAACAAGCAAGAGGAACTACAAATTACATATCCTGGGAATAAGTGAGAGCAGATGGACAGGGATGGGGAGAATAAAAACAGCTACAGGGGAAACAGTACTTCATTCAGGTAGAGAGGATGGTCAGCACAACGAAGGTGTAGCCATTATCCTGAAGAAAGGAATGGAAAGGTCTTTACTGGAATGGAAACCCATTAACAACAGACTGATAAGAGCAAGACTGAGAGGGAGATTCACCAACACGACAATTATACAATGCTATGCACCAACAAACGACAGCGATGAAGAGATCAAGGACGAGTTCTATCAACAGGTACAAAAGGAAATAGAAACTGCACCCAGCTACGATCTTATTATAGTAATGGGAGACCTAAATGCGAAAGTTGGAACACACAATAATTATAACGAAAGAGTAATGGGGAAATGCGGCAGTGGAACAGTAAATGAGAATGGGGACAAATTAATAAGCTGCTGCAGTATTAGAACATATTATGCAGGAGGCTCTCTACGATTATAAAACAATCATAACGATTGGAGTCCGACCTCTTTGCAGCCTATGTTTTGCTGATGATATCGATTTGATAGCTGGAACAGAATCAGAACTTCAAGACCTTACCTCTAGACTGGAGAAAGTAACAAGAACGTATGGGATGGAAATTAATATAGAAAAAGCAAGATATTGGTGAATAGCCATAAGAAACATGTTCTGACCAACATTATGCTAAATGGGCAAACGTTAGAAGAAGTTAACACCTTTAAATATCTCGGGTCCACTATATGTAGTGATGGAAGATCAAGTAAAGAAATCAAGACAAGACTTGAGATGGCCTCAGCTGCTATGACAAGGCTGAATGTGATCTGGAAAAGTAACATCAGTTTTCCTGTGAAGATCAAATTATACAAATCACTTGTATTATCTATTCTCTTGTATGGGTGTGAGGGCTGGACACTCACTGCAGATACCGAGCGAAAGATTCAGGCTTTCGAGCATAAATGTTATAGAAGAATTTTGTGTATTTGCTATAAAGAGCACAAAACAAATGTCTATGTTAGAGAGAAGATAAACACCTATGCAGGCCACCAAGAACCACTTTTGTCAGTAGTGAAATGTCGAAAGCTTGCCTGGTTTGGGCATGTAACTCGTCGTGACTCCCTTTCAAAAACGATCCTCCAGGGAACAGTCGAAGGTAAATGCAGAAGAAGAAGGCAAAGCAAATCCTGGGCTGATAACATCAAAGAATGGGTAGGTGTTACGTACATTTATTACCTACGGGGGTAGTCTTCGGTCCTGCCAAATGTACGCACCAGTTTTATATAGTTATATTATTTGTGCGTTCGATTGATTCACGCACTGACGTGCACAATGCTGTGTGAGTTGCTTTGGACGCACGTGTAACCTAGTTGAGTAGTTTCTGACGTCATGTAAGGGGCAGCTCGGACCATATTTATGTCCGCTGTGTTATCCCTTGATTCTTGGCAAATGTGAAGTAGCCATCAGTTGTATTCGTATCTATTGATCTTCATGGCGAAGTCAATAGTGGAAGTATAAAGTAAGTGTCGCCCCATTTCTTATGGCATGTTTATTTATGTACATTAAAGTATCAGGCCGCTCCTATTAATGGTCTAGCGGGAATTCATCGTAGATGACATTCCTAGAATTGGACACACGGAGTCGATAGCCTTTGAATCTTTTCGTAGAGGGAGAATACCTACAAGAAATCAAGTTAATGAATTTATATGCTTCACATGTTTAATATGCTGTTACTACAATGCCAGAAGCGTGGCATAGAATGGGAGAGGTTAGTCAACTGGAATCTCTAACCTGTTCGTATTATCATGTATGACTTTGTTTGAAAACTATATACTATATATAACGGGATGTATGGAGAAAGTCTGGGATTGTGAAGTATGATATGGAAGAATTTTATCCTGGAGTATGAATACGTTACCATGATGGACGTCCTTGAAGGAAGGTCAATGGACTTGAATGAGCGGAATATTATATGGTAACAGTTTTGTGATCCTCAGTCACTTGAGTCAGAGGACTTTATTAGTAGAGAATCTTCAGGAACTTTAAAAGTAATTATCAACATGTTGACGTATGATTTCTGCGCCTGTGACGATGTTAGTCTTGTCCACTCCGTATGTGCTGTGTTGAATAAAATCTATGTACAGTCACCACTGACTTCTGTACTGCCAGTACTTGCCCAGTTCACCCAGTTCAATACTACTTGTTGAAGTTCGTTTGAAGAATATTGTTGACATTCGTTCATTTTAACCATTCGCGTTTTAAGCTACCTCTTCACCAGTATAAACTGAACTCAACGATAAAACGGACTCAACAGTAGGACACGGTTTTTCTACACTTGTACGCATTGCTGAGGATAGGGAGCAGTGGAGGACCCTGTCTGCTGATGCTTCCGCCATGGCACCCCTACAACCCATGACGGGTTACGGGTTGAGATGAGATGATGAGTATTAACAACCTGGTCATTGGAGGAACACTTTTTCCACACAAAGAAGTGCACAAATTAACATGGGAATCACCAAACGGTCGAGACAGAAACCAGATAGATCACATAATGATCAAAGGCAGATGGAGACATGCACTACAAGACATGAAAGTAAGAAGAGGCGCAGATGTGGGAAGTGATCATCACCTAGTAGTAGCAAGACTGAAGGTAAAACTCAGAGCTGCTCGACCAGTTGCAGTCAAACAGAAAAGATATAACATCATGAAACTTAAGTACCCCATCACCAGAAAAGCTTTTGTGGTCGACATAAAGAGACAATATCAGATTACCAATTGCCAGGAAAGAATAGAGACCGATGATGTCGACCAGAAATTCAATCAGAAACGCTAAACACCATAGCGAAGAGAAAGGAAATGAAAAGAAAGAAAACAGAAGCTAAGTCTCCTAGGTTAAAGGCAATGTATAGTGAACAGTACAGTCAGCTGGACAAGGAAGTAAAACGTCAAACCCGTGCTAACAAAACGACATTTCTGGATGACCTTGCAAGACAGGCAGAACAGGCAGCACTGAGAAATGTACAAAGCACAGTTTATAAAATAACCAAAACTATCAGTGGAAAACGAGGTGCAAACAACATAACGTTAGTAAGAGACAAGCAAGGAAATCTCATCATCACAGCACAGGGGCAGGAAACAAGATGGGCAGAGCACTTCAGAGAAATACTGAATAAGGAACCACCAGAGACTCAGCTGAATGTTCCTGGGGCTGAAAGTGACTTAGACGTAAATACAGACATCCTACGAAAAGAAAAAATCATCACAGCTATCACAGGCTTGAAAAATGGAAAAGCCCCTGGTCCCGACAATCTAAATGCTGAGTTATTCAAGGCAGACCCTGAACTAGCAGCAGAACTATTAGAACCACTATTTGCACAAGTCTGGGAAACTGAGACAACACCAACAGAGTGGAGTAAAGGAATAATTGTCAAACTGTCCAAGAAGGACGACCTTGCAGACTGCAACAACTGGAGAGGAATTACTCTCCTCAGTTCCCAGCAAAATACTAGGCAGGATAATCATCCAGAGAATTTCAAAAGCAGTTGACCATAAACTGAGGAAAGAACAAGCAGGCTTAGAAACAAACAGAAGATGTGCAGATCATATATTCACCCTCAGGAACATTATAGAGCAGTGCTCAGAATGGCAGAGACAGCTGTACATTAACTTTGTTGATTTTTAAAAGGCCTTCCATGGCATACACAGGGACAGCCTATGGAAAATACTGAGGGCTTATGGAATTCTCAGCCGCATTGTTTCCATCAGAAAAAATAAAAAGCCTTTAGTGTAACTTTACGTGCAGTGTTGGATTGAGTAATGTTACTTTCGAAGTTAAAACAGGAGTATGACAGGGATGCCTCGTATCAACAACATTATTTTTGACAGCCATAGATTCTGTGATGCGCCAGACAACAGAGGGCAGTCCAAGAGGAATTAGATGGACAACATTTTCTACACTGGAAGACCTGGAATATGCAGATGACATTGCACTACTCGCACATTCATATCAACACATTCAAGACAAAACCGATAGGCGGAATAAGTATGGCCAGCATGCCGAACATCAATCTGAAGAAGACAGAGGTCATGACACTAAATGTGGGCAATCCTGAGCCAATAACAGTAAAGAACCAGAAGTTAGAACAGATAGACACATTTACTTACCTAGGATGCATAGTAACACCTGACAACGGAACAAGCAAGGACATTAACAACAGAATGAATAAAGCAAGAACAGCCTTTGTTATTCTCAACAACATTTGGAAGTCTTCCCAGTACAGCACAAACACCAAATTAAGACTGTATGAGAGCTGTGTACTTTCTGTGCTTCTCTATGGTGCGGAATGTTGGAGAGTAACAGAGAAGGAAATGCCGAAACTGTCCTCCTTCCACACAATCTGCCTAAGGAAAATTCTCTGAATCTTCTGGCTAAACACCTTCAGCAACCAAGAACTATTTATTCGGAGTAACCAGGAGGACATGCACACCATCATAGCTGGCAGACGCTGGAGTTGGGTTGGTCACGCCCTCCGAAAGGACCCTGATACCATCACAAGAACAGCTATGCTATGGACCTCTGAGGGAAAGTGAAAGAGAGGCCAACGAAAAACAACTTGGTGGAGAACTGTGGAAGCTGAGATACATATTTGTATAAAATTGATCTGCCAGTCAACTTAACTAATAGGACTCAATCTGATATTGCCCAAAATTCCTTAAGTGTTCTTGCTCTTTCTGCATCTAATATTATGCCTTCTACTCTTTCATGCTTATTTCCTCCAGAATAACTTATTTTGTAGTTGTCAGAATATATTTAACCTGTTCTGGCATATTGCATTTCACACAGCCCTAATAGTTTTACATTCATTCGTTCCATTGCTGTGTGCAACATGTGGTCAATATTTTGCTGTGTAAATACTGTAGTCCATATGATGTTATGGTCAATGTTTTACTGTGTACTACATGTGGTCAATGCTTTGCTTTATACATAGTGTGGTTCATATGTTACTGTGTACTGGTCAATGTTTTATTGAATACATACCGTGGTCCATGTGTTACTGTGTACTAGATGTGGTCAATGTTTTGCTGTGTACATACTGTGATCCATATGTTCCTGTATACTACATGCAGTCAATATTTTTCTCTGTACCCATGGTGGTTAGTGTTTTGCTGTGCACTACATGTGGTCCATCTGTTACTGTGTACTACATGTGGTCAATGTTTTGCTGTGTACATAATGTGGTCCATATGTTAATGTGTACTACATAAGATCAATATTTTGCTGTGTACATACTGTGGTCCATCTGTTGCTGTGTACTAAATGTGGTCGATGTTTTGCTGTGAACATAATGTGATTCCTCTGTTGTTGGGTACTACATGTGGTCAATGTTTTCCTCTGTACCCACTGTGGTCAATAATTTGTTATATCCTACATGTGGTTACAGAATATTTGCAATTAACAATAATATTAATGACGGTGTACTCTCCATAGAAAAAAAGCGAGTTGCGTGATACTGTGGTTTCCGGTGCGCCTTCTGGCCCAGTATCTACGACTTTAGCACCTGTTCAACGAGAGAGTGGGCTCATCCCTAATCTGTTTAAGTTCCCAGTAGTAGACTATTCGCAAGCAGCCTGGGGGTGTCACTGCTCTGCGCGGATCTTGTTTACCGAGGCGGCGTCCGAGCTCGTATGGTAAAAATATGGTTGCGTTATCTTCAAAATAGCCCTGTCTTTCCCCGAGGCTTTTCTGCCATCCTGCAACTTTGAGTTAGGGAGTTCTGAGCTCCAGTATCTTTCCCAGGCATTTTATCCTGGCCTGGCACACATACAGAGGACCCCACTTCTGGTTCTAAGTTAGCAGTTGGGGATAGGTGGGGCGGCACACTGTGCATTCCCCGTCATCCAGGGGGCTCTCCAACTATGCAGAGCTTGCACAATGCTGTGCTCTGGTTCTGGGCTCTCCCAAGGAATCCTCACGTCCTGCACAGAGCCACTTCCAGATACCCACCACCTGCCAACCCTCCATTGTAGAAATCTCCTGCATGCAGCCATCCAGTCAAGAGCCAGTATTAAGTCTGGTGCCCAAGTGATCCCCCCAAGCTCAGTGTGCAATGCTTGGTTCTCATCATGCTGCAACACAGGGGGGATTGTGATGCTCAGCCATCTCTCTCAACTCTGCACCGATAAGTGGCATCGGGGACTTAACTGTGCCTCAGTACTGGGAGGCCCCGTTTCCGGGTACACCACACACAGCCATTTGAGGCAACGGTTGCCGTGGGCGTGTCTTCAGTGGGGAAGTTGTGGAGTCTTCCTGTCCATGTTCTTGCACATCCTAACACTGCCCGCAAGACATCGGAGGTTTGGAGAGTGGCCTTCTCTGCTTTTTTGAGCTGGGGTGGGCTCCCCGGGCAAGTCTTGATGGGGATCGGGACGTGTCCACGCGCCAGTGGGCCCAGCATCGGCCGCATCTGATGGAGGACTTGCTCTGCCAGGTTTGAGTTAGTAAATTCCAACTTTGTCATCTTCATGGCATTGTGATGCTGGGGTGCCTGTGGATTTCCTACCGCCCCGGGTAGAAGCCAGAAGTGTACTGTGCCAGCTCTGGGGGAGATAAAGGGGGTGTTTCTGCATCTCCTTGTGATACGTAGCCAAGGTAGGGCTCACAGTGCTCTTTCCCCGCCACCAAATTGCCTGCTGGTTACGCCGAGTTCTCCGAGGCTCTAGGCATGTGACCAAGAGTTGAAGGCAATAGGATCGTCACGTCCTGAGTCTCTGTGCCTGTACGATGGGTTCCGATCTTCAGGGAGCAGTCCACACTCGTTCCCACTCCCAAGACTTGTTCAGTATCCATCTGGCTCCTTCCCACCCACAGAGGGCGTGTACGGTGTAGTGCACCGGTTTTATTATCGAGGTTTGCTCCTCTAGATCCGTTGTGTTTAGCCTGAGGATTCGCACCCTCAGTTACCAGGACTACCTCGAGGAGGGTGTGGCTCTTCACCACGCACAATGATCTTGGGGTATGAGAGGTTTTGCTAGGCCAAGAGACTAACACTGCAATGGTCGCTCCTTTCATGAACAAGAATTCACTAGGTCTAGGGTGAAGCAAGGGGGGAAACCCACTACCCACAACACCAGCACATCATACCCCCTGTCTGTAAAAGACGTTGCCCCAATAATATTAGTAAATGATAATATAGCGGCAAGAGAAAGAATAATGGTAAACACCAGCAGGTACTGTAATAAACATACATTGGTACTCACCCGCAGGTAATGATGACATTCTGTATGTGAAATTTTTCATTGCGTCACCTCCAAATCTGAGTGAAGCCAAAGCTCTGTTCATTGCTTCTCTCTCTGCAGTTATCTCCTCCTGGCTTATGTTATTCCAGTTGTAGCCACTGCTAAAAAATTAAAAAAAAAACATATGGATTATTGCAACGACATGCAACTTAGACAATACTTTTAGAACATAAACTGTACTTCAAGCACTAAAAAATGCACAAGAATGTAGCCGACCAGACATAGCAGAAGAAATATTGCAACTTAGTACACACCTAAATAATAGGAGCTGCTCAGTACTTTTAGTATGGATATCCTCTTACTTACTTAGTCGTTCCCCTTCTACCGTGAGGTGTAGAGGTTTGGAAGAGAGAGCGCCAGACTATCCTATCAGCTGTCTTCCTCCTGGCCTGGTTCCATTCTAGTCCTCGGTCCTTCAAAGATTGTCTAATGTTGTCCTCCCAGCGGACTCTGGGTCGTCCTGGGGGTCTGGATCCTTGGCTCTTTGTTTCCCATGCTTGTCATGGTAGCCGATCTTCTCCCATTCTGCAGACATGGCCAAACCATCTTAGTTGGGACTGTTCTGCTTGGGTCTGCAGGGGGTGGCATTTTAGGCCTTGTCGTATCGTCTGGTTGCGTACCATGTCTCTTCTTGTTACTTCAACCACCTTCCTCAGATACCTCATTTCTGAGGTTTGGATCTGGCTTTTGTGGGTTGTAGTCAATGCCCATGACTCGCATCCATATGACAAGACTGGGACATAGATGGATATCCTCACATGCGGGAATAGCAGGAAATGAGGTGGCTGGCAAGCAAGCAAAAACAGGAAGAAGCAGTCCAATCCACATAAACTTAGGGTTAGGCACAACAGAGATAAAAAGTATAATTTAAAATATTATAACAAAGGAATGGACAGAAAACTGGAAACAAAGCCAGAAAGGCAGACACACCTATACACTGCTAAAAGTGTCCACCCTGGACATGTCAGATATCTAGAGAACCAAAAATCCTATGCAATAAAAAACTGATTAGACTTCAACTAGGAACAGATTATTTCATGGTGGAGGAACCCTACTGTGTAACATGTGTGGAGAAAAACACCATAGCACATTATGTGCTAACATGCAGGAAATACGATCAGCAAAGAAAACCACTAATGGAATACTTGAGAATACAAAACTCAACATCACTGTCACTAGAAACTGTACTAAAAATTGACCTACTCAGGGAGCTACACAACATAATACAATTTTATATTACCAAAAGAAGAACCAACATAACAACTCAAACAAATTAGAATGACAAGGAAAAACAAAACAAAAACAAATAAAATGTACATACAATATCAGGACAAGAGTTATATAAAAACCAAACAAACAAAAACTGCCAATATAAAACCAATAAAAGTCCAGCAGATACATCTAAAAAGATGTCAATAGCGAGAGAGAGAGTGCAATATAGTATCATGGAAGAAGATACATTACTAACACCATAGACATTAAACAATGCCACAACAAATGGCAAATAAATTACATCCTGGAAGAGTCAACACACAAGAAAAACACCATAGTATTGCGCTATATAGAATGATAAACACTATATATCTTCTTCTTTGATCCATAACCACCAACCGTCAAAGCAGTCAGTGGCCATCATGCCTGGTGGCATCCTGTAGGGCAGCAACAAATTGATTCCACCTTGCTCGGTTGGTGGCCATCCTTTGTACAGTGCCCCAACTCTGGTTCATTCTTTGCATCTCTGCTTCCACAGTTCTCCGCCAAGTTGTTTTTGGTCGGCCTCTCTTTCGCTTTCCCTCAGGGTTCCATAGCATAGCTGTTCTTGTGATGGTATCAGGGTCCCTTCTGAGTTCGTGGCCTACCCAGCCCCAGCATCTGCCAGCTATGATGGTGTGCATGTCCTCCTGGTTGCTCTGAATAAGTAGTTCTTGGTTGTTGATGGTGTTTGGCCAGAAGATTCAGAGAATTTTCCTTAGGCAGATTGTGTGGAAGGAGGACAGTTTCGACATTTCCTTCTCTGTTACTCTCCAACATTCTGCACCATAGAGAAGCACAGATAGTACACAGCTCTCAAACAGTCTTAATTTGGTGTTTGTGCTGTACTGGGAAGACTTCCAAATGTTGTTGAGAATAGAGCAAAGGCTGTTCTCGGTTTATTCATTTTGTTGTTATTGTCTTTGCTTGTTCCGCCGTCAGGTGTTACTATGCATCCTAGGTAAGTAAATGTGTCTGTCTGTTCTAACTTCTGGTTCCTTACTGTTAGTGGCCCAGGATTGCCCACATTTAGTGTCATGACCTCTGTCTTCTTCAGATTGATGTTCAGGCCAACATGCTGTCCATACTTATTCCGCCTATCGGTTTTGTCTTGAATGTGTTGATGTGAATGCGCAAGTAGTGCAGTGTCATCTGCATATTCCAGGTCTTCCAGTGTAGAAAATGTTGTCCATCTAATTCCTCTTGGACTGCCCTCTGTTGTCTGGTGCATACCCAATCTATGGATGTCAAAAATAATGTTGTTGATAAGGGGCATCTCTGTCGTACTCCTGGTTTCACTTCGAAAGTTACATTACTCAATCCGACACTGCAAGTAAAGTTAGAATATAGGCTTTTTATGATGGAAACAATGTGGCTGGGAATTCCATAAGCCCTCAGTATTTTCCATAGGCTGTCCCTGTGTATGCCATCGAAGGCCTTTTCAAAATCAACAAAGTTAATGTACAGCTGTCTCTGCCATTCTGAGTCCTGCTCTATAATGTTCCTGAGGGTGAATATATGATCTGCACATCTTCTGTTCTTTCTAAAGCCCGCTTGTTCTTTCCTCAGTTTATGGTCAACTGCTTTCAAAAGCAAACACTATATACCCAAATTATAACCCACATGGGATTGAACCAGGTAAGTGGAGTAAGTCAGGGGAGAACTGGATGCACTACCAGCAGGTCATCATTAGCCTTGGCAGTGAGTGCAGATCTTGTGGCAATGGAAAAGCAGAGCTGGAGGTTAATCAGTTGATAAGTGATCATGCTGGGGAGGATGACACCATTGTGTGCACTGATGGGTCTTTAGTGTGTGGTGAGAAATAAGGATGGGGCGTCTCTGCTAGAGTAAAGGGCATGGTCGTTGCTGAACAAAGTGGAGCCTATATGACAACAACCTCTGGCATGAGAACAGAGGTAGAGGCAGTAACAGCAGCACTGAGATGGCTGTCTGAAACTCCATCAACCAAGGCAGTTATATTGTCAGATTCTCAGGCCATTCTTCGGAAAGTTCAGAACAGATAGTTCTGGCAGGAATGGAAAATATAAATAGAATCCTTGAGTCTTCAAAAACTAGTGTGGATCTATCCTGATCTCTCCACACCTAAGCCTACCTTGCCATTGGTTGGAGAGCTTGAGTGCCCCAATGATCCCGGGAGCTATGCCGGCGGGGGTTTTACTCCTGGCAGGGTCACCCAAGCCGGACAGGTCCTTGGTGAGGGGCCAGACAAAAGGGCTGGGGAGTTGGTGGAACCCTATAGGTGTAGATGCAGAACCCACCGGCGAGTGGTACAAGCTCTGGTCTGCACCAATCCACCCCCACTTCATGGGTTAAATGCTTTCTTGCCTCATTCTTCACTGTTTGTCTCCTATCCAATAATCCCCATGGATGACGAAGAGATGCAGGCCAGCGGACATTGCACCTTTGTCCTTCTGTGACAGCCTCCTAGGTGGCGGGGAACGCCAAATATACCATCACTGCAGAAGGGTTGGCAAAGCTGACTGAAGAATGATGAATTAGCTGACCCAGATGTATATGCTATCCTTCTGGCAGGACGTGACGATCCTGGGATACTGATACACTGGACTGCCTCCCTTCAGGGATACTGAAAAATGCATCCATACCCCCCCCCCCCCTGAAATCATGTACAGGCCTCAAAGACAACAGACTCTATACGAGCTCGGGTGTCGCCTCAGTTATCAAGACCCGCGCTGCTCTTCGGTACCTGGGGAGGGCAGTGAAAAGTATACTACCAGTAATACATATAACACAGACTCACTACACATCCTCCAACTCAACATATCAGGAATCCGAAACAAAAAACTAGAACTAACCAAGCTTCTACTGGACCTAAAAATCCATGTTGCAGTCATCCAAGAAGCAATGCTACCAAAAGACACCTCCTTCCATATCACAGGCTATACAGTGTATCAGTGCAAGTGTATAAAATGTCAAGGATTAGTGACACTTATCCGGAATGACACACAGGCTGAGGTTTCCGCTCTTGAAACCAATGACGAAACAGATCTACAGGAAGTGATAGTCTGGAGTGGTGGAATGCCATTGAAAATCATTAACATTTACAACCCGCCAAAAACACACCTTGCTCTGAAGCCTTTCCAGACCACGGACTTGAGAATGATCATTGCTGGTGACATGAATGGTCATTCCCCTCTGTGGGGCTACACAGACAGGAACCCAACAGGAATAGCTATAGAAGAACTCGCTAACACTACCACACTCATCCTACTGCAGAATGCTCACACCCTACCGACATTGCTCCACCGCGCCAGCGAAACAAAAAGCAGACCAGATCTCACCCTAGTAACAGCAGATATCCACCCACATTGCTCAGTTAGAGTGCTCGACGACATCGGAAGTGACCACAGACCCATCCTCCTTGAGATCACCAACACCAGGGAAATAAAAAGAAATTGCTTAACATCACCCCCATGGAACTACAAAAAGGCAGACTGGAATTTCTTCAGGAGACAAGTACGACAACGATTTGAGGCCATCGACATGACGCTGGACATAGACAAGGTATACAGCAAAATCACCACAGCACTACTGCAGTCTGCAAAAGAAGCTATTCCACGAGGATATAGGAGAAAGTTTAAACCTTACTGGAGTACAGAACTGGAGGCCATTGTAAACGAGAGGAAAAAAGAAAGACAGCAAGCTGAGAAACATCCAACCCCTGCCAACAAAGCAAATTATAACCGTCTAACTGCAAAAGTTAAACGTCTGAGCAAACAAGCAAAAAGAGAAATATGGGCTAAGAAATGTGGAGAGTTAAACTTGCGGAAAGACGGAAAGAAAGCATGGTGCCTCATATCAAATCTCTCAGGAATTAAAAGAAAGAAAAACCCTGAACCCATCATTACAAGCACTGAACCGCTAACAAGGGATGCACAGAAAGCAGAAGCCTTCAATAAGCACTTTGCCAACGTAAACAAAAAACAACCATGCAAGAGACTTGATCACTCACCAAAATGATGGAGAAACAACCAACAGCTAGCTGTGAGGTCTTTGAAAAGAACTTTAATCTTTCAGAACTCAAGATGGCCCTAAAAAAATGCAAGAAAGGAAAAGCTGCTGGACCTGATTGGCTCACTAATGAGATGATCTCAAATCTCTCAAATTATGAACTCTCCACCATCCTTGACCTCATTAACAAGACCTGAAGAGAAGGCAAGTTACCAACAGACTGGAGAAAAGCCAATATCATCCCAGTCCTTAAGAAGGACAAACCATCTATTGAAGTAACAAGCTATCGACCGATCTCCTTGACATCAAACCTAGGCAAGATCACTGAAAGGATGATAAATGAAAGGCTATATTGGTAGCTAGAAAGCAATAAGATATTAAATACCAATCAATTAGGTTTTAGAAGAAACAAACAGACAATGGATCAGTTGATACGATTCACCCAAGAGATAGGTGATGCCTTCCAAGACAAAAAAAATGTGCTAGCAACATTTATTGATCTTAGACAAGCCTATGATCGAGTCTGGAGGATAGGCCTCTTCTTCAAAATGCGAAAAATGGGAATATCAGGGCGAATGTACAACTGGCTAAAAGGTTTCTTCCACAACAGAACAATCCGAACAACATTCAGTGGAACAACATCAAAACAAAGGACCCTGGAGGAAGGACTGTCTCAGGGATCAGCACTAAGTTGTACACTGTTTCTTATATTTATAAATGACCTCCCAGATGTCATCACCTGCCAAAAAGCACTATTTGCTGATGACTTAGTCATCTGGACAAAAGGAAAATACATCCAAACTATCACCAAAAATATGAAAAAAAACCTGACAACCATCTCGGAGAGAATGGAGAGAAACTAGCATATGAAGAATGCCCAAGATATCTTGGAGTCGAGCTCGACCGTAGACTTACCATGAGACCCCACATAGACAAGCTGATTGAGAAAGCATCCACAAGACTCAGGCTCATCAAGCACCTTTCCTCCTGTGGGTGGGGAGCAGACCAGCACTCATTACGCCAACTCTATACTGGATATGTGCGCCCAGTAATTGACTACTCGCTCCCCCTCCAAACTATTGCAAGTAAAAGCCTCCTACAAAAGCTAGACAAAGTCCAAAATCACGCTCTATAGTTTATAAGTGGTGCCATGAAGACAACGCTGACAGATGCATGCGAAATCAACACCAATATTGAACCCTTAAACCTAAGAAGAGAACGTTCAGTTGTGGAAACATACAAAAGGTATCTGAGAATGGACACAAACGAGGAGAACAGGAAAATGATAGATCAGTGGCACCAAAAACACAGAATACAAAAGACATCTTTCCTTAAAAATGCAAAAGAAGCTAGCATTAAACACCACCTACCAGCAGTTAGAAAGCCAATGGTAACGATTAATAACGAACCACCTTGTTGGCAGACAACTACTCCCATAGTAAGAACTGAACTCTCTGGCCCCTCAGCAGACAAGAACACTCTAGGACCACTACTGAAAACCATCGCTTTAGAAACTATAGACTCATATCCACAAGACATCATCCATGTCTACACAGATGGATCTGCATTTAAAGCTACCATCAATGCTGGATATGGCGCTGTGATAAAATACCTTGACCTGCCCCCAGAAGACCACCCTCGCATCTTTGGCCCTTGCAGAGAAATTTGTTCCAGCTATGATGCAGAAATAACAGCACTAGAAAAAGCGTTGTGCCGGATAACCTCAGACTTTGAAAGTGGCATCACTCCACCTGAGGATATTGTTATATTCTCAGACTCAAAATCAGCACTCCAAGCCCTAGAAAGCAAAATGTCTCCTAATATTAATAACATCTGCAGATTAATTGACCAACTGTTCACTTCCTATTGCGTCGAAGTTACACTCCAGTGGATCCCAGGGCATGTCGGAGTCCCAGGAAATGAAAAAGCCAATAAACTGTCCAAAAGAGGAGCAGCACTGACCCAGTTCCCATCAAGAACCACACTGCAAACCTGCCAACAGATCCTGAGAAACAATTATAGGGAAGAATGGCTAAACCAGTGGGCTACCTCCCAGACAGGATGTCCATTCTTCAAACATCAAGCTAAACCAAACCCTCAAGATCCAGTTAAACAACTGAAAAGAAGAGATCAGAGTCTAATTTTCCAGCTGAGAACAGGCCATGCCCCTGTCAATAAACATTTAAATAGAATAGACCCACTACATGAACCAAACTGCAGGCACTGCCACCACCATGAGGAATCAGTTGAACATCTACTGTTACAGTGCCCAAGACTAACTGACCTGCAACACCAGCTACTCCCATCGCACCCAACCATCCACAATTCACTTTACACATCATCACAACAACTGAGGAAGACTTGCACCTTTGTCAGAGAGGCTATGGGCTGTCAAGAGCTACCTGCTCACAGCTAAAGGGATTATATCATCATCATCATCACTATCCTGATCTTGCAGGGGTACGTGAATATGAAAGAGCTGACAGACTGGCCTCAAAAACCACCCCTAGAGAGGACACTGGACGTGGGGTTTTTTTTTACCAGCAGCACTTGGGTTTTCAGCCCTTCGGCCCAATGACACGTCATTGCAAGACTGGGGAGCCTGTGGACTTTCCTTCCAACCTGGTGAGGGGTTTTGCTCCTTCCCAACCACAGAGGGTTTATCTCAGGAGCCATTCAGGTTATTCAGTAAAAATACTGGCCAATGACACCCCTTCAAATGCCCACGCCCGGGCATGAACCTTAAACACCTGATCACCAGCGCAATGTGGTAACCATTACACCAGCGCGGCTCTCACTTAACGTGGATAAGGGAGACATACTAAGGACAATTAATGATGGCCTGCTAGATAATAACATTGCAATGGATGAATCAACAAGGCTGAGACTGTTGGAGTTTGGAATCAAACGTGGGACTAGCAGAAATGGACATGAGAGAGGACGCATCCATCATATGTACAATCAGCTTGCTACAGGTACAATTAGCATTCATACTCTTCGACATTTGCTGAGGGATACTGTGCACCTATGGGTTTATCCTGAGTGCAGTGAGGTCATTTCTGATTAACAATAACTGTCACAGTGTATTTCGCAGTGGCAGAAAATTAGGATTGACAACATCGTTATCAGCGAGTTTCGGCAACCCTGATAACTTATACGTCTAAGTCATGTGACCGGACGGAAGTCGGGGAAAAGATTAGGCAGGTAAAGTCAGTGAGATTTCTAGCTACGTCCGGGATGGACGTATGGATGCTTCCCTGTTCACTCTGTTCACCTAGTTTGGATTATAACCGAGAGATTGCCATATTCGGTCTGGTTGGATAGTATTGTGTCATTCTGGATTATTGTAGTGTCCAGTAGTGATTTCCTTCAGGCTGTAGATTCTAAGTTGTCAGTGCTTTGAGTATTTCTGTGCCAAAGATCTCGGTCACCATAGTGAGCAAAATTCAGTCAAAAGTTTGTAGAGTGCAATCATACTGTCAGGTGTGAGATTAATTGGTTGCATTACCTATTGACAAGTTTCTCTGGCCTTATTATATGTATTTTCAGTCATTGTGGCCGTGTGAGGCCTTGATTCTCTGTGTTATTCATTAAAGGGAAGTGCCTGTAGAGAGGTGTTATTTCTTATGTCAGTCAGTATGTTGTGGTCATGCTTCTGGATAGCGAACCTATTATTATTACTAATATTGTTGTTGTGATAAATCCACAGCATAGTGTAGTTCTGACAATAACAATCCTTTGCAGTTTTCAAGTGCAGGGTCCAAAAACCAAACCAAAACTCAATTTACAAGTGCAAAATGTTATCATTACCTCTCTAAACAATTTGCTCTCCCTGTATACATTTAAACAGTTACTGTCAGGAAAAGACACTTAACACATTAACTACCACGAGCCGGTGTGACCAGCTTTTGAAATCCTATTATTTGGACCGCGAGCCGCTCAGAGCGTCAATCTAATTTTAGTAATAAAACAAATGACAAATGTACTGAAACACTTTCTGATCTGGTTTGAAATTTTAAGTTGCCACCGGAAAACAAATTCCCACAGCATGGTTGTTGTAGAACACTGGAAAATTGATATTATGTTCATATTTTTCAGCGTTTTGGGTTAGTTACCAAATCGTGTAAAACTGTTTACAGTGGCAACTAGTGATAGGACCACAAAAAATGCTTGTACATCTCATCTAACAGCTGAATAGGCTAGAAACGTGTTTCGACAATTGAGTGATAGATCTAGCGATGAGGACAAGAGTGAAGAGATGAAGGAGAAAAACAGAAAGCCATCAATAGGTTCAAGAGCATCACAAGGGAAGCCAAGGACCAAGTGTGGGAGGCCTTCACGACACAGGTGGGCACAGAAAAGACATTACAGAAATTCTGGTCCTTACATCGATGAATGAATAAGAACAATAAAAAGCAACTCATGCCTAATATTCTGAGCTGCACAGGAATAAGCCTGAAACTGATCAAGAGAAAGGACATGCATTACTCAGTCAGTATATCACTCAGACAGATAAAGCTGCCCCATCAAGAGTTTAAGAATCGTGTACTGGAAAATTGCATCACAGGAGAAATATATTTTGACCTCATACTTGTATGTGAGGAAGATGTTATGCATACCTTAAAAACAAGTAAAAACACTATTCCAGGTCCTGATGGTGTACAGTATCAAGACATCAAACAGCTTGATGACAGAGACAGGGTTCATAGCAAATTTCTTCAAGCATTTTCCAGGGTTTTTCCAGTCTTTTCCAGGCCCAAGCACATACTTTCAAGGATAGGAAACTGTAATATTTTCCTCATCTAATTTTCTCAGATATAATTATCATTTTGCTGACCAGCAGTATGGAGCATTACTGTCTCCCATTTCCAAGGGTGCTTGCAGATTTCTTTAAACACAGCTGTTTTTTTTTTTTTTTAAATTCATAAAAAATTGAAAAACAGACATAGGCCTTTGAAATTTTTAGAGCACCATTATGAATGGTTGCCACATCCGAAGAAACATTTTATGCAAATTGATCACATGATCATCGCGACCATCGATGACTTGCTCATTAACAGGACTGGTTCAGATAGACATGAAATCGTTAAAAACATTCATGAGACACTTCAAGCAGTTTCTAAACGGTGCAACAAAACAGCTCCAAGGAAAATACCAACAAAGCCTGTGTGCTTTGGTGCTCCTTGAATAACTCCATATTGAAAGCAGATCTTTCAGACACTCTCAGTGGACAGAAAATTGAAAGGCAGAACAAGTTGAAATACCTTGGAATAACATTCAGTCATGGTCATATAAGCATCATGTTGATCACATCATACAGAAGTGCAAGAGAGGTCTGGCAGCCCTAAAACAATGGACCCAACGGAGCACCTGGAGCAGAGACTACTACTTCTCCTGTATCATCACCTGGTCTTGTCTGTAATCAAGTATGGCCTGGGAATACTCACACTGTCAATATCACAATGTGAATGACTGGAATGCATTCAAAATGAAGGGATGTGTACAGTCTTGGGCTGTACGCGAGATACCCCTATTGTGATGATGTAGCACATGCTTGGATTGCTGTCAATTAGACCACAGACAAAAGGGATCCTCTGCACTGGAATATAGCCAACACCAAAGGAGCAAGAATAAAGAGGGGGATGTCATGGATGGTGCAGGCGGAGGAGACTATTAGACATGTGACCCCAGTTGAAAGTATATTAAAGGGAGAAGAGTGGAGTAAGTCAGGTGAGAGCTGGATGAACTACAAGCAAGTCATCATCAGCCTTGGTAGAGAGTGCAGAACTTAGGCTAATGGGAGAGCAGAGCTGGAACTTGATCAGCTTATAAATGATAATGCTGGGGATGATGATGCCATTGTGTACACTGATGGGTCTGCAATCAGCGGTAATAAATCAAGGTGGGGGCTTCTCTGCTAGAATAAAGAGCAGAACCATTGCTGAACATAGCGGGGCTTATGTGATAACAACCTCCAGCATGAGAATGGAGGTAGAGGCAATTACTGCTGCCTTAAGATGTCTGAGACTTTATTAACAAAGGCAATTATTGTATCAGACCCACAATCCATGCTTTGAAAGGTCCAAAACGGTTGGCTCCGACATGAATGGAAAACCTCCATAGAAGCATCGAATCTTCAAGAACTGATCCTGGTCATGCAGGGGTACATGGCAATGAAAGAGCTGACAGACTAGCTTCAAGAGCACCCATAGAAAGTGCACTGGACATGAACAGAGAGGGCAATTCACGTTCATCTATTAGAGAATGACACTGCAATCGATGAATCATCAAGGCTAAGACTGCTGGAATTTGGCATCAAACGTAAGATCAGCAAGGATGGACAAATGAAGGGGTTGTATCTGGCGTGTACACAACCAGTGCACAATTGGAACAATTAGCATTCATACCCTTCGACATTTTCTGAAGGAGACTGAGCAACTATGTGTTTGCCCAGAGTGCAAAGACATCGATAACAATAACTAGCATCCCAGTTTAACAAATCACTCAAAATACTCCAATTATAACTGAAAGGGCATCTCAAATCAGGTTGAATATGGTATTAAAATCTCTACTATGAATTTAAATGAATGAAAAGGCAAGTGCCAGTGGAACACAAGATGAGAAGAAGATCCTGGAGATAGATATGACACACATAGAGGAAACCTGCTGACACCACTGCCCGACAGTTCTTTTTCTTAAATTCCCAAGGTAGGAGAGGTAGAGGGAGAGTAAGGAAGACATGGAGAAGAGAACTGGTGACAGACATGAAGATGACAAGGAAAGACCTTGACCTGATGATGCTGGATAAGTAAACTTGGCATACATTTGTTGAAGGCCTATGCTCCGTGGGGTGCTGAAGGGTTATGATGACATGTTTATTGCTTGTTTAAAATTACTTGAGGTCAAATTGGCATGTCTTGGTGACTGGATAAAATCTACAACTGTACCGGATAGCAGGAGCTGATAACTTTAGGTAAGGTAACCAGATGTCCCAGTTTTTCCAGGACAGTCCTGATTTTCACCCTTTGTACCATGTTTTTAACAACATTTACGTGTTGTCCTGAATTTGGGGGCTTCAAAATCCACTCACCTTTCATTAAGGTGCCCAGACGTCCCAATTTTTCACACTTTGTCCCAGATGTTTACGAGTTGTCCCGAATTTGGGGTTGTGAAATCTGGTCACCTTACTTTAGTTTATATGTACCTTCTAAAATTTGTTTTTAATTTTTGTTTCCACGTGATATAAGAATTATTTTAGTACCATGAAATCAGGCTGCATTATAAAACAGTCTTCAATATTGCCTGCAAAAAAAACCAAACAAAATACAATAAAATACCTCAACTTGTGATGAAAATTTTCAGTCATCATGTGTTGAAAGGGAATATGCATTGAACTTGTTAAATATGCAGCAATTTCTTTCTGAGCACAAAAACCTGGCTTGCTTTGATGTGCTGAGAACAGACAGATTAAAAATAATATTCACTGACTACATTAGTCTAAGCAACTTTTATGGTTGTTTTTAGCAGAATACATTTACACAATCACAACAAATCACTATAAATTTAATTGCAAAGAATCTTAATTATCATCATCATCATCAGTTGCCATCTCCACAACAAAAGTTGGCTGTAATGGATCTCCAGCGTCTTCTGTCTCTTATCTTGGTGGTGCACTCTGATAGACTCTTTCCTGTCCATCTCTTGATGTTATCTTCCCACTTATAGCACAGTCTTCCTCTTGCACGTTTGCCTTCACCTCTCCCTTCTAATATGGTCTTCTGCTAAGTGTTATGCTATTTTATGTGGCCAAAGTATTTTAGCTGCCGAACTTTGATCTCCCTCATTAGTTCTCTTTTCATACCTAGATTTTCTAGGACCTCCTTATTTGTTTTCATCTCTTTCCATGAGATACGCCCCATTCTTCTATATATCCACATTTCAAGAGCCTCAATTCTTTCTTCCAAATGCTTACTCATCGTCCATGTTTCTGCACCATACAGAAATGCAGAATATATATAACACTTTATGATTCTCAGTTTTAATTTGTGAGATAACTGTTTAGATGTCAGTATATGTTTCATGTTGTTGAATGTAGCTTTGGCCATTCCTATTCTCTTCTTGATTTCAGTGTCACATCTGCCATCTTCTGTTATTATATGACCAAGATATACGTAGCTCTTGACTTGTTCCAGGGTTTTCCCATTTACGCTTATCTTTAATGTGGGTTTATCATCTGTTTTGCTAATTATCATAGTTTTTGTTTTCTCAATATTAATGTCGAGTCCATATTCATGACTTATACTGTTCACTTGCTTCACTAGTTCTTGTAACTCTTGTTCGCTTTCAGCTAACAACAAGGTATCATCTACATATCTAAGGCTGTTTATTGACCTTCCACTGATGTTCAGCCCTGGTATTTCCTGTATTTGTTTGAAAATTTTTTCAGTGTATAAATTAAATAGGCAGGGGGACAGCACACAACCTTGTCTGACACCTCTTTTTATGTCTATAAGTTTATAAACTAATAAAACGGTATTGAATCAGTTTTACAAATAACAGCTCACATGAGACAAGGGACGTTTCGGGTTTAACCCTTCGTCAGCCACAAACAGGTGACAAAGACAAGAATTACATATAGTAATAGGTACTACAAAAACATACGATGATAAGAAACAATACAAAATGAGCGATACAAGCAGATGGAAAAAGCACAATAATAACACAAGAAAATCGAAAAACCTAACAGAAATATCGAAGCAAGAA
This sequence comes from Oreohelix idahoensis, assembly GCA_024509875.1. Classification (NCBI taxonomy): domain Eukaryota; kingdom Metazoa; phylum Mollusca; class Gastropoda; order Stylommatophora; family Oreohelicidae; genus Oreohelix; species Oreohelix idahoensis. Next base: position 295,238 of record JAMPIV010005321.1, read on the forward strand.
AGTAAATAATAAACGAAACGAAAAAAAGAGAATGAACAACAAAACTTTGGAACAAGTCACTTAGCTAGAAATGTAAATGCTAGGAATACACAAGATCGCAGTACTCTCTCCAAGAAATCTCGAAGGAAGTGACGTATAAGATAGCTACAATTTTTAGAGACACAAAAGGATATGAAATGAACCAAAACCAAAACATAAGAAGATAGATCGAAAAAAACAACGAATAAAGAAGAATGAAAGAGAGAGAAAAGCTACCAGAATTTATGCAAAATGATGTTGAACATTGAGACCTTCAGGACATAAAACGCCCAATTGAAAAATAAGACGATTCTCTAATGAAAAGCGAGTCCTGTCATCCCCGACACATGAACAGAGGGCCATGACATGGATATTGGATTTACCTGAATGGTCAGGCCTATTGAAATGAAGGGCCACCGGTAAATGTTTGCCATGATAGATGTCATTCAAGTGCTCACGAAACCTGTCTGCCAAACGCCTGCCAGTTTCACCAATATAGGTAATGCTGCACCTCTTGCAGATGATAGCATAAATAAGGTTTCTGGATTCGCACGTGAAAGACTCTCTAATGATAAATTTTCCTTTCGGAAAAGTGACTGTCTGAGTTTGGAGTACAAACGGACAGCTCTTACATATACGGTGTTGGCACAGTTTAGTACCAAAGTATGAAGGGCTAGTATGTCGCAGACGACTGTGTACAAGAATATCCCTAAAATTCCTATCCCTACGATATGCTACCAAAGGTTATCACGAAACAACTCTCTGGTATCAGGATCAGTCTATTTTATGTCTATGTATGATGAATAATTCCTTCCAGATCTTACTGTGGCAGTTTGCTCCCAATAAAGGTTACTGAGTATTCTTATATCTTTTCCATCAATACCTATGTCTTCGAGGCATTCAATTATTTTCTCATGATGGACTCTGTCAAAAGCCTTCTTATAGTCAATGAAGCACATGTACATACTTTTTTTTTGGACCTCTGTATATTTTTCTGCTAATATTCTTAGGCAAAATATTGCCTCTCTTGTTCCACTGTTCCGACTAAAACCAAACTGTTCTTCTTGGATTTCGCTGTCTACCTTACTTTTTATTCTTTCCTGTATGATTTTGAGCAGTATCTTAATTGCATGACTCATCAGGCTGATTGTTCTGAAATCTGAACATTCTTTTGCATTTGGTTTTTTTGGGCAATATTATAAAAACTGATGTCTTCATGTCGTGTGGTATATATCCTGTATTGTATATATTGTTGCATAGATCTGTGATTGTATCTATACCAAAGCTCTCCAGAGTTTCTATCATTTCAATTTTTATGTTATCCATGCCTGCTGCTTTTCCTTTTTGTATCATATGTATGGCATTCTCTACTTCTGATCTGAGAATGTTTGGGCCTTCATTAGAATCTGGTGATGGTTTTTTACCGCTGTTGTCCTCGAATAGTTCTTTTACGTATTCTGCCCATCTGTTGGATATGTCTTTCTCATCAAGTAATATTACACCATTTTTGTTCTTGATACAGCTTCCTCCTTGTGCAAACCGCGATCTATTTGATAATTTCTTTATTTCTTCATGCATATCTCTTGTCATGTGCTTTGCTTCCAAGTCTTCTATTTCCTTGCATTTTGTTTCTATCCACCGTTCTTTTGCTTGTCTACACATAGTACGTATGTCATTGTCTATTGTTTTATATTCTGGAGTGTTTTTTGCTTTCTTTCTATCTGCCATTTTATTCAAGATGTCATCTGTCATCCAAATTTGATTTTTCTTAGACTCCTTTTTAGGTAAATTTGCATTTGCTGATTGTATGCTTGTTTTTAAGCATTCCCATTTTGCGATTACTTTTTCTTCTGGGTTTTCTCTTCTATACTGCTCCATGCTTTCTGTCAATTACTGTTGATATTTATTTTTGACGTCGATTAAATATTTTTTGTTTTATATCTGGTTGTTTCAGCGCTGATATTTCTATCTGGGGTTCCTCCTGTCTTCTGTTTCCTGCTCTTTTCAGCTTTATATTTACTTTGATGATGACTGGATTGTGATCTGAATTTATGTTGGCGCCAGGATGTGTCTTTGCACTTGTGACACTGTTCTTAAATCTATGTTTTATCATGATATGGTCAATTTGATTTCTTGTTACATCTCCTGGGCTTTTCCATGTGTATAATTTCCATGGGTGGTGTTCAAAAAAGGTGTTACATATGACCAGCTGGTGTTCTTCACAGAACTGGTTTAAGTCTGTCTCCTCTATCATTTCTTGTCCCTAATCCATACTGTCCTACTATTTTCTTGTATTTTCCTTTTCCTACTTTTGCATTCATATCACCCATTACTATCAACACATCTGTAGATTTGACTGGTTTAAGTGTGTGTTGTAGCTTTTCATAGTATTCTTCTATTTCTTCCTCGCTGTGATCTTTAGTTGGTGCATAAGTTTGTAAGATTGATATGTCAAATGGCTTTGCTCTCATTTTTAGTAACATCATTCTGTCATTGTGTGTCCAGTATCCACATACTTATTTTTCTAACTCTTTCTTTATCAACATTCCTACCCCTCTTTCATGTTTTTCTCCTCCTGAGTGCATAAGCGTGTACTGGTCTCTTTTTATGTAGCCTGTATACAATAGTCTTGCCTCTGCAACTCCCAGAATATCAAGTTTCATGTCTGTTGCCTCTAATATAAGATTGTCAAGCTTTCCTTCTCTGTTTAGAGTTCTAATGTTCCATGTTCCAATTGTTTGGCTCCTCCTACTAGTTTTTAGGTGGTCTCTCTCAGAATGCTCCCTTTCAACAGAATTTAAGGAACACTCGTCATTATGTACTTCCTTACTCATTAGAGGAGTTGCCTCTTCCCTGTTAATTTGTACAGTAGATTCTTCCCCAGAGGACACATATCGGTTTTTAGCTTGTGATCTCATTACGTTCTTTAGGAAGTATGTGGTAAGGCCCCAATCTCTTCCACAGTGGCTAGCCGTTGTCTTTTTTCTATGTCTGACACGCCGCTAGTGCACCACACACTTTGCTGTTCCGCTTTGCGAGCCGTTGATCTTCTCAGATTCCTCTGCCTCACTCACCATCTCAGCCTTTGTGTACTAGGGATGGATATTCCCTTGAGCAAGATTACTCCTACTCCACTCATGTAGTTTAGTCAGTCAGCCAAGACTGTTGCCCTGGATGTGGCCACCGCCGCACACAAGCGATATTCGTGGAGCCATACATGAGCTAGATAAAGAGAGGAGAACCAAATAGGATCCTGACTATCCTAAAAAGGACATGGCTGTCTCTCACTGTGAGGTACTATCCCTCTCTCTTTACCCTACATCCCTTAATTATGCAATTTGTTTTTTTTTAAACAAATGTCCATAAAAAAACATGCCACAAACAGCCAATGGTGCAGCTGTGTTTTTAAATTATTGTATGTCTTTCTTAACTGTATTTTTCTCCAAGCAACCCACTTCTGTGAGAATAAAATGTGATTAACACTTTGCTGACCAGCGATCCAGAGCATTAATGTCTCCCATTACCAAGGGTGTTTGCAGATTTCTTTAAAAATAACTGTTTTTTTTTTTTAAATTCATAAAAAAATTGAAAAACACATAGGATTTTGAAATTTTCAGAGCGCCACTATGAATGGTTGCTACATCTGAAAAAATATATTTTATGCAAATTGGTCACATGATCATGGTGGCCATTTTGAATTTGTGTGGCTATTTATAGAAATTTCAGGCGATGTTTTAAAACCATGATATTTTTCCAGTGTTTAGTGAATTTTTTCGATGTCAGTGCAATAAAATGTTAGGGACGTTGAAGGCAATGAACAAAATAAGCTTGATTGACACACTGATTTAACGATTAACCAGCAATCCAGTGCATTAATGTCTCCCATTACCAAGTTTATTTGCCGATTTCTTTAAAAATAACTGGTTTTGTTTTAAATTCATAAAAAATTGAAAAACAGACATAGGGTTTTGAAATTTTCAGAGCGCCATTATGAATGTTGCTACATCTGAATAAATATTGACACAGAGTATTTTAGTATTAAATACACGTATGCCTTAGTCCTCGAAATCCTACACACAAGAGAGAGAGAGGTGGAGTGAAACACATTCAAGTAACAACCAACACTGGCAATGTTCCCAACTCTGTCTAATGTATTCACATAATTATCACCACAAAAGTACAACAATATATGCAGATAAATAAATGCCTTTATATTCTCATAACTAAATATCCTCTTGCATCTGACAATTCGAGTCGGCCATCATCCCCAAAAAGCTCCTCGCTCTCTCTACTCTCTCTTCACTGCCCAATCCGAACGCCCCTTGTGTTCACCCCTGACCTGCTGACCTTGCAGTTTCATGTTGTTAAGTTAAGTGTATGAGAACACCTCTCACACCCGACTGGCATTATGTACCCGCCCCCAGCGGAGCACCACCAGTCCACAGCTGTGTTAATCACGCTGTGACAATATATTTTATGCAAATTGGTCACATGATCATGGCGGCCATCTTGAATTTGTGTGGTTATTTATAGAAATTTCAGGAGATGTTTTAAAACCATATTTTTCCAGTGTTTAGTGAATTTGTTCAATGTCAGTGCAATAAAATGTTAGGGACATTGATGGCAATGAACAAAATAATCTTGATTGACGTACTGATTTAACAATAACCATGTTTTCAACATAAAAGGCTAACAAAAATTGTGAATAAATCGAAAAGAAAATGTAATTTTTGTATTTGTCTTTTTTGAGTGGATTCTGTGTCTGCGGCATCTGACAATGAGTGTTTGTGAATGTTTTGAGTAGTTAAGTACCTCTAGTTGGAGTCTGAGCTGCTTCCTTCATTAACTGGGGTTGAAGTTGTAGCTATAGGCCTCTGCAAGAGTCTTTGTCTGGATCGTTGATAATCCTCGACTGTGTGGTATAACTTGAAGCAGGGTATCGTGCATAGAGGTACATTGCAATCTGGGCAGTACATGACAGTCTGGCTTCTTTTCTCTGCAGCCTTACACACTTTACAGTCTGGTTTGTACCTTGCCCTTTCATATTTATCAATGAAGTGGCGCTCAGTAAGTCGTGTTGTTGTGACCTGTGGTTTTAAAGGTGTCACATTGCAGGTTCAATAAGAGTGAGACTGACATCCTGCCTGAACTTCTTTGCTGTGATCTTTTTTGTAGAATTGGTAGTGTTGTAGGTTATGTGCCCATTAACCAGGGCAGTTTCAACTAAGAAATGATATAATGGAAGGTACCATTTATATGATCTGTGTGGGTAGGGGTAGCTTGCACCCAGTTGGCCGAAGTGGTCGACACCTCCCATACTTTGTTGTATTTTTCTGCTAGCACTGGCTTCTGAATTGTTCTGCCCTCAGGTATTCCTCATTTTCTAACTGTCTTGTCCATAACATCATTGGAGTGAACAGTAGATAAAAGGTTAACTCTTTTTGTGTCATGCCAGTTAACTGCCAACATGCCTTTATCTTCTGTGGCAGGATGATCTGCCTTTTTCAATTTGAGTTGCTTTTTCTTCAGTGCTTCAGGAAAATGCTTCCTATTCTCAGCTACTGTTCCACATGCACCAATCTAAATTTCTTTCAGCTCTTGAAATAAAGCTGGGGCTGAACAAAAGCTGTCGCAGTAGAGAATATGTCCTTTGTTGCCATATCCATCGAGAAGATCTTTCACAACCCTGGAAGTTGCCCCAACACAACCTTCATCATTTGCCTTCCCAGTATAAATTTTCAATTTCAGGCAGTATTGTGTTTTAGCATTAGTGAGTACAAATACTTTGAATCTCCACTTTGTGGGTTTTGCTGGCAGGTATTGCTTGAAATATATTCTACCCTTGAACCTTACCATCGATTCATCTATTGACAACTCCCGCCCAGGTGTGTAGTGTTGCTTATATGTAGGCAAAATAATATCCAGTATGGGTCTGAGCTTGAAGAGGGGGTCATACCCAGGCTGCCCCCTCTCAATTCTGTTATCATTATTATTAAAATGGAGATTTCTTTGGCTCAGGAGCAGCCAATCCCTGGTCGACGACACTCCTTCAAATGTCCTCGCCAGGTCTCGAGTTAATCCAGTCCAAATCCCGGTCGACGAAAAATCCTCAAATGCCATCGCCCGGGTTTGATCCTGGATCACCCGGTCGCCAGAGCGGTGTGGTAACCACTAGGCTAGCGCGGCTCCCTTCTGTGGAGCTGTTGGTACCTGTTCCGACTCTTGACCCTCGAATAAGGTGTATCATTCAACCAAAAGTTCTTACACCAGTAGTCTGAGACTGCTGCTTTGCCACACATTCCCATACCAATCTGAAGGCCTATGAATGCAGAAATTTCAACTGTATCAGTTTTATCCCAAGTACGTTTCTTGTATTTAGCATTTCTTGTGTACTGAGAGAGGTGATTTTCTCCGTACCTATTCACTTCGTCAGTGATCAGATCTATGGCAGTGTCGGGGAAAAAAAGTTTGAAAAAAATCAATGGACATATATTCAGTTTTTTCTGCTGTGACACCTTGTTGCTTTCATATGGAGGAAGCATATCAAGCTCAACAAGTTCGTTTTGAGCAAGCTTTCTCCATCTCCACAGATTATTTTGATGTGCAGTCTTGCTGTGGTCTCTTGTGCCACTCCCATCTCCTGCTTCAGATGTACCTACATCACCTTCATCTAATCCTAATTCGTTGCCGCTACTATCAGTTGTGTTACGATTGAGTGATACATCTCTACTTAGCCATGAGATATCACTTTCGGCCCCAGATTCGCTGCCAGAGTCAGAATCATCTCTGTTATAAGTCTGGTTTTCATCATCACACATGATGAAAACAAAGAACGGGCTCTTGTATTAAAAATAATGAAATTTTAATCAAAACTCCACTAGAAACAGCGCTTCACAATATCATTCATGGGCACAGCCATTTTGGAATGTTAAAAATACCCGGATGAGGCTTGTTTCGTAAAACTATCAATACGGCTGTCTGTGAAGTGGGGTTGAGAATAGACAGACCTAGAGAACTACATAATATAGTCAAACAGTAAGCAGCACGAAAAAGTGTATGTACGTCATATAAGGATTAGTGAGAAAATAGTGAAGAGATGAAAGTCTGGTGATGTTCTCATTATACATACTGATATCGATAAACAAATACTGAACTGGGTATCATCTACAACACCCTTATTAACAGCTTGACAGATATGAGAGACTACCATTTTAGGACCAAAGGTAATACACATGTGTACATCCACAGAATTTGACACTTTAAATGTACACCAATTAGAAAGATGAAATGATACCATGATTAGACATCAACAACCAAATTATCTAGAATTAGCAACATGATCCTAATTATAAATCATCAAAGGTTGAACAGGGTATTTTCTTCATAAAATTTTCTGTAAAATGCTCTTATTTGGATATAGATGACACTTATCGATTATACATTTTCTCACCTCCTGTGATATCTTGCTCCCATAAACACATGGCCAGAGACTGAGAAACCTGTCTGTATAGCACTGAATGGGGAAACTCATCAAGTTGCTCTAAGGCATCTTGCAAGAACTTGATCTTGGCCATGTCTGGTTAAAAAAAAAAAAAAATCATTCAGCCAGGCTGCAGCTACTACTAATATAAGCAAATCATTTCAAGTTTCTCATCAAATAGATTTTTTTAAATGACACCCTTTTGCACTGCAGACAATTTTTTATCTTTTTAAATGTATCAAATTAAGATTTAGTGTCTAGCAGGGAAGAATGATTATATACTGTTCAAAAAAAGAAATGCAACATTATTGCAGTGGTAATGGACACCAAATTTCAAACTTGTACCAAAATTTCATTTTATGGAATTAATGTTTCAATCTTGGCATGAAGAAACTTTCAGACTTTAACAATGAAATGATGTTCATTAAATTTGGTTTGGACTTTTATTATTTGCGACTGAGGCCTCCGGTTAAGTAAGATGTCTAGCCTCCTCTGGCCTCTATCAGAGAACGACATCTCCTTGACATGGATCCGATTAGTCGTTGGATCTGTTGTTGTGGGATGGCTGCCCACTCTTCCCGCAGTGCAAGAGACAACTGTCGGAGATTGGCTGGAGCCACGTCTCGCTGGCGGAGTCGTCTGTCGATTTCATCCCATAAGTGTTCTATGGGGTTCATGTCTGATGACATGGCTGGCCACGGAATGGTCTGGACGTTGTTGTCAGCAAGGAACTGGGTGGTGAGTTGTGCCACATGGGGTCGAGCGTTATCCTGCTGAAAAATCGACCCTTGTGAAGCCAGAAGTGGAAGGACGTGAGGACGAAGAATTTCAGCGACGTATCGTTGGGCATTCAGACGTCCTTCAATTTGCACCAAGTCACTTCTTCCCATGAAGTTGATCGCCCCCCACATCAGTACACCTCCACCACCATGTGGAGGAGCCTCATCAACGCTGTTCTGGGCATAGCGCTCATAGACTCTGCAGTAAACTCTTCTCCGTCTATCGTGTCGCTGGAGCACAAAAAATGATTCATCACTAAACCAAACCCATCTCCAGTCATTCCCAATGGTCCATTGACGATGCTGGTTCGCACACTGCAGTCGGTTCTGGCGATGCCGGTCCGTAAGAACAGGACCTCTGTAGGGTCTTCTAGCCCAAAGACCAGAGTCGTGCAGCCGGTTCCTGACCGTTTGATCTGAAATTCGACAAGCTGCTGACATTGACTGGACTGTGGAGGACGCAGATGCAAGTCGTTTCCTGAGGTGACGCAGCAGTATGAAGCGGTCTTCTGCAGGAGTTGTGACTCTGGATCTTCCACTGCGCGGCCGGTCTGCCACTGAGCCAGTTTCTTGAAATCACCTCCAAAGGTGACTAATGGTGCTTCTAACCACATTAAATTGTCTGGTAACTACACTTTTTGGCTGTCCAGTCTGTAAACGTCCAATGATGATGAGTCGTTGTTCTGTAGTGAGATGAGCCATACTTGCGCATTTATTTTTCAACTGAATTTATTTGAGGAGCGTTAATCTTTTATAGGCATTCAATAATATGGTCAGAGAGTTTTGTGTTCAGTAAGTTTCACGGGATTCTCATGAACCTGTCACGAGTTATTGTTAAAAATGTTGTTTTGACCTTGGCCTCTTTCATGACCTCACGAATCATGAGGTGAGTACAATTCAGGTAACCACGAGAGGTTAATGACCAGGTGGACACAGTTGATAGGTTGACTAATGTCCAATCAGCGAATATCTTTTATAAAAGTAACACCAAAAAAGTTGTGTTTCTTTTTTTGAACAGTATATTTATGGAATTATCGTGTTAAACAATTATAACCAATAGTACAAAAGGCAAAATTGCAGCATGATTAAACGAGAGATGTCATGGATATCTAGGAAGAAATTATTTATGAAAAATATAAGCACAAATTAAGAGAGATAACATCAAAACAAATATTCAGAATAACATGAACAGGATAAGAAGTCTGACAGATTAAACAAGATAAACAATTTAAGAAAAAATAATACCTACTTTGCTCACAAGCAGCCAAAGTTGGGAATTTGGCATTAAGTGCTGTAAGGTGAACATCCACATGAGCCATCTTGTCTTTTCCAACATTTATCACATATCCTTGTTCTTCTGATGTAGTGAATTCACTCTGTTGTGGCTCTACACAATTTGTGTTAAAACATGTTTCTGTCTGTGAAGTTTTACTTTTCATAAATCTTTCTGATGAATTTTGATTTTTGACATGACATTGTGGAGGTACTAATAGAGGCTTATTACAGTCAAAAGTGCTCTTTATAGTCTTTTCAATACTTGTATCTTTTAATACTAACTCTGGCCTGTTGCATTTTGCCTTCAATTGGCTTAAAAAATTATAATTTGGCTCCAGTGCTTCAAGTAATCTCTGAACTGGCCAACTGGCGAGACTTGTTGTCCATGACCATAAACTCCTAATGAACTTCATTATATCATCATATTTTTTCTTTTTCTTGATGGCATCAACACCTGCGTCAATTATTGCCTGAACACTTGTACTCTTATCTCCTGCACCATCTTTGATATCTTCTATAGTTGCCTTAAGTACAGGTAGGTAATTCAAGTGAGCTTTCAACAACATTGCTGAAGATACTAACATTTTAGACTTGGCAGATCCTCTCATCTTCTTGCCTTCTGTCACAACTATGTCCAGTAAATTCTGAATATCATCAATTTCTATCTGAACATCATCAATTTCTATCTGAACATCATCAATTTCTATCTTATCATCAATTTCTATCTGAACATCATCATTTTCTATTTGAACATGATGGCAGACACTTTGCTGTTCATCCTTTTTAACATAAATTCCATTAAAATGAACTTCAGCAAGTCTATAGATGATGTCCAGAAGAATTACATTGTCCATGTTGGTTTCCAGGGGGGCAGGTAAAAAGTTCAAGCTTTTGTTCTTAAACATTCCATCTGTGAATGTGTTTGATGACATTTGTATGAGTTTCTGAGCACAACCGATTGCAACATGAAGTAGGTTGATGACGGAGCACAGAGATGTTCCATTTTTCCACAAAATCTGAAAATCATGAACATATATTATAATATCTGCTTGCATGTGTGCACAACATGGATCCACAAAGTCAGTAATATGGCAGCACATCTTATATATGGAACAATGGAAAAATTTGGTTACAAATATTAATTTCACCACATTTGTATCTCATGAAGTTTCTCTTATATTAACTATTTTGGGTTTTACAAGTAAAAAATGATCATAACCCTTAAAGAACATCTTGGTTTTTCTATGTTTGACACAAGGATAGTATTAAAGTTTAAGGATCGGTTCTTTCTAACTTTTTTAAAACTATAGTAATGTTAGACATAGTCATAAATCAAACTGAATGAGGGTTAACATAAAATATAAAACTGGGATAAAATGAAACAAAAATGTATTTCAAATTTTCCAACCATAAAATCTGGCCTGCCATTGTGAGAGGACATTCAGCCCTGAACACTGGCCTCTCATCCTTTAAGAGTTAGTACACTGAAGGCACTCATGAAAGTGACCATTTGGAAACAGTATTAAGTTCCAGGATGAACCCAAAAATGTATAAGGCAGACTTCAATGCTAAAGTAGATAACCAGCAAGGACATATCTTGGCATGTGTTTGTTAAAGACCTATGCTCCTTGAGGAGTTAAAGGATATTCACTTGAAAGACACACAGTATGAAGATTTGACTTGGACACACAGTACGAAGATTTGACTTGGAAGACTGTAGAGACACGAGAGTCAGACTGGTGAGATGGGTCACTACTGAATAATGGGACACACAGTATGAAGATTTGACTTGGAAGACTGTAGAGACACTAGAATCAGACTGGTGAGATCAACAATGGGTCACTACTGAATAATGGGATACACAGTATGAAGATTTGACTTGGAAGACTGTAGAGATACTAGAGTCAGACTGGTGAGATCAACAATGGGTCACTACTGAATAATGGGACACACAGTATGAAGATTTGACTTGGAAGACTGTAGAGACACTAGAGTCAGACTGATGAGATCAACAATGGGTCACTACTGAATAATGGGACACACAGTATGAAGATTTGACTTGGAAGACTGTAGAGACACTAGAGTCAGACTGGTGAGATCAGCAATGGGTCACTACTGAATAATGGGACACACAGTATGAAGATTTGACTTGGAAGACTGTAGAGACACTAGAGTCAGACTGATGAGATCAACAATGGGTCACTACTGAATAATGGGACACACAGTATGAAGATTTGACTTGGAAGACTGTAGAGACACTAGACTTACTGGTGAGATCAGCAATGGGTCAGTACTGAATAATGGGACACACAGAGTTCCTAAGGAGTAAATTAACTCACATCAATATCATGTTTAAATTCTATGTAGGCCACATCATTAAGGACACAAGGATACACAAAAAAAGTAGAAGTGAAACCTTCACACGATACACTGAGGCACATGAAAGTAGGAATGCTCCATGATCAGACATACCTGTCAATGTGTACATTCAAACCATAAGCTTTCATTTTTTACAGTATGGCCATACAAAATTCTTGTAGGATTTTTTTTTTGGTCATCCATTTTGACCAAAAATATGCACTTAATTCTTACTGTCCATGTTTGTTTTTTTTTTGCACAAATGCATATTTTAGCCCAGGACTCTGCAGTGCAGTCTGCATAAATACAAGTTACTTCTTTTTTTCTTTCTTCTTTGATCCTTAGCCGCCGACCGTCAAAGCAGTCAGTGGCCATCATGCCTAGTGGCATCTTGTAGGGCAACAACAAATATATTCCACTTTGCTCGGTCGGTGGCCATCCTTCGTACAGTGCCCCAGCTCTGGTTCATTCTTTGCATCTCAGCCTCAAGTTACTTCTACTTATCCAAAATTCTGCTCATCAGAAGTTTGGTAAAAGACGGAAATTTTGCAGTCAGAAACAGAAAAAAAAGCAAAGTTATCTTTCTAAATGGCAGGTTTCCACTGCTTCCCTTTCTATGGGCTCTTTCTGTGCTTCCTTAAATAGCATTAGAGCTACCCTCTCACTGTGGTGTGAGCTTTCTTCATGTCCTGAAAATAGCACCATTTCACCTGTGCTGAGTTTCCTCCTGCCTACCCCCTTCAACCTTGTTTTGCAGTCCCTGGACATTGATCTTGTAGTTCCTCATTTCTGCTACAACTTGTACCATTTTCCCTAGTTCACTTCACGGACAAACATTCCTGGTGTTAAATCCGGAAGTTCTCCTATAAGAAAGAAGGTAAGCCAACAATATAGTTTCCTTTAGCTTTCTCTGTATTGTGTCATGCATCTCCCTGCAACAGTTTTATTTTCCTTAGTTGATCTATGTGTTTATTGAATTTGTTTCACGTTTCACATGATAAAGTTGCCAGCCACATGAACAACTTGAATGACGTGCCAGAGGGAAGGGTAGTTCTATTCTTTCTTGGTGTCATCAGAGAGCCCGGGCATGATATGGTCAGTGTGTGGTTATACTACTTTAATAATGTTGCATTATTTTAAACTAATACTTAACGTAAATGTGAGGATTAATTGATTACAGCATTCAAGATGAAGACATGAAAGGGCAGAAAGTTAGATGGTCTGGCAAGCCTAATTCTCAGCTCACTGAGAATAAGTTGAGCCTTTGTCAGTTAATCTCAAGGGCAGTAAATAAAAAGGTAGCATTCAATAAATCAAAATACAAACATCTCAAAACAGTCACAGGAGATATACTCAAGAACATGGAAGAGATGAACCACCAACAGATGTTAGAAAGCACTACACCAGAGCCAGATAATTTGAAATCTGGAAAAACCACAAATATATTGTGCAATAAAAGAAAAGGAACACTATATTTTCAAATTATAACCCATCTGGGGTTGTACCAGGTATCCTAAACAAACAAAAAAATGTGATGTTTTGTGCAAGGTCCTAAAAAGCAAATAAACAAATCAAACAAAGTTTTTGTTTCTATGGCAGTCAAGAGAAATCTGTGTGTCAGTCTAAGGTCTTGGTCTCAAAGAAAAAAAGTATCTACTTGGTACAAAAAAATAAGTAATGACTTATTTTAAGTTTGGATCTGCTGTAGAAGTTGTCAACAATATACAAATTCTAAGCAAGACTACCAGTTTTTTGGTTTTGTTTTTTTTTTAAATAATTCACAAAGAAGTTCTTCTTCTTCCTCTTCTTCCTCATTCACCCTGAAAAGGACGGTGGTTGCGTTGTGTCTGTTTGCGCCTAAGCTGTGATATCTGCACCTTTTGGTTGACACATCCGACTTCTGCACGGCATTTTTTAGGGACCGGGTTTGCCTTCCCATTTCGATCCGCACTCGCTCAGCCAGACTTCACTGCTGCAGACTGTTTCCAGGACCACCACGTTCACAAAGAAGTGAAAATTAACTTTTTTTTCTAATAATGCTTATTTTTAGATTATCTTTCAGCTCCCTAATAAACAGCGGCCATTTAACCAGTTCATGTCAAGGCTTCTTGTCCTGTGCCTTCCTTCAAAACCTTTCCATGTTTTCTTGATCCCTTTCACGTCTGCCAGCAGTCCACTGTAAATGTTATTTCTTGTTTATTTCTTCAGTTTCTTTACTTCATTAATATTTATATAGACTAAGATTCTGATGTAAAGTAATTGACACTGCTGTGGATCAAATACAATGTTTAATTATGAAATGTGTATATTTACATTTTATGGTAACTGCAACTATAGCACTAACAAAATAACATTATTATATACTTTATACTTATAATTTGTATTTGAAAAGTGGAAACCATTCAAAAATGTTAATTAATAAAACTGTTGTAAATGAAGGGTTAAAATAATTAATTTATGTTTTCTTTCTGATTCTGCCTACAAAATTGTTATCACTAAGCAAACTTCTGACAAGCAGAAACTCTGAAAAGTAGAAGTATTTTAGATGGTCCCAGTGAATGATGCTTATCCAGACTGCACTGCTTAAGTTCACGTCTTTTAAATCTAAAGAAAATTAATTATCTTGTGAGTATACCTCTGCCTGCAAATACATGAGTCGAGTGCAGATACGAGCAATGTCTGGTTCCATAAATTCTTCACAAGCAATGAGATGGCATATAACACCAGATGTCAGGTCAGGCTTGGCCTCATCCATCCCTTGTGGTTTAATGTTTTCTGTGAATACAGAAACAAATAATCTACTCTCACATTCTCAGCATCATCAAATATGTGATAATATCCAAACACAAAATGTCTGCAGACAACTATGATAACTAATGAACAACACCTGAGAAAAGCTACTTAACATAAAAATATAACTACAAATATAAGAATATAGTAAACCTTACGTACGCATGTAATGATATGAGAAGCCCTCAAACACACTGTGACAACCCAGAATATGGAGAGAAAAAGAAGACAGAGAAATGATAACAGATACCTTGACACTAAGACATGAAAACTAATGAAATGTATCACACATATGAGGGGGATGATCAACTCCTGGCTTCATGTTTGACACATACCATGTTTCAGAGCTGCACTGTAGAGAATATTTACCATTTTTATAACTTACTGAGTCTTTCCTCTTCTATCTTGGTGTGTAGAAGTTTGTCAAAGAGCATGTCATGCTATCAGATTGGCTGTCATTTCCTCTAGTCCTTGGTACTTCAGAGATTGTCTAATGTTGTCTACCAGTGAACTCTGAATCATCATGGAGGTCTGAATCCCTCGCTCTTGATTTCCATTATTTGTCATGGTAATGACTAATCTGTCCATCAATTTTCCTGTGTAGCTAAGCAAGCTGATCAGTCTGTAGCTGTCTGCTTTTGTTCTGTCTTTTCCAGGTTTTGGTGCTGGAATCACAATTGCATCTTTTCACATTTGTGGCATATCTTTTTTTTCCAGCTTGCACTTATTATGTCTAGTAGTAGAAACAGTTCTTTGGCAAACTTGAAGGACTCCCTGAAGATTCTTTCCCTATCCCTTTGAGTCTTCCTTCTCTTCCTGCACAACCTTTCTGCTATACAAAGGGCATTATTTTGGCCTTTCAGGTGCTCCCAAACCTGTCATAACCCTTCCTTCTCTGTGGCAACTGCATTCTTGAATAGTTTTCGGGCATGCTTCTTCTGTTTCCTGATTTCGTCTATTTTAATTTGTCTTCTATTTTTCCACGGTAGGTTACTTTCCCTTGCCTCCATGACTCCTATTACTTTGCGACAGTGAAAATATATGTCGCCGAAGATTTCCAGCTTCTTCTCCAAAGTTATCTGCTTCAGGTTGTTATACAACTCTTTTGCCAAGGCGTCATCCAGCTGTTCCCAAAGCCCTTTTGCACTGGCAGATGGAAACTTGATTGCATCTCTCTTCCCAGCCAAGAAGTATGTGAGATCATCATCAGGCAGATAAACTTGAATATCATAATATTGTTTTAACACATTATTTCCACAGTTTTATTTACAATGTACAGCATCTACAGTTTTACTTTTTAAAAATTCTCGGTATAAGTTTATGCTCTTGCACTCTGTATAGTACAAGTAATAGAAATGTAATCAAGATTAATTATTTGTCAATTCATCTTTTGATAATTCCTATTTGAAGCATGCTGTTAAAAATTGTCAGCAATGTACATTTTCTATAACATGTCTATTTTATATTAATGTATAAATTGTGTACAGTTTATCCATACCGTTAATGACACTGCGTAACAATGATGACATATTAAAACTTGCAAACAATTACTTTTTGCTCTTGTTTTAGACTCATATTTTCTGTTGTAATTATAGTACAAAGTTCATTTTTAAACAGCAAATTAGAGTAACATACCAACTATAACTAAAAGCCACATTAAAACTGAAGTTTCCAACAATACATTTGCAGCAAACGTTTAATTACCCCATATAGATTGCCTAGAGCACTGGGACTGGAATTCCCGAATGCCAGTAAGAATTTGACCTTGTGACACGAACAGTAACTATGTGATAGTTGCAACCCAGGTTCTGTGTGATTAATAGTGAGAGCAAATGCTGGGTGGAGCAATGACTTTTGATCTTATGTCAAAGATGTATATTCTTCTTCTTCTTCTTCGTTCGTCCTGAAAAGGACGGTGGTTGCGTTGTGTCTGTTTACGCCTAAGCTGTGATATCTGCACCTTTCGGTCGACACATCCGACTTCTGCACGGCATTTTCTAGGACTGGGTTTGCCTTCCCATTTTGATCCACACTCGCTCAGCCAGACTGCACAGCTGCAGACTGTTTCCAGGACCACCACGTGGAGGTGGAGTGCGGTCTTGACCAGCTCTGGTTCGCTGGTCCTGACGCAGGCAGTCAAGCTATGAGTATATGATGTATATAAAGGATAAAGTAAGTTAGTTCTACCTACCATATTCAGGTTCAAGATTGTCTTCAAATGTTTGCTGCTCATTATTTTTTTCATTTACACGAATGCCACATGATAATTTCTTGATGACAAATTCTGTTGGAGAAATTGGACTGCAGCTTTGCTGAACTTCCTTCGTAACAACTAGTTTGGTTTTTTTTAAGATATCTAATGCTCTCTGAGGATGTATAGAAATGACATTATGGGACAAACTAGCAACACAACTGACAGGCATTTAATATTTTATTTTTCAGTCTCTTAACTCATTCATTCCAGAGTTATTTTGCACGCTGTGCCAGACTTTTTTTGTGGGCAGAATGTTATAGAGTGAAGTGTTCATCTTTCAGTCTAAATTTGTTTGTAAATTTTCTTTTGAACATGTACTTATTATATACCAAACTGTAGGGAAATGGATAGAGAATTCAAATATATAATGTCTGTGGTAGTATTAACACAAGTGTGTTCGGTATAATTTAATCATTTTGCATGTAAAATTGAAAAACACTAAAATGTTGAGTTTAGAATACGATCTTACCAAAGACAAATTACTGTCGTAGACAATAAAACTTTCTTTTTAGTCTTCAAACGTCAAGTTAATCCATATACAAAGTAAATAAAACATGCTTATGGCCAAAATTAGTAGATTTAGTGTTATTCGCACCAGTTTGTCCGTGGTTCTTTGTAAGAAAAAAATAAATTATGCAATCGTGCATTACGTAATTTTCAAACAAATAAATAAGAATAACGTCATATAAATACTTTTTTACTCTTGTTTAATGTTTTAATAGTATCCCTAGCTTCATCTTCTACCAAGAACTAGTGATTAGATGTTACGGTAGGTCTAGTTTTGTTGCTTTTTGATCGGCCAGAATATGACTACGCCCACTCATCAACTAAATTTAGTGTGTCTAGCTTTTCTGCATATATTCCGTATTTTGACAACAAACTGTGACTACCAAACAATCATCATCAATGTCAGCAATGTTTCAAAGTAGTTTGACACAATTATTTGCTTAGGAGACTTAGAAAATGTAAATATAAAGCGTGACATATTTCTCTAGCAAAAACAACGAAAAACGTAAACACGCGAATCTTCACAAAAATTGTGATAATAACATCAAAACACGCACATGTGCTGATTAACTAAAGTCAAATTAGTTGTTTAAATAGTAGCGGAAGTCATTCTACGAGTTTTAATATATGAACTGCATTAAGCGGACGATTTTTAGGGTTTATTCGTGATAAACTAAAAACCACGCTATGAGCGTTGCTGGGGCACGGCGTGTTGAATTTTGCAACGCTCAGAGCGTTGCTGTGGAGTCAAAGAGTTAAAGTGTTGATAAATTTAGTGTGTTAAATTTCTACTTGTTATGTTTGCATAACATTTTTGTATGTTCAACAGCATGTATAATGTGCAATGTAAGTACTTTGCAGTCATAATTACTTAGCATTCACAAAGTACTCTTTGGGACACACATTTCAGATTACTATTTACTACCAATAACCCATCAAACTTTAAGGGTTTTTAATTATAGTGTGCCGTTTCCATTCCCAGATGAGCAGATAGAAGTACATTCTTAGAGTGTTTTTGGTTTCTTTCAATTATACAGTTTAATCAAACTGTTCATGAACACTGTCATTTGAACGCTTTTCTTTGTTGATTGTAACTATTTTCAGGAGAGTATATCCTATTTATAATGGAAACAATACAATTTTTCAGCATGGTTGCATTCCTCAGCTGTGACCAACATACACTTATTTACTTACTTATTCGTTCCCCTTCTACCTTGAGGCTTAGAGGTTTGGAAGAGAGCGCCAGACTATCCTATCAGCTATCTTCCTCCTGATCTGGTTCCATTCTAGTCCTCAGTCCTACAAAGATTGTCTAATGTTGTCCTCCCAGCGGACTTTGGGTCATCATAGGGGTTTGGATCCCTGGCTCTTTGTTTCCCATGCTTGTTGTGGTAGCCGATCTCCCATTCTGCAGACATGGCTAAATAGTCTTAGTTGGAACTGTTCTGCTTGGGTCTGCAGGGGATGGGATTTTAGGCCTTGACGTATTGTCTGGTTGCGGACCATGTCTCTTGTTACTTCAACCACCTTCCTCGGATACCTCATTTCTGAGGGTTGGATCTGGCTTTTATGGGTTGTAGTCATTGGCCATGACTCACATCTTTATGTCAAGACTGGGACATAGGTGGAGCGGTATACAGCCATCTTCGTTTTCTTACCAACCTCTCTCTTGCTGAGGAATCCTCAATTTAAAAAGTCTCCCAGCTGTTGCTTTTTGAGTGGGCAACTCTTCTTTGATGCTTCTCTTTCAGTCTATAATAGCTCAGAGGTACTTAAAGTGGTTGACCTGCTCCAGGACCTGTTCTCCCAGCTTAATCTGATGTCTTCTTTCTTCTCGTGATATCACCACGGATTTTGTTTTAGAGCTGCTTATGACCATCCTTCTCTTCTCCAGCTCTTCCTTCCAGACTTGCAGGTTGGATTGGAGATGTGTCTCTCTGATTTAGCAATCAGGGCAACATCCTATAGCCAGTTGGTTTGAAGTACAGAAGTTGTGAATAGTTTCCCATTTTCATTCATTGCTCTCGGCCCACGTTTCCCATGCTTACTTTTTTAAGTGGATATTGTCTGCACCTATCTTTGCATTTAGGTTGCTCATCAAAATTGTGATGTCTTTCCTTCTCTTTCTAGCAATGATATTTTGTAACCTGGAGTAAAATTCTTCTTTCATAATTCTTTTTTTTTTTTTTTAATGTGGTGAGCAAAAAGCCACAGGAAAACCCTAGATGGTACAGTACAGATCAGGGTTTCTGAACCGGGTTCCGCGAGATGGGGTTTAAAAAATATAAACATCTTTTTTTTTTTTTAACTTTGCATGCTGGGCAACATTAACGGACATAGTGGAGCACGTTTTTTTTTTTTTATTCATGTTGCTTTCTCCTATCACTTTTACTAGATTTGCTATTTAACATTGTCAATACATTTTCATTTCGTAAATAAAAAAGTCAATTTACAAATTTTATTTAAATTAAATATACAGAGCCCACTATACAAGAATTAAATCCCATTTCTGTGATAAAACTTTTAGGCCTACTTTGAGTAAGGCTTAAGAAAATCAAAAAGGAAATTTTCTTCTACCTACACTACTAACTTGCGTTATGGCTGATATATATCCTTTGTGAGTAGGGGGTAGGGTTAGGGGGTCATACAAAAAAAAAGTGGGCTAATAGGTTGGCAGAAATAAACAGATCTATAGAATAAAATATCCATTCACTAATCGAAAGAGCTTGGACACTTATTATTAAATTATTATACTTACAATTTACTGATCATGTCTACGCACTGTGAGCTTTATATATATATAGATATGGATGAAAAAGTTGAGAAGGCTGATATAGATAATCCCAAAGACTTTTCAAACTGGCTTTAGAAGAGTGACTAGCTCATCAGCAGTAGTTAAACAACAATGAACTCTACTTTTGTGTGTCATTTTCAAATTTTTTTTTTCTCATGGAAATAAACACTGGCTTTTGTCAGTATAATGCAAATTAATAAAAAGAATTTGTTCACTACAAAAGTCACATTCTGACCCCAGAGACATGAGAGTGGGTAGAAGTAAAATAAAGGTATCTCACTCAAAGATCTATAAGTATATAAACCAATAAAACGGTATTGAATCAGTTTTACAAATAACGGTTCACATGAAACAAGGGATGTTTTAGGTTTTACCCTTCGTCAGCCACAAACAGGTGACAAAGACAAGAATTACACATAGGTACTACAAAAACATACGCTGATGAGAAACATTCACTGAGCAATACAAGCAGATGGAAAAAGTGAACACCCACAGTGATGAACGAAATAAGAACATTAATAATGCAAGAAAATCGTAAAACCTAAAAGAAATACCGAAACAAGAAAGTAAATAATCAATGAAATGAAAAAAAGAATGAACAAAACTTTGGAACAAGTAAAAGTTCACTTAGCTAGATCTGTAGATGCTTGGAATAGAAGACCGTTGTATGAGGGACGGTCAAAAAGTAATGCCTCATAATTTTTAATTTCATTCAATAGGCAAGAAAACATAAAATTCACATTGAAATGTAGCCCCAAGTCCGAACTTCAAAAATTTATTTCTCAAAGTAGTCTCCGTTATTTGTTACAGTTTTTGTCCATCTTCTCACAAGGGCATGTATCCTCGCACGGTAAAAATTTGTGTTCTTTTTCCTAAACCACTGGCGTACGGCGCGTTTAAGGGTCTCGTCCTCAAAGTGATGTCCGCGAAGATCTTTTTTCAGTGGTCCAAACAGATGGAAGTCAGAAGGTGCAAGATCGGGACTGTAAGGGGGATGTGGTAATAATGTCCAGCCAAATTCTGCAATCGCATCAATGGTGCGTTTAGCGGTGTGTGGCGTGGCATTATCGTGCAACAGTAGTGCAGTTCTTTTAATGGGTAAAGTCGCCGAAGACGACCTCTAAGCTTCTTCAAACTTTCAATGTAACGGTCTGCATTCACGGTGTTTCCCTGTTCCAAGAAGTCAAGAAGAATCACACCCTTCTCATCCGAAAACACGGAGGCCATAACTTTCCCTACAGATGGTGAACTTTTGAACTTCTTTCTTGTCAGCGATGTTGTGTGATGCCATTCCATTGACTGTCTCTTGGATTCTGGTTTAAAAAAAATGAACCCAAGTCTCATCACCTGTCACAATATTCGATAAAAACTCTTCTCCTTCAGTTTCGTAATGGTTCAGGAGGTTGATGGCTATGGTTTTCCTTCAGCATTGAGGAATTCTATGACATAACGTTGTTTTAACCGAACGTCTTTGGCAGCCATTTTAAAACTGTTACAGTGGTGCCACCTGTTACTGAAATAGGTTGGTAATGCTATAAAGTGCAGAAGAGTGTTTGAGGAATCTCTCTAATGATAAATTTACCTTTCGGAAAAGTGACTGTCTGAGTTTGGAGTACAAACGGACAGCTCTTACATATGTGGCGTTGGCATGGTTTAGTACCAAAGTATGAAGGGCTAGTATGTCGTGACTGTGTACAAGAATATCCCTAAAATTCTTATCCCTATGATATGCCACCAAAGGTGTATCACAAAACAACTCTCTGGCATCAGGATCAGAGTGGAGAATAGGCAGATGTCGAAACAGAATTCTCTTCACCACCAGACAGTGAGGATGGAAAGTTAGAACCAGTTTGAGTCTGTCAGATTGGACAGAAGGTTTATAAGTGAGTGCCATCTGACGAGTGATGTGTGTGATACAATTAAGAGCATCAGATAAAACATGTTCTGGATAACGACATCGGCAAAAGAACTCGAGCATCTCTTGAGCTCCATGATGGAAATCATCATCATCTTGACCTAACTAGTGCAAGCGAAGAAGTTGAGAAAAGGGAATGGAATTTTTACAACTAAGAGAATGCGATGAAGTATAAAGAAGGAAATCATGAGCGTCAGTAGCCTTATAAGACGTTTTAAGACCAGTAGGGCTAATAGTCACAGTGATGTCAAGGAAGTTAACTGAAGTTGTAGAAATTTCAGAAGTGAATTTGATGGCAGGATTGAAATTACCAACATAGTCAATAAATCGACGGAGGTCTACCTCAGACATGTCTGTAATGCCAATACCATCGTCAATATAGCAGCGGTAAAACTCGGGTATTGGTCCATCGTAACTTTGAAAGACCAAATATTCAAAGTGGACCATAAACAGGCAAGCATAACTAGGGCCCATCTTAGTACCCATAGCAACGCCACTGATTTGGTTGAAGAATTGGCCATTAAACTCAAAAGCGTTGAGAATAAGAACCAACTCAGCAAGGCAAAGAAGCGGACCTGTACTTATAGTAAGATCAGTACGCTAGTCGAGAAAAAATTGGAGTGGCTTGAGACCATCAGCATGTGGAATAGAAGTATAAAGGGAACAAACATCTAGGGGGAAAAGACGGTAAGTACGATCAGGCGTGAATCTGATCGAATCAAAGGTAGTGATAGCATGAGTAGTGTCTTTCAAATAAGAAGGCAGATTGGCGCCTAAAGGCTGGAAAATACTATCAAGGAATTCAGAAATACGTTCAGTGGGACAAGAACAGGCTGAAACAATAGGCCTACCAGGGTTAGCAATTTTATGCACCTTAGGAAGCACGTAAAAGGAAGGCTTACCAAGACTACTATCAAAAATATGGAGAGATAAAGCACCAGAAGGAAGATCATCATGGACAAGGCCACGGATAGTCTCATAAAAAGTAAGATTATTCCAGACTGTAGCTTCACCAGAACAAGGTGAGTAAAAGGTGGTGTTACCTAGCTGTGTAACTCCTTCATGAATGTATAAGTCCTTACTCCAAACAACCACAGCACCACCTTTGTCTGCCGGCTTGATAACAATTTCATCACGGTTTCTAAGGCATGACAATGCCCACCATTCAGAAGACGTGAGGTTGGATCGACGAAGACGGCATAGAGTGAGCTGGTCAATGTCATGTAAAGTATTGGCAATATATAAATCCAGAGCACGAGAAGCTCCTGGAGCTGGAGTCCAGTCTTGTTTAGGTTTGTAAAAACGACGAAAGATATCAGTATCGGAAACCCTGGTAGAATCATTACCCTTACGATGGTAATATTTGAGACGCATGCGGCGAAGGAAGCTGTGAACATCTTGAAGCAGAGAATATTTGTCAAAATTAGAATGAAGAAGAACAAACTGAAGACCTTTGCTCAGGACAGACAAATCATCAGGAGACAGATGCAAATCTGGAGGAATGCAAATTGGAAGGAACATTTCTTCTTAACTTGTTGTAAGCGGTGCTGGTCAGCAGGTGTGTAAAGGGAGGGGGGGGGGGGGGGCCAAACATGCATATTCAAGCTTAAAAATGCTTTTCTTCTAAGTTTGTAATGTTTTTCACTGATAAACATGATCATGAGGTGCCCCAAAATTATTGATGTTAAATTAAGGGGGGAAAACTGTATTTATAATTATTTTCCCCCCCAAAAAAAAATATTTCTTACCTATTGTAACAATGGTGCAGTATCATTTCTGTAACTGAATTCTTTATACCTGAATTATTACAAATTGCTCTTTGTTTTTCTTGTAAGATTAGCTACAATGCAACCAGTATGCCTATAATATTGTCTTAACCAGAAATCTTAGTTATCACATCAGGTTTTTCTTGCCCACTTTATCTCATATCTCAGCAACTAGCAATAGAACAGATATCACAATTCTCTAAAGTAGTCACATTATAACACTTCTCTAAAGCTGTCACATTATCAATCAATCAGTCAATACCCTTTAGCTCCCCGATGAGCATAGGCAATCAACAAACACATGCCAAATCTTC
Source organism: Oreohelix idahoensis (assembly GCA_024509875.1). Taxonomy (NCBI): domain Eukaryota; kingdom Metazoa; phylum Mollusca; class Gastropoda; order Stylommatophora; family Oreohelicidae; genus Oreohelix; species Oreohelix idahoensis. Next base: position 319,488 of record JAMPIV010005321.1, read on the forward strand.
CTGTCCTGTGCCATCCGCTCAAGTTCTTTCCATGTTTTCCTCATCATTTTCACCTCTGTTTCTAGTTCTTTTCTCCATGTGTTTTTTGGTCTACCTCTGCCTCTCTTTCCTTGTGGATTCCAGAACAATGACTGCCATGTAATGCTATCAACAGGTTTCCTCAATGTGTGTCCTATCCATCACCAGCGTCTTCTTCTTAACTCTTGTTCCACTTGCACTTGTCTGGTTCTGGTCATCAATTCTCCACTTGTGACATTGTCATACCATTTCAGTCCTTCTATTCTATGCAAGCACCCGTTTATAAAAGTCTAGCTTTTTGGTTGTTGTTTTTGTTGTTCTCCGTGTCTTAGAGCCATACAATAGGACTGACTTGACATTTGAGTTGAAGATTCTTATTTTTATGTTGGACTTGATTTCGCCTTGTTGTCCATATGTTTCCCAATGCAATGAAAGCTCCTCTTGTTTTTTGTATTCTTATATTGATATCACTGTCTTTCTCTCCAACTTTATCTATATTGCTGCCAAGATGTGTGTATGATTCTACATCTTTTAGTGGTGTTAAGAGCCAAGTCATCTGCAAAATCCAGATCATCAAGCTGTTTAGTCAGATTCCACTGGATTCCATTTCTGTTGTGTGATGTCGATGTTTTCATAACCCAATCTATTGCTAGTAAGAAAAGAAATGGAGAAAGAGGCATCCCTGTCTCACTCCCATTCTAAGCGGTTCTATAAGTTGTCCTTCATGAAGAACTCTGCAAGTTATGTCTTCATAAATCTTCCTTATTAAGTTAATGATCTTCATGGGAACTCCATGATGCCTCATCAGTTTCCAAAGTGATTCTCTGTCTACACTGTCAAATGCCTTTTCATAGTCCATGAATCTGATGTATAGTGGTGAATTCCATTCCAGACTTTGTTCAACTATTATTCTCAATGTGGCTATCTGGTCTGTACATGATTGTTTTGTCGAAAACCTGCTTGTTCATCTCTCAGTTGCTTGTCTATGGACTCTTAATTTCTCAAAGATGATTCTGTTTAATAATTTTCCTGGCACTGATAGTAACATTATACCTCTATAATTTGTGCACTCTTGTAAATTTCCCTTCTTAGGATCTTGACCAGATAACCTTCCTTCCATTCTGCTGGTATTTCCTCTCTCTCCCAGACTTTGCCAAGTAGTGTGTATAATATCTCTGTAAAGGTATCAATATCTATTTTGATAGCCTCTGCTGGAATGCAATCTGGACCAGCTGCTTTTCCATCTTTCAGAAGCTTTATTTCTTCTCTACTTGGTCGTTCACAGCTGATTTGTAGCATTATACAATTCTCTAAAGTAGTCACATTATCACACTTCTCTAAAATACTCACACTTCATTAAAGTTGTCATATTATCACATTTCTCCAAAGCTGACACATTATCGCACTTCTCTAAAGCTGTCACATTTTTTTTTTATTGCCTTCCTCTTTGCTAGAAGGAATTTAATGGCAGTTACAATTCTCTAAGGCAGTCACACATATAACCTTCTCACTCCACATTTTTTTGCATTCTTTTTGTTTCTGTGACATTTTAAAATATTTTCTTGGTAGTGTTTAGGTGAGTGTCAACAACGGCTTCTAGGGCAGGAGTTGGAAAGGCGTGGTATCGGGCTGAGGGCGCATCATGGACTGTATTGGTAAGCGGCCAGAACCATCCAGAAAGCAATGGCAAACTACTGGATCTACAATGCCAAGAAATCCATAATGGCTAATCTGAATACCAGATCCCGGAAATCAGAAATGCTGATGACACATTCCTCCTATCAATCAACCCAGAAGGACTTGAACAATTAATTCTGTCCACCAAAAAGCCCAGCGAGGCCCAGAATCTATACCTAAACACCAAGAAGACCAAAGTATTGACAACAAAGTAAAGACCAAACCAGAAATTGAAATTGATAACGAAGAACTGGAAAGTGTTAATGAATTCGAATACTTAGGATCAATCATCAACAGCTCTCGCGACTGTGCAGTAGGAATTAAAAGAAGACTTGCAATTGCTTCATATAAACTAATACAGATGAAAAACCTATGGCAAGGCACAAGCAAAGAAACAAAGTTACAACTGATCAGAGCATGTATATTCCCAGTAGCAACATACGGCTGCGAGACTTGGACACTCAATAAAACAGTTGCAAAAAAGGTTACATCATTCGAAATGAAATGCTACAGAAGGATGTTGAGAATACCCTGGACAGAAAAAAAGATCAACAGGTAAGTACTGCACTCACTAAACATACAGGAACATTGGCTCCTAAATACCATCGCAAAGGAAGCTGAAATTTTTCGGTCATATAAAAAAGACATAATAGTCTGGAAAAAAGTGATGGAAGGCATGGTCCCTGGAAAAAGGGGAAGGGGTCGATCTAGACGACGGTGGACCCAGGACATCACAGAGAGTCTGAACTTGTTTTCGGCTGATGCAGGTCGACTTGCCAAGAATCGTGATGCGTTCAGAGCAGCTGTAATGGAGACAACGTTCTGGAAAAAATACGTCACATGATGAAGAGTTACAGTGCTGGTCTCTTGCTGCACAGGTGCTGAGTTTGGTTCAAGGTGTTACTGTGTTAGCATCTGGACCTGGTATAGTGAAGTCTCTAACACTTCACTCCTCTATGGCAGTATGTGATTTGGGAATGCCCTTACTATTATTGTTTAGGTGTACCCCTTTTCTTCTTTAAGTCTGAACTAAAACTTAATACTGAATTATTATATCATAAAAACATCATTATATTGCCACTATAAGCTGTAACATTAATCAGAACAACATTGTGTACTAAACCTACCAGGTTGTCAATGTGTATCTGGTAGCTATTGTATAACCTTGAGCAAAAATATCTTCTGCCTGTTTAGCATGTCCAGCATGCATCAGGAGATCTGCATACATCTTCAGTGAAGAAAGATACTCATGGATGACACGCCATTTATCAGATAATGAACCTATGATAAAAAATATATTAGCAAAATTAAAAAAAGAAAAAACACAAATAAAGGACATTCTTCATTATCTACTTTTGATGAAATATTACTGGCAATGTATTACAACATCATTGCAGTCATTTAATTTTCTTTTGTGCTCTGCACAGGTCTTGGGAGTCACACGCCCTCGCAGAAGTGGCAATTTGTTTAGCAGGATGCAGTTGACAGCACCATCCATAACCTCATATACTTCATCTTTTACGACTTACTAGTAAATGCAATAGTCTAATTTTTTTCTTTGTCTTTTCAGAGGCCCGCGGTAACTACACGGGTGCAAGTCTACTGTAGTAACAATAGCAAAAATATTCAGTCTTTAAGCAACATATTTTAAAGAGAATATGCCAGAATTATGTCAATGTAATATGCATGTTGTTATAAACATAACACTAACAAATGCAGACAATCAAACACAATGGCACATTTCCTCAATGAAGTCAAACACAAATGTCCAGAGACTGGTTCAATTTAAAAAAATAAATTATTTTAATGTTGAGAGAAACAAGCTGTTGCAATCATGTTACTCACATTTACTTTCTGAACACTGGAAATCCTTCCCCAGGTAATCAGAGAATGAACTCTTCAAGCCCTCCATTGACTGTTTAGCCAGGTCAAGTGGATGTGGCCTGGGCCCTGTGTTAGACATGTCCAAATTAATGGTGCTGAAACAATCTGTGACACCACACTAACCAATAATATCACAAACTGTCAAACAGACACCACAATAAACAAAAACAAAAAATACACAATTTAATATTTGTTCAAAACCTGTTGGTTGAATTGCAGCTATTTTTGCTGTATAGATGTTAAACAGCACCTGTGATAATGGTGAAACCTGGGGTAATCCAGGGCAAATATACATTGTCTCTGATATCCATGTTCTCAAGCAAAATGCAACAGTTCTTTCCGTTAAGGCAGCTGCTATCCACCTTGTTAGTCATGGGTTTACATCACATGCAGTTAGTCCATCAGGGTTGCAAAATCTACATGATTGTAAGCATCTTCTAGGTCAATCACCACAGCCAGTTTCTTGTTTACCCTGGAAACCCTCATATGTGCTTTCTTGTTCTTCATATGTTGTGTACTTTTGCAGCAGAATGTTCAGCGCTCACTTTTCAAAGCCTTTGCTCTAAGAAAATTTTTCTGCTGCCATATCTGTTTTTGGGTACTGTTAATTAAGCTCAGAAAGATTCATTAACCTCCACTGACTGATGCTTTAATTGCTGGTCCATCTGTGTATGCATGGGTTAAGTCTAGCTTGGGTAATATTTCTCTGTATTTTGTTATGGCATGTCTTTATTTTTTTTAAATCTGGTTATTTTTTTGCTCAGTACTAGGAATGTTTTCTATAAGTGCTGCTCTTCCCAAACAGGGAGTTTGAGTGCTGTCTAGATGGGTTCAATTGTTGATATGGATCTGCCCTCATCAAGTTGTTTGACGATTCTACAAAGTTGTTTTACTTGAGCTTTCCTCTTCCAAGACCATTTATTCTTTGATACATTGGGTTGCCTGCCAGCCTCCTGAATTTCTCAGCTTGTTGCTGTACACTTCTTATTTTCTATCCTAGTTTGAGATACATTATTTTTAAGGTCTTCAGTGATGTTACCTTCATGCCTGTCATTATGATTCTTACTGCTTGGTTATGGAGTTTATTAATGTTATTGAATTTTGACTGAGCTGCTGCTACCCTTGGTGCAGTGCAATATTCTAGCACTGGTCTTACTTGCTCAGTGTATAGCCTCTTCAGTATACTTTTATCAGCTCTGAGGCTGTACCAAACATGATTGTTATTCTTTGCCTCGCTCTCATCTTGTTTCTCTCAGTCTGGGATTTCCTGGTCAAAAAGCACTCTTAGGTTACAAATCATGAGTGGGAAGTGACACTTCTGCTATTTTTCTGTTGTCTAGTTTTCTGCTTCTTTATTTCTCATGAGTGCCTATAACATACTTTAAGTGTCTAATATTTATTTATTTAATGCGTAGGTAATTTGGATATTTATACTGCAATCGATGAATCATCAAGGCATACATAGACTGTTGGAATTTGGTAAAACCAGCAGGGATGGATGTATGAAAGGATGCATCCTGCATGTATACAACCAGTGTGCTACAGGTACAATTAGCATTCATACCCTTCAACATTTGCTGGGGGAGACTGAGCACCTATGGGTTTGCCTGGAGTCCAACAATGTCAATTTTGTTCAAGAATAACTAGTTTGGATTTTCATCCATTTTGGAGGTATGTGGTTTTGACCCACCCCTCTACTAATATTAGGAATAGTTACACAGAGATGCTTGCCCTAGTGATATATTTTTCAGAGATCCAACTAGGCTAAGTCATGTAGTAACATGCAAAGAGTATGCTGTAAGAAAAAACATTCTCTGTTATATCATTTATGTGTGCAAGAATCAAAGTAGGCGGTAGAACTCTTAACTTGGGGGATATTTACTTACTTAGTCATTCCTCTTCTACCGTGAAGTGTAGAGGTTTGTAAGAGAGAGCGCCATACTTTTCTATTAGCTGTCTTCCTCCTGGCTTGGTTCCATTCTAGTACTTGATCCTTCAAAGATTGTCTAATGTTGTCCTCCCAGTGGACTTTGGGTCGTCCTGGAGGTCTGGATCCTTGGCTCTTAGTTTCCCATGCTTGCCGTGGTAGCCGATCCTCTCCCATTCTGCAGACATGGCCAAACCATCTCAGTTGGAACTGTTCTACTTAGGTCTGCCCTTGGGGGATACTCTACTCCAATGCCATCTTTCTGCTAAGTATTCTGACAGTTCTGTTCTCGAAGTAGTGGTTGACTCATTTGCACATCTGTCCCACATGGGTCACTTCTTTGAAGCTCCACTTTTAATCCCTCTTTCCATACTTCCCCAAATGCTTTTTTTCTAAATCCACCCATCCCTTAGTGTATGATTTGACCATTTTGGTAGGATCTTCAATTTCCTTAACTGCATGGTTGATCTGAATATATTAAAAACAAATTACTAAACTTTGGTTAAAAGGTAGCAAATAAGAAGCCAGGCTTCTGCTATTATATTATGTGCTCTAGCTATGGTGGTTTCAACAATTTGTTGAACATGGTGAATGTGCCAGCCTCATTTTAACAGAAGTCCTATTCTTCCTTTGTCTCTCATACCTGCAGTAACTATATGGAGCAACATAAGCATGCATACCTTTATTACTTCATACCTGCAGTAACTATATGGAGCAACATAAGCATGCATACCTTTATTACGTCATACTGCAGTAACTACATGGAGCAACATAAGCATACATACCTTTGTTATGTCATACCTGCAGTAACCATATGGAGGAACATAAGCATGCATACCTTTATTACATCATACCTGCAGTAACTACATGGAGCAATATAAGCATGCATACCTTTATTACATCATACCTGCAGTAACTACATAGAGCAACATAAGCATACATACCTTTATTACACTACATCATACCTGCAGTAACTATATGGAGCAACATAAGCATGCATACCTTTATTACATCATACCTGCAGTAACTACATGGAGCAACATAAGCATGCATACCTTTATTACATCATACCTGCAGTAACTATATGGAGCAACATAAGCATGTATACCTTTACTACATCATACCTGCAGTAACTACATGGAGCAACATAAGCATGCATACCTTTATTATGTCATACCTAAAGTAACTACATGGAGCAACATAAGCATGCATACCTTTATTACATCATACCTGCAGTAACTACATGGAGCAACATAAGCATGCATACCTTTATTACTTCATACCTGCAGTAACTACATGGAGCAACATAAGCATGCATACCTTTATTACTTCATACCTGCAGTAACTACATGGAGCAACATAAGCATGCATACTGTCACAGTATATATGTGCGACAAAATATTAAGTTGGTCACGCTGTGAGTGGCAACATTGAGATAATGAAAAACCTGTTTGGTCAGCTGACCGGAAGGGAAGCGAACACAAATTTTGGCGCAAAAAAAGTTAGTTGTTTTCTGGCCTTCGACTGGATAGGTAGTATTTGTTCCCTGTCAGCGTTTTTGCTGGAGAGAGTTTGCCATTGTGGTAGCTGATTTAGTGCTTGCCTTTATTTCAGGTGTTCCTTGGATGGGAGTGCATAATGCTAGAGTATTTCTAGTGGCATTTCCTTAGATCGGTGATGTTGAGTCAGTTGTGGTTCAGTTTTGCATGATCATAGTACATAAGTCGCTGGTGAGCGAAAATCATTGTAATCTCCATTTAGGATGGCCATACCAGGGGGTATGATACTTATACATTAAATTGTTAACAGTGCAAGCTATATTTGGCATTTATGGTCAGTGTATTTCTTATGTATTGGTAGCTGTGTGTGGCTTTATTGTGTGCATTCAGATTAAAGGGAACTTACCTGTTAATGGTGTAATAATTTATTATTGTCAGCTACTGTATGCGGTGGTCATCCTCTAGTGGTATGAGCCAAGTATGAGAGTGTTTGAACAGTGAAACCCATAGCATAAGTAGTTGTAGCCGACGTCTGGGGGCTAATCCGCTCTTTGAGGGCCGTGGGGTCTGTATTTCTGGAGGCGTAGTCCGATTTTTTGTCGTGAGCCTAAAGGCCTTGGGGCCAGTATAATATAATATTATATTCCCAGTTGACAGGGTAGTCCTATTCATTTAAAAGGCAGTGGTGCCTAGGGAGTGTTACCTTAAAAGGGGTAGGAGTTGTTGTGGAGTACCTGTGTGAACTTTCAAGTTTGCATAGGTCTACGAGTGTGTTAGGGTGTTTTGGCTGTAGGCGAGTTGTCCTGTTCCCGCCACATGAAGTAGCTATTCAGCCGAACTTGTGCTGCTACCTGCCTGCATGTTTTCCTGTGCAATAGATGATGGACGGTGTCCATGTTTGCTGCCAACCTGTGCTGTGGGAATAGTCAACGGTCCAACATGCTGAGTCGTGTATGTTACTAAAGGTACTGTCCTAAAGAGTGAAGCCTGCTGATCTGATTGGTTCTGGAGTGCACTGTGCTGAAGACTGCTGTGATCCCTGGTGTGTCGAACTGTGAAGTGAACGTTTCATGTGATCTACATATCATTGTGACTAAGGACGTATTTGTATTACCCGACACATAGACTTGTGAAACTAGCGGTGTAGCTAAACTTTCGTGGGAATAGACAGTCATGCTGCTATAGTAGACAGTGTTGTTAGCACCGCGTAGAACAGTCTTGCTAGTGGGACGCTTTTGTTACTACTGGCACACAGACTTAGAGAAGCCTGATTTCCTGGACATATATTTTTTCAGTTTGGATGTACAAGTGTGAGTGACGTTTGTTCTGCTTTCATCATTTATCACCAGTGCTGTGGACGTTTCTTGCTCAAGTGCCGTTGGATCTTCAGTTAAGTTTTGTTTGTAATTGTTGTAGGATATCATATAGTGTTATTTCTTGTTTTTCCCTCTAATTTCTAGATTTGCTTTTCTGTCTATCTTTCGGGTATTATTTTTCTTACAGTTTGATCTTGTAGTGTAGGAGGAGAGGTCTATTTCTTCATTTGCTTAATAAAGCTTGCTTCTTGGTTTGTTGTTGTTTTTCTTTCCTTGTGTTGTGTTCTTTTTCTCTACTTTCTTTGTAGAATTTAGTCTTGTTATTTATATGGCATTAGATATTTAGGTGGAATCTTCCACTCTATAATTTACAAAGTAAAGTATTGTTATGTTATTTGGGTATTATTATATGCTATTTAGGTTATTTTGATTGGAGTGATTTGGTGGTGCTTGGTGTAGGAGAGAGCTTTCAGCATTTCATTGTTGAGTGTAGTTGTTGTTTAGTCTTTTGTATCATATTATATTTGTTTCTTCAAGGGAGGAGGGTGGTGAGTTTAATTCATTCTTGGCCTACTTGTGGGAAAAGATTGAATTAGACCGATTCTTGATAGGGTGTGGCTATGTATGTTTAGTGGTGGAGTTAGGCAGAGGGTTTTCCTGCGACAGCCCTACTTAACATTCCAAGCCCTGTTGGTGTTAGGCGTATTTGTGTAGTTTGTATCTACATTATCATGTACATTCAGTAATTCTTTTGTCGTGTTTAAGTGTGTGTTCTCATGTTCCATCTTTCTATCTTGTAAATACATTTACAGGTATCCCCTTGTTTTCGTTCGTGTGCAGTCACGCATTGTATATATTAATCTACATCTTCTCGTCGTGTTCTATCATCTTATTCCTCGTGACTGGGATTTTGTTTTCGTAGTGTGGTGTGTGTGTTTCTTTCATCTGTGTAGTGCTCATTTTGCCAAGGGAAACACTTGCATAACAGAGATTATTAAGATTAGTTATAAGTGAAGTGTTATCTGAGTATAGCACCAGTGTGGGTGACAGAAACAGACTGTAGGAACTGATTTATTGTCAAGCTGATATAGTGGTGTCATAGCACCAGGAAGTTTCATTAGCTGTTGTTGTACAACAGTTGATGATTGTAAGGGTCTGTTAGTATATTACAAATACTATGCGGTCAAAAGGACCAAATTTGCAGTGATGAGACAGTAGCCAAGTGGCAAAATAAGACTATATTGGTATTAGAAGAGGTAAAGGTTGATGATGTGTATACAGTGAGAGGTGAGGTGTTATATACCTACATGCATATATATGTGTACATTGGAGAAGTGATAATATTTATGATCATTACTGCATAAGTTGTAAACAGAGAGTCATATGGTGATATAAGTGAAGTATTTACAGTACATATGATTTGGTAGTCGCATAGTGTAAATTTATAGCAAAAGATAATAGTATTTTATATTGTGAGAACAGTGAGTGTACATCATGGACATTGATAGTTTCATGCGGATAGGCAAGGAAGCTGGGTACACAGGAAAAGAATTATTGGATTATGCAAAAGCTGAATTTTATTCAGTTGAGAATCAAAAAGCTTTACAGGAGAAGGAAGAGAAGGAAAAGATTGAGAAGCAGAAGCGGGAGAGAGAGATCTGAGCTGAAGAGCTAGAGCTAAAAAGGAAAGAATTTGAGTTACAAGACAAGAAGATGAAAGAAGATAAAGAATTACAAGAAAAGAAGATGAAAGAAGATAGAGAGTTAGAGAAGGAGAGAATGAGAATAGCTCTGGAGGAGAAGATGATGGATAAGGAAATACAATTGAAGAAACTGGAAGTGGGCGTGAGTGGTCAGAACTCGACTCCTGGTGGGGCTCATTGTCCCTTTAGGCTGCGTCTGCCAAATTTTAATGATAAAATTGACAGCTTAGATTTCTTCCTTGAAAGATTCGAGGACGATTGCGTGGTCTATAAGGCTGACAGAAACCAGTGGCCATCTCTGTTATCGACGCTGCCAGTGGGGCCTGCGATGGAGACTTTCTATAGCCTCCCATTAGAGGAAAGGGCCGATTAGTAAAGTAAAGGAAAGGTTGCTCCGGAGGTTCTGTCTGACTGCTGATGGTTACCGGATGCATTTTAAAAACGCGATGCCAAATGCAGACCAGGACTTCGAGGATTTTATCTCGAAGATCAAACTTCTGCTGAATAGATTGATTGAAATGGAGGGAATTTCTAAGGACTTTAATGGCTTGCTAGATTTAGTGCTACGAGAAAAGGTGTTGTCCTCATGTTCTAGTGAGTTGGTTGCGTTTTTTCAGGAACATCAACCAAAAGACATTGAGTCCATGGCCCAATTGGGGCACCATTATGTCCTTGCCCATCCGAGCAAACCTATTCAGAAGTCAGGTCTGTCAGAAGACTTAGTTGCCGGTGTCGGCAAAGTTCAGCGTTATCCTTGGTAAAACCAGTCAGATGAGGCGGACAGAGGCCAAGAGCAAAAATATGAGAAGCCCTCCAGTTCCCATCAGCCCCATAGAGGGAATTATGGGAACTTCTGATACAATCGGAATGGTCGGAACCGACAATGTAGAAGCGATAGCGACAGAAGAGAGTACCAAACACGGAAGCAGGTACACTTTGAGGACTCTCGGGACAAAGACCGGTTTTGGTTTAAAACCAAACATCACAAACATAGGAGCGGTTCCTCAGAGTCGATCTTCAGACTCTGATGCGCGGTCGTCGTCTAAAGGTTCTAGCAAGAGTTCACGCGATGAGTCGAAGACGGAGCGCTTGTGTACCAATTGTGGTGGCAGGGGTCATTGTGCCGATATCTGCACTACCCCGATCGAACACGCGAATTCCGTGGTGGTGTTGGACACCATCAATAATGAAGATTGTGCGGGGTGCTGACCTCTGTTCCACGTGAATGAGAGGTTAGTGCTGCAATGCGGGCATGTGGCACCATGTTTATTGGCAAACCATGAGACTGTCAAGGTGGATCTCCACAAAGGTATGGTGGAGAACAAACCAGTCTCCGTGTTGAGGGACTCTGGTTGTACCACAATTGGAGTTCATCGATCGTGTATCAATGACTCCTGCCTTACAGGCAAAACTGTAAAATGCACCACGTTCTGGGCAAAGTTGAGACTTACCCCCAGGCGTGCATTAATGTGGACACCCCGTTCATAACAGGTAGAGTCTACGCGTTTGTCCTAAAAAAACCATATTGCCGATTTGATCATCGGCAATGTATGCGGGGTGCATAGTGCCATGGGGGTGGCTGGAGCCAAGGCTCAGCATCACCAAACTCCCAAAGAGGATGACCAGAAGGTACTTCATAGACGCGGGTCATGGCAAGTACCAAGTGACATAAGGGAGAGCAGTAAGACCTTATACGAGGGTCCGAAAGCTAGTGATCGCACAGTTTGGGTGAGTAATGTTCACCTGAGTGCTAGCTGGCACACAGACAAGTGTTTGATGAGGTCGCGCCAGTTAGATTTGTGGAGGTATTGTCATTGTGCAACAATACCAAAATGGCACGAGTGACTTTCGCGAATAGATGGGGTGCGTGTGATGCAGTAAGGTTGAAGCATATGTCATTACTTCACAACCACCTGGTGATAGTCCAGCAATAGTAGAGTAGGTTTCGGGTTAGTGTTCAGTAAGATGTTTCGGTTGACGCGAACCGAACCTGAGAGGCTCTGATCCACCCCCTCCCCCCCCCCCCCGAGTTATATTGTGAAATGAATATGTGTATTTTGTAAACTTGTACAAGTTACGTAATGCTTTACAATGCATATTTATGCTGTATTATGCTATGTCGTGCATTGTAATTTATATGTCATGGTGCCTGTTAAGTCATATTTTAATTAAGGGGAGTTAAGTGTTAAAGACTGGAATGTACGGGTCAGATTTTTGTACACGCTAGTAAACACGATCTGCGTGATGAGATAATTTTTTTGTCCGGGGTGGGTGGGGGGGTGGTGTATGCTCAATAATGTTTAAACTGTTACCTGACTAGTTGTTAGTTTGTTTAAAGATAGGATAAAGAAACTGGTCGAATGTTCTATGAAATGGTTTAGGGGGGTAAAGCGGATGAATTCAGCTCACATCTCAAGCTGCGAGTTCGCGCTTGGATGAATTTTTGCTGAGCTGTTTTGAGCAGCTGATTTTTCGTGACAGTACTTTTCTGGCAGAGCTTGGGAATGTAAGTGATCCATTTCGCTAGTGTGTACCAGTATATTTCTTTGTAAAGGGGAGAATTTTGATATATTGAAGCTATCTTTTTGAGGCCATGAAGTATACCGGCCACGAATATTATCATTGTTGAGGATTTTGTGCAAACCTGTATTTTGATACTATGTGCTGCAATCTAGTTTTGCTATAGATATTTTATACCTGATGCTGTATGATTATATTGTGAACTGTTGATGCTCCATGATTTGTCAGGAAATGTCGTCCCATGATGTCTACGTGAGTCTATCGTTAATAAACGTTGAAAAGTTAATCTAGTTCCATCATTTCCTGACTCCTACGTCTGCTGTGGTGGGTGATTCCAGTTTGTCTAGATGAAAGAACCCTTTAACATTCGCGTATACAGATAGACACATTTATACACCTGTCGACCACCCATAAGCCCGACCTATGCTGATTGCATACATCAGCGAAAGTATATATCAGCCTGCAGAAGGTGTTACAGCAATCCATACTGGTAACATAAAAGCAATATGTATAAAGTTATATTGAATGTAGGTATAAACCATGTTAGAATATAATGTATATTTACATCGTGCAGAAAGGATTGTTTATACTATGAGATTATGCCCTATTATTGATGTTTAGATATGATTAACTTATGTGTAACATATGTTGTGGGCGATAGACCAGGGCTGGACAGTCGTTATTTTTCACGACTACCAGTACCTGAGGTAGATCAGTCTTGCTCATATTGTGTTGAGTACAGAGGGTAAGAAGGCACGAACGACGATGGTGGTGGACAACTTTGGCACTCTCTAGGTAGATGAGGAGGTGCCGCCTCGGCATGTTGTTCATCCATACTCCGAAGGGAGTTGGGCGTGACTCATCCGGTGGAAGAAAACTTCGTTTTCTTTCTTAAGGGAGAGGGTGGTAGATGTCACACTATATATGTGCGACAAAATATTAAGTTGGTCACGCTGTGAGTGGCAACATTGAGATAATGAAAAACCTGTTTGGTCAGCTGACCGGAAGGGACGCGAACACAAATTCTGGAGCAAAAAAGGTTAGTTGTTTTCTGGCCTTTGACTGGATAGGTTGTATTTGTTCCCTGTCAGCGTTTTTGCTGGAGAGAGTTTGCCATTGTGGTTTCTGATTTAGTGCTTGCCTTTATTTCAGGTGTTCTTTGGATGGGAGTGCATAATGCTAGAGTATTAATGTATTTTCTAGTGGCATTTCCTTAGATCGGTGATGTTGAGTCAGTTGTGGTTCAGTTTTGCATGATCATAGTACATAAGTCGCTGGTGAGCGAAAATCATTGTAATCTCCATTTAGGATGGCCATACCAGGGGGTATGATACTTATACATTAAGTTGTTAACAGTGCAAGCTATATTTGGCATTTATGGTCAGTGTATTTCTTATGTATTGATAGCCGTGTGTGGCTTTATTGTGTGCATTCAGATTAAAGGGAACTTAACCTGTTAATGGTGTTATAATTTATTATTGTCAGCTACTGTATGCGGTGGTCGTCCTCTAGTGGTACGAGCCAAGTATGAGAGTGTTAGAACAGTGAAACCCATAGCATAAGTAGTTGTAGCCAACACATACCTTTATTACATCATACCTGCAGTAACTACATGGAGCAACATAAGCATACATACCTTTATTACTTCATACCTGCAGTAACTATATGGAGCAACATAAGCATGCATACCTTTATTGAGTGCTCATACTGCAGTACTATTAAATTTAAACAAAAATGAAACCTCTATGGTGTCACATGTTTTGAACATATAATCAGGATCTAGGAGAAATATATCTTTGTCGAGTTTAACACCATTTCCTAGTACTTGACAAATGTAAGTGGTTACCTGTCTATTTCTCAAGTGATGGGCAGCAACTCCACAAATAACCAGCAAACCTTCATCTTGCAAGACTTCAATGTTGTCTATGTCTATAAGCTGATCAACCAGGTCACTTCTCTTTCCCAGCAATGGGACTATGGAAGCCAGGGTTGAACATAATTGCCTGACCATATCAAAATAGCCCATACTCTGAGCTAAATCATAAGCCATACATACAGCAGTGAATGCTTTGACAGACTAGGGGGAAAAAGAAAGAGAAAGTTAGTCATTTCTTATTAGCTAAAGGAATATAAAATTTGGTTCTTGTGTGATAATTCACCGGGAAATTAAAATTGCTGACATTTATAAGCCAAACTGAGCACCATACTTTTTTTCAGTTCGGCAAATCCAATCGCAGTGTCAAGGCCGTGGAGTTGTCACAATTTACACGCAACAAAAAGACTTTTGCCACCCCCCTTACGCGACGTCACAAATCTCTTACCCACCACGTCCCCTTTTTTTCTCATTTTTTGTAATCCTGAAAAAATACAACTTACTCGAATGTTTTTTTTTAAATTTTGTCTCGTTTTGGTGAGGCGCGTCCCGTTCAACCTAGTCGGTTATATTAGGGCGCATGTCCAAATATAAAAGACCCTTAAGTCTAGGGAATTGCTAGTCATCATCATCAGCTTTCAAGTCCCTATCAGAGTCAGGTACCTTTTTACAGCTGGTTAGAATGATGCGTGACACTACCAAGCTTTGAACCCGAAACCCAGTAACTTATTGTGGTAGTGGAGTGTTAGAGACTTCACCATAGTAGGTCACTGCCGAAGCCTTCTCTAACTCAAGATCAGAGTCAGGTACCCTTTTACAGCTGGTTAGACTGATGCATGACACTATCAAGCTTTGAACCCAAAACCCAGTAACTTATTGCGGTAGTGGAGTATTAGAGACTTCACCATACTAGGTCCAGCATCGAGAGGTGGGGCCTACCTAGCTATAAATGGGTACTTAACTTTGAGTTAGGGAAGGAAAAGACAACGAGGAAGTAAACTGGTCTCCCCACCTCTCGATGCTGGATCTTGTATGGTGAAGTCTCTAAAACTCCACTACCGCAATAAGTTACCGGGTTTCGGGTTCAAAGCTTGGTAGTGTCACGCATCAGTCTTTCTTCTTCTTCTTTGATCCATAACCGCCAACCGTCAAAGCAGACAGTGGCCATCACGCCTGGTGGTGTCTCGTAGGGCAGCAACAAATTTTCCTTAGGCATGTTGTGTGAAAAGAGGACAATTTCGACATTTCTTTCTTTGTAACTCTCCAGCTCTCTGCGCCATAGAGAAGCACAGAAAGCACACAGCTCTGATATAATCCTAATTTTGTGCTTGTGCTGTACTGAGGACTTCCAGATGTTGTTTAGGCTAAAAAAGGCTGTTCTACGCATCAGTCTAACCAGCTGTAAAAGGGTACCTGACTCTGATCTTGAGTTAGAGAAGGCAATGGCAGCGACCTACTATGGTGAAGTCTCTAACACTCCACTACCACAATAAGTTACCGGGTTTTGGGTTCAAAGCTTGGTAGTGTCACTCATCAGTCTAACTAGCTGTAAAAGGGTACCTGACTCTGATCTTGAGTTAGAGAAGGCAATGGCAGCAACCTACTATGGTGAAGTCTCTAACACTCCACTACCACAATAAGTTACTGGGTTTCAGGTTCAACGCTTGTAGTGTCACGCATCAGTCTAACCAGCTGTAAAAGGGTACCTGACTTTGATATTGAGTTAGAGAAGGCAATGGCAGCAAGGAAGGGAACAGGCCACCCCACCTCATAAAGCTGGGACCCAGTACATCGAAGTCTATAACATTTCACTCCCCTACGGCAGAATCTGTTACGTGACTACCCTTACTGTTTAAATTAACAACAGGCGTGTTTTTTTTTAAATGTATTTTTTTTCAACTTGCCCTCCCAAACAACAGGGGAGGGGGGAGTTCACAATGTGAAATGACCCTTTTTCAGTCATGGAAAAGTACGGTGCTCGGTTTGGCTTATAAATTTCAAAAATTTTAATTTCCCGGTGAATAAACACACAAGTCCCTAAAATTTCAGCCGAAAAGTTGGTAAAGTTTTTCTTCTTTGTTACTTTCAGACGTCTACTTGAATGTTTTCAAAGAAAGCTGTAGTTAACTTGGGGCTATTAGCTTCTCTGTACATATTTTCCATGATTGGTGCTGGTGTTGACCATATGTTGACCTTCTCTAGTAGATGCCACAGTTACACTCACCAGTAGTTCCTATCTTTAGCTTGTTGAATAGATGGTATCCCAATCTGTTGTGACCTATGCGGAGTCTGACGATTACCACTTTTTCTCTTCTGCTGAGCTGGTAGTATGCATCATTTTATGTGTGTAACTTGGATGCTCTGCATCACATTGTTTCTGTATTCTTTTAAAACTCTTTGAATGCTCAAAAGTTGTCCTTGCATCAGGGAATAGAGTTTTAGACCAGGGCCAGCATTGAGAAGGGTGAACAGTTCCCATCTTCGCTGTATTTTCCTTCCATAACTCACAAGCAAGAGTCTGATACTCATTTACAGCAGAGTAGACTGCAGCGTGACACTATTGTTGTTTTGAACCCTGCACATTTGTTGCTCTGCCATGTACCTTGTAGCGGTATGGCAGCTTGTGTACCCTGACAATCTCCAGAGCTATGCCAGTGGGAGTTTTACTCCTGGTAGGTTCAACAAAGCTGAACTGAGATGGGTAAACTAAAACAGGTCACGGCAGAAATGAGAAACTATAGGTTACACATTCTAGGGATAAGCGAGAGCAGATGGACAGGGGCAGGAAAAGTTAAAACAGCAACAGGAGAAACAGTACTTTACTCTGGAAGAGAGGATGGACAGCACAATGAAGGCATAGCCATTATTCTACAGAAAGGAATAGAAAGGACATTACTGGAATGGAAACCCATCAACAACAGACTGATAAGATTAAGATTGAGAGGGAGATTCACCAATACTACAATAATACAATGCTATGCACCAACGAATGATAGTGATGAAGAGGTCAAGGATGAATTCTATCAACAACTGCAGAAAGAAATGGAAGACACACCAAGAAATGATCTTATAATAGTAATGAGATTGGTACACACAATACATATAATGAAAGAACAATGGGGAAATGCGGCAGCGGAATAGCAAACGAAAATGGGGATAAGCTAATAAGTTTCTGTAGCATTAACAACCTGGTCATTGGAGGAACACTTTTCCCACATAAGGAAATTCACAAGTTAACATGGGAATCACCAAATGGTCGGGACAGAAACCAGATAGACCACATCATGGTTAACGGTAGATGGAGACATGCATTACAAGATGTGAAGGTAAGAAGAGGTGCAGATGTGGGAAGCGATCACCATTTAGTAGTTGCAAAACTGAAAGTGAAACTAAGAAGGGCTGGACCAACTGTAACTACACAGAAAAGGTTTGACATCAGCAAATTAAAGGACCCCCTTACCAGAAAAGCTTTTGCGGCCGACATTAAGAAACGATATCAATTTGCCAAAAGCCAGGAAAAGACATTGACTGATGATATAGACCAGAATTTTAACACCATTTCAACAACATATAAGGAAAGTAGCAAATCATGCTTAGGATTCCAGGAAAGGAAGAAGCAAGACTGGATAACACCAGAAACACTAAACACCATAAAGATGAGAAAGGAAATGAAAAGAAAGAAAACAGAAGCGAAGTCCCCCAGGTTAAGCAACTATATAGCGAACAGTACAGTCAACTGGACAGGGAAGTTAAACGCCAAACCCGAGCCAACAAAAGGAATTTCCTAGACGATCTTGCAAAACAGGCAGAAGAGGCAGCACTGAGAAATGAACAAAGCACAGTATACAAAATAACTAAATTCATCAGCGGAAAACAAGGTGCAAACAATATTACATTAGTAAGAGATAAGCAAGGAAATCTCATTAAGACAGCAGAGGGACAGGAAACAAGATGGGCAGAGCACTTCAGAGAAACTCTGAACAAGGAAATACCAGAGACACAATTGAATGTTCCTGAGGCTGAAAACGATCTAGATGTAAATACAGACATTCCACGAAAAGAAGAAATCATCACAGCAATCAAAGGGTTAAAGAACGGTAAAGCTCCGGGCCATGATAACTTAAATGCAGAGCTATTTAAGACAGACCCTGAGCTAGCAGCAGAACTATTAGAACCACTATTTGCACAAGTGTGGAAAACGGGGACAACACCATCAGAGTGGAACAAAGGAATAATTGTCAAATTGTCAAAGAAGGGAGATCTTTCAGACTGCAATAATTGGAGAGGAATCACTCTTCTCTCAGTTCCCAGCAAAATACTAGGCAGGATAATTATACAGAGAATTTTAAAGGCAGTAGACTACAAACTGAGGAAAGAACAAGCAGGATTTAGAAAGAACAGAAGATGTGTAGACCATATATTCACTCTCAGGAACATTATAGAGCAGTGCTCAGAATGGCAAAGACAGCTTTACATAAATTTTGTTGATTTTGAAAAGGCTTTTGACAGCATACATAGGGACAGTCTATGGAAAATACTGAGGGCTTATGGAATTCCAAGCTGCATAGTGTCAATCATAAAAAGCCTCTATGCCAACTTTACGTGTAGTGTTGGGCAGAGCAACCTAACCTTCGAGGTGAAGACAGGAGTACGACAGGGATGCCCCTTATCAACCACTCTATTTTTAACAGTCATAGACTGGGTGATGCACCAGACAACAGAGGGCAGTCCAAGAGGAATAAGATGGACTACATTTTCAACATTGGAAGATCTGGAATATGCAGCTGACATTGCACTGCTGGCACATTCACATCAACACATCCAGGAAAAAACAGATAGACTTAATAAATTTAGCCAGCAGGTGGGCTTGAACATTAATTTAAAGAAGTCTGAGGTCATGACGCTCAATGTGAGCAACCCTGAGCCCATATCAGTAAGGAATCAGCAACTGGTACAGACAGATACCTTCACATACCTAGGAAGCATAGTAACACCAGACGGTGGGGCAGGCAAAGACATCAACATCAGAATGAATAAGGCAAGAACAACCTTCTTTAGCCTAAATAACATCTGGAAGTCCTCCCAATACAGCACAAGCACAAAATTAAGATTATACCAGAGTTGCGTGCTTTCTGTGCTTCTCTATGGTGTGGAATGCTGGAGAGTCACAGAGAAGGAAATGTCAAAATTGTCCTCTTTTCACACAACATGCCTAAGAAAAATTCACCGAATCTTTTGGCCGAATACCATCACCAACCAAGATCTGCTTACTCGTAGCAAGCAAGAGGACATGCATACCATCATAGCTGGCAGACGCTGGAGCTGGGTTGGTCATGTCCTCAGAAGAGACCCCGATGCCATCACAAGAACAGCTATGCTTTGGACCCCTGAAGGAAAGCGAAAGAGAGGCCGACCAAAAACAACTTGGCGGAGGACTGTGGAGGCTGAGATGCAAAGAATGAACCAGAGTTGGGGCACTGTACGAAGGATGGCCACCGACCGTGCAAAGTGGAATCAATTTGTTGTTGCCCTACAAGACGCCACTAGGCGTGATAGCCACTGACTGCTTTGACGGTCGGTGGTTAAGGATCGAAGAAGAAGAAGAAGATAGTAATGAGAGACCTAAATGCAAAATTTGGTACACATAATGCATATAATGAAAGAGTAATGGGGAAATGCGGGAGCGGAACAGCAAACGAAAATGGGGATAAATTAATAAGTTTCTGTAGCATTAACAACCTGGTCATTGGAGGAACACTTTTCCCACATAAAGAAATTCACAATATAACATGGGAATCACAAAATAGTCAGGACAGAAACCAGATAGACCACATCATGATTAATGGTAGATGGAGACATGCATTACAAGATGCGAAGGTAAGAGGTGCAGATGTGGGAAGTGATCACCATTTAGTAGTAGCAAAACTGAAAGTGAAACTAAGAAGGGCTGGATCAACTGTAACTACACAGAAAAGGTTTGACATCAGCAAATTGAAGGACCCCCTTAACAAAAAAGCTTTTGCAGCTGACATAAAGAAATGATATCAATTTGCCAAAAGTCAGGAAAAGACATTGACTGATGATATAGACCAGAAATTCAACACCATTTCAACAATATATAAGGAAAACAGCAAATCATGCTTGGGATTCCAGGAAAGGAAGAAGCAAGACTGGATAACACCAGAAACATTAAACACCATAACGATAAGAAAGGAAATGAAAAGAAAGAAAACAGAAGCGAAGTCCCCCAGGTTAAAGCAACTATATAGCAAACAGTACAGTCAGCTGGACAAGGACGTTAAACGCTTACCCCGAGCAAACAAAACGAAGTTCCTAGACGATCTTGCAAGACAGGCAGAAGAGGCAGCACTGAGAAATGAACAAAGCACAGTATACAAAATAACTAAATTCATCAGTGGAAAACGAGGTGCAAACAACATTACATTAGTAAGAGATAAGCAAGGAAATCTCATCATGACAGCAGAGGGACAGGAAACAAGACGGGCAGAGCATTTCAGAGAAACTCTGAACAAGGAACCACCAGAGACACCATTGAATGTTCCTGAGGCTGAAAACGATCTAGATGTTAATACAGACATTCCATGAAAAGAAGAAATCATCACAGCAATCAAAGGGTTAAAGAATGGAAAAGCTCCTGACCATGATAACTTAAATGCATAGCAGAGCAAAGGAATAATTGTCAAATTGCCCAAGAAGGGAGATCTTGCAGACTGCAATAATTGGAGAGGAATCACTCTTCTCTCAGTTCCCAGCAAAATACTAAGCAGGATAATTATACAGAGAATTTCAAAAGCAGTAGACCAAAAACTGAGGAAAGAACAAGCAGGATTTAGAAGGAACAGAAGAGATGTAGATCATATATTTACCCCCAGGAACATTATAGAGCAGTGCTCAGAATGGCAAAGACAGCTGTACATTAATTTCGTTGATTTTGAAAAGGCTTTTGACAGTATACATAGGGACAGTTTATGGAAAATACTGAGGGCTTATGGAATTCCAAGCTGCATAGTGTCAATCATAAAAAGCCTCTATGCCAACTTTATATGTAGTGTTGGGCAGAGCAACCTAACCTTCGAGGTGAAGACAGGAGTATGACATGGATGCCCCTTATCAATCAATCACTATTTTTAACAGTCATATATTGGGTGATGCGCCAGACAACAGAGGGCAGTCCAAGAGGAATAAGATGGACTACATTTTCTACATTGGAAGATCTAGAATATGCAGATGACACTACACTGCTAACACATTCACATCAACACATCTAGGAAAAAACGGATAGACTTAATAAGTATAGCCAGCAGGTGGGCGTAAACATTAATTTAAAGAAGTCAGAGGTCATGACGCTCAATGTGAGCAACCCTGAGCCCATATCAGTAAGGAATCAGCAACTGATACAGACAGACACCTTCACATACCTAGGATGCATAGTAACATCAGACAGCGGGGCAAGCAAAGACATCAACAACAAAATGAACAAAGCAAGAACAGCCTTTTTTAGCCTAAACAACATCTGGAAGTCCTCTCAATACAGCACAAGCACAAAATTAGGATTATATCAGAGCTGTGTGCTTTCTGTGCTTCTCTATGGTGTGGAAAGCTGGAGAGTTACAGAGAAGGAAACGTCGAAACTGTCCTCTTTTCACACAACATGTCTAAGACAAATTCACAGAATCTTTTGGCCGAATACCATCACCAACCAAGATCTGCTTACTCGGAGCAAGCAAGAGGACATGCACACCATCATAGCTGGCAGACACTGGAGCTAGGTTGGCCATGTCCTCAGAAGAGACCCTGATGCCATCACAACGACAGCTATGCTATGGACCCCTGAAGGAAAATGTAAGAGAGGCTGACCAAAAACAACTTGGCGGAGGACTGTGGAGGCTGAGATGCAAAGAATGAACCAAAGCTGGGGCATTGTACGAAGGATGGCCCCCAACCGAGCAAAGTGGAATTAATTTGTTGTTGCCCTACAAGACGCCACTAGGCATGATGGCCACTGACTGCTTTGACGGTCGGCGGCTAAGGATCAAAGAAGAAGAAGACATTTGTCTCTAGAGACCAGCACTCTTACTGCTTATTTTATAAATATGCATTTGGTTGTGTAATGTGGAGAACAGTTATTCTGTATAATGCTATGAACTCACCTGATAGGTGACAATGGCTAGGTCAGCAACTCTCCGCAAGAAATGCAAACTCATCTCAGCTCTGAAAACTCCACCGGTCTTCAAAATCTCACTATCTACTGATGAGTACCAGTTCACCCAGAGTTTGAGACAGCCTTCTTCATGTTTCTTTATCACAATGTTACTACTGGTCTGTCAAATGAAATGATTTTTTTTTGTGCTTTAAATGTAGGGTGGAAAAAAGAAATTGGGCAACCACTTGACATCATCAGTTTTAATGGGTAGTTGTAATTTTTTTAAATACTAACTGTATGAATAAACTGATCCAACTTTATGTAAAATAAACAACTACAGTTAATTTTATTAAATGCTGATTGTGAATTTCTTCTACTTTTTTTTCTCTAACAGTTTCAGCTGTCAGCTTGAAAATGTTTAAAGAAATCAGGGGTCAGCCTGATGTTGATATCTCCACAGACTTATGCTTGTAACAGGTCGAGCTAGCTTTCTAGTTGCCTTTGCCAATCTGTCATCCTCATGCCATGCATGTTGTAATGAGGGGATTCACTGAATCACAACTCTTCTGAAATACTGTTACAGTTTGTAAAAGTACTGCTCTTATGTCATATATGCCTCTACTATTTTAGCTTCTGAGTGCTGCAACAATCGACAGGACACTTAATGAAGAAAGTTACTTGTCTCACGGTGCTTTCTCAGCAATTAGGACTTCTGCTGTGGCTTCAAGGCCCCTGCTTCTGCTCTGAACTTGTTAGAGAACATCTTGCTGCCACTGACAACTTTTTATTTTCTTTGTACACCTTTGCTCAAACTCATCTTCATTTTGTTGTCTCATTGTTTGCTGATCTATTTGTGTGCATGGGTCCAGGTGTTGGGTAATGTTTCTCTACGTATTTTGTGATTAGGATTTTTTTGTTAAATTCTGCAGTGACAAGTTCTCAGTCTGAAAACTGTAACTTGCTCTTAGCAAGATGGTGTCTGATTCTGATAGACTATGGGTGTTCCATGTGCCACTTTTCTTTAAAATTATTCAGACCTATCTTTTCAAGCTAAAGTTTGGGACTGTTTAGGACCATGGATACAGACAAAAAACCATACACATAATATTCAGGCTAAACTTCTAATAGCTGTATAGAATTTACTAATTATTTCCTTAAAGCAGTATCTATGACACAATCATGTCATCTCTTTCAGCTGTTACATAAATGGGTTTTTCTTCAGTCCCACTCAAAGACAACAAGTTCCAAGTGAAGAGGCAAACTAACCAGCTTAGTTAATAAACACACATAAATGTTCCATAAAGCTGATCCAAAAAAAAAAAAAATTATGCTCTCTTCTCCATGTGCTTCTTGGTCTATGTTAAGGTCATGTAGTAGTTTGTCAATTAGTTCTGGTTGATCCTAGGGGAAGTAATCCTTGAACTGCTTGTTGTACAGATTGAATTTATGGGTTACGATGCTTGTATGCCGATTAGTTGATTTGTTTCAAAAAATATCTTCTCGTATATTCGAGAACAAAGCGTATGATCGCTACTCACAGCGGCGAGTCCCCGCCATGAGATGAATTTATTCTGAGTTGTTTATGAGCTATTAGCAATTGTGTCTCGCGGCTAGCCCACGCATGTATTATTGACTGATGTAGTGGGGTTCTTGGTTTGTTAGAAGGTCTGTTTATTTGTAGTAGTCGAACGGTGGTAGTGTTTCTACACGATAGGTACTGATGACTACTAGCACGCAAATGTTCAAAGTTCAAATGAGACGAAGTTCAAACCGTCAATTGGAATTCAAACAAGAGGCATATCAATTACTGCCTTGATTGAAGTACTCAACTCGTTGATATAACGTTGATTCAATTTAATCACATAAGACGTTGGACGAGACGAGACATAGATCCTTGACGCATCACACTTAATAATGGTTATCATGATCGTTAATATATTTTCAAAGACATTCTTTCTGGTCATTCCGTAGTAAAATCCTTTCATTAACTTATGGCATAGCATTTTGACTTCAATTCAGCAAGTACATGGTAATGAAGTAGTTAACTTCCAAGGACGGTGACCGTTGACCTTGGCTAAAGACATGGAATACCCATTATGCTTCGTGGCATCTAAGATTCCAACATTGATAATGTCCTTTTACAAATTAGGGTTCATAAATCAAACGATAGCAGAACATCTGAACAGATATTTACTGTAGACATCCTTAACATATAAAGTTATACAAGCATAAATCTTTGAGTCACCTCTGTAATTAGCCGGATTCCTACGACAGCTATTCAAATACAATATACAGCGAAAATCCACGTTAATTTTGAATGATCCTTTTTATTAAACATAGATCTGATTCCAGTGATACATGTCCATACGTGAATCCATTTCGGTAAAGGTTGATAGCCTTTTGCGACTAGATACTCACGCGCTGGAAGAAGAAAACAATCTTATTAATTATAATAACATCTGCACTCTATTCAGCGAATCGACTTACGTGGATGACCACCGGCCACGTCTACTGATCAGACGGATGGGTCAAATAATAATAACGTTCACCCAATACATGGGTATAAAATCCACCGATCAATGAACTGATCTTGGGATACCAGCCTGTCCAACAAAGCTCTGGCATCGACTAATGTATGGCAACACGTGCGCACGGGATAACCCATACTCCCACTAGTGCACAATCGTGCGCAAAGAAAATAAAACTCACAAACAATTATTACTATCATATATGTAGGTGCGTAATGTTTTAACAGAGGTAGGACCACAGATCAATGGACCTGAGACTACCAATATCTGTTAAAACCTGTTACGGACTAAGAAAGGCCGCTACACTGAGCTGTGTCAGAGCAGCTGAGTCTCGTGACAGGAAGTTCCCGAGTGAGTGTGCTGGAAAGACAGTGGATGCCTGCGCAGTGTACTGGGAAGATGTTTAGCGATGTTTTTGCCGCAGTGTGTACAAGTGGATTTATTAATGATATTATGAGGCCATGATTTGTGTAGCCATTACTTTCTGTGAGAGGATAGTTTAAAGAGATAGCGCTGAGTTATTAACAATATTATGAGGCCATGATATGTGTAGGCCATTACTTCCTGTGAGAGGATAGTTTGAAGAGATAGCGCTGAGTTATTAACAATATTATGAGGCCATGATTTGTGTAACTGCCGTGTGTGCAGTCTTTATAGCGCTGAGATATACTTCGTGTTTTTGCTGTAAACTGTGTATTTGATGTCAACGTGGTTGTGTTGTGACGTAATAAACCATTATTAAATGTCTCTAGTCGTTTAAACGCTCCATGACTCCTACATGTGCTATGAGGGTGTGTGTTTACAATAGGACTGAATTCAAATTTGAGTATGGATCTCGGAGGTAACCATTGCAGCTGGTATTTCGGAGGTGGCTCAGCGGAGCCGCCAGTACAGTCCTGGTCGACGAACTCAGGTCTCGAGTTCCCGTCGCCCGGGTTTGATCCTGTATCACCCGGTCACCAGAGCGGTGTTGTAACCACTACGCTAGCGCGGCTCCCATGTATAGCAGTGAATTCCATTCCAAACTTTGTTCAACTGTTATTCTCAATGTTGCTATCTGGTCTGAACAGGATCTATTTTGTCGAAAACCTGCTTGTTCATCTCTCAGTTGTTTGTCTATGGACTCTTTTAATCTCTCAAGGATGATTCTGTTTAATACTTTTCCTGGCACTGATAGTAACATTATTCCTCTATAATTTGTGCCCTCTTGTAAATTTCCCTTCTTAGGCAACTTGACCAGATAACTTTCCTTCCATTCTGCTGGTATTTCCTCTCTCTCCCAGACTTTGCCAAGTAGTTTGTATAATATAATAATACGAGAATGATGTAGCGAGATTTGGTACTACTTGCTTTGTTTTCGAAAAATGTGTAACATGACACACACACAGCACAGGGACAACACGGCGGATCTTGCTTTGAAGTTTGAAAGTGGCTGAAAAATGTGCACTTTGTCTAGCCGACCAACATTGAAGAAGGTAGGAAATAGTGAATATATGAAACATGGCCGACCTTAAAAGTTTGCATTAGCTGGAAAGAGAATCTAAATCTACAAGTGCAAGCCTGGTTGTAGGACATTTAAATAATAATAATTCACCAAAGGAGATAGAGTATGAATGATATCCAAAAGGATATTATTCAACTGTAAATAGTTTTAAAAATAATTGATATTTTTCATCGTCATCACATCTGCTAAAAGTTAGCTCATACTCTTTAAAAATTTATTATAACTACATACCCAAACGGATTTTGATAAAAGTTGGATAGAATGAAAGCCTCATATGGGGGAAATGAAAGGATACCTAGGAAGGAAGGAAAGAGAAGTGTGTAATGACAAGAAGAGAAAACATGTACAGAAAAAGCGCAGACCGCCTCAAACCAAGAGATTAAACAAAAATCTTAGCGGACTTCAGACGGTGCTTTCTCATACTGGAGAGTCGCCCAAATATAAGGACACAGTGTTGCGTTTAAAAGCACACACACCAAATCCAGAAGCCAGAGTGAGAATCTGGAAGACAGTAACTGCAACAAAAGTTTTTTTTTCACGCTGCATGCAGGGCAGATAGACTTTAACTAATACAGCCTCACTGTGCGCTTAATAATCCTAAGAGGGTATGTAAGTTTATTAAAGATATGTGTGAAATAAACGTTCCCGTTTGCTCCTTGCGGAGCAGGGCGACACCAGTGCGGCTGAATCCAACAGAAGCCTGCATGAAGCATTTATATGCTATGGCAGTGGTTTGTTTCTGTAACAATGTGTTTCATGTGATGAGTTCCCAATCTCATCAAGGGTCATATACGACACGCTTGCGGCCAGGCACACCAGTCGTCACATATGACATGCTTCAGAGTGCAGGAACAAGTATTGAGATGGATCAGTTGCGAGCTTATTCTCATTAATGAGAGTATTGGCGGTACATATTGGTTAATTCTATGTTATGCATATTTCATGATTATTTAATTAATGTAATGTGAAGAATGGTTTGTGTGAGCACGTGGGCTCACTTGGAGATATATATTTCTCTTCTCCGCTCCTGAGGGAGCATGGGGCCACCAGTGTGGTTTGCCTCCATATGAAGCATTCAGATGCTCGTGCAGTAGTAGTTTCTGTAGCAATCTGTGTTACATGGTGAGATTGCCAGCCTCATGCACAACACCATACTAGTCTCATTGGATGACATGCATGAGTGTGTGTGATAGCTGAGTGTGTGTGCTCTTGCGGTTTCGGTAGCAGTCTGTGTTACACGGTGAGAATGCCAGCCTCATGCACAACACCATACTAGTCGCATTGGACGACACGCATGAGTGTGTGCGTGTGTGATAGTTGAGGGTGTCAGGTGGCGTGGAAGGACTGTTTGTCAGGTCAGAGTATCATTATTTAACTATGATTTTAACTATTCGTTGCTTTGTTTGCTTCTTCAGATTAGCAATCCAGCACTGTTGGGTGTTTGTTTGTTTGGTGTTTCGTTTGTTGGTTTATTTGTTTAATGTTTGCTGCAGTGTGCTCTTAATGTCACTGATAGGGTTGTAAAAATAAATACAGCCCCTGTCTTAAGAATCAGAGTTTTACGATTTGATTGTATCAGACATAATAAAAAGGGAATGACACTAACCAGAGATAACCTCCACCGGCATTGTCAGGAAGCATAACCATTAATTGGTTAGCCAAATATATCATGGCTAGTTCTTGCCTGGAAGCTTACGACATACCAGCAAGTACATAAGTGACTTGGCATCCATAAGTGGAAGGCAAAGATTATATCTTACCCATGTAACATAACATGTGATTAATTTATGTATTTTGTTATTTTCTGCACAGTGGATATTATCTTACCATGCTATCTCTGTAACATACTACCATGATACATTCATTTATATACAAACACTGAAGACATGGTTGCCTCATGAACAGCAGTAGTTGGTGAGATTGTTGGAACACCATGGCCACCTATTACCTTTTTTTCCAGGTTTTATGATCGTTCCTGATCGAGCTCATATTTGAGTTCGTGAGCGAGTTTAAACTAAAGACTTGAGGACCTTTGATCCTGCTAACTGAAGCCTGGTCAAACAATCTTCAACACCTTAGTCCCCCGTAGTTATAGGGTGGGCTGAAGGAAAGCCTTCCTAATCATCAGTGTGTCTCAGGAACCTCGAACAAACACAAGATGAGTTTTTCTGTATCCCATCCAACAAACACTGAGCAGTTGCTAATGTCGATCGATAACAGCTAGAGACTAGATAGCAAGATATATCAAAAATATACTGTGACAGACTTTTCTAATTTCATTGGAAGATTCATCCAAGATTTTTTACTATTATTTATTTTAATTTGTAACTATAAATAATCATACATTTTACCATCTTCCAACACCTTTTTCTCAATACAAGAATATATAGATGTACATAATAAATTATGAAATTGTACTCATTTGACTTGGTAAATTTTTAACTGTTAAATTTTGAGTTACTTTTTTCTAATTTAATTATATTATCACATAGGGTTACTATAGCGAAAGTGGCACAGTATACTTCTGAAGCCTAAGTCTATTGTCCAGCTCAGAGTATTCACAGCCATAACTCAATTGTGATACCAGTGCACTTCTCTGGCACTGGGACTTCATACTTTCTGGAGGGAGATTCTACTTCTTCTCTACCACTATCATCACACCAGAAAAACCTTTCCCTACAAATGAGAAAACATTTAAAATAAGTCTCATGCTAGAGCAGTCTGATCATTCACTTATGCTTTAAAAATCTCACCCAGTGTTTATCTGAAGTTGCTTTCTTTATACTGTAGTACATTAAAGAAGCTTGTGCATAAATATCATTGAAAGTGTGGGTGTTTTCTTGGAGAATTCTCACAGCTTCTTCAACCAGGTTAAAACACTCTCTGAAGATAAAAGATGACACAATAACTATTATATTTCTCAGAAGAATGTACAATACTGGAATTTCACAAAGATGCAAAAACCAACCCTGCCTAAGCAGCTGTGGGGCACAAGCAATTAAAAAAAATTACCTACACATCACATTAACAATACTGTTTAACAGGACTGTGTTGGAAAATAAATCTTGTATTAGTTGTCACAGATTTCTTGCAACAGAGAACTGTGTGCAAGTTCACACAATGAGGTATTAATGAGTCACAAGACTACAAGGAATGTAACCCTGTGGCCTCTGTCTGGTCACATATAACTCAAAAGATGCTTCATCTGCGTACTGTTTAAAGACTACAAAGGTGATAATAATACTTTATTAGTATAGTGTATGCTATCTGGCATCTGAGATGAATTAATATAGATCTTGTGCTAATTAACTCTAAGAAGGTTAAGGTGGTCGGCGTGGCACTTACCACATCACCCCTAGTGTGCTGATCATCAAGGAAATATGGGCCTAACACCATATTCCCAATATGCATCAATAGGTGTATAAATTGGATCCTTTAACTTTACCATCTTTTTGTGCTAATTAATTTCTGAATCACAGTTTTCTTTTCAGTTGACTTTTTTATTTTCTACTGGAACTTGCATTACAAAAGTGGTTTGATTCTAGTACAGATTTTGTCTTTTTTTCCCCCCATTTACACATGATCCCTTGGCAAAGTGTCAAAACATCATATTTTTGGATGCAATATAAAAAGGCACATCTTTTGAATCATCACACACACACACACACATATCAGCAGCATTACACATCTGGCATATCAATGCTTACTTACCCTATGTCAACTTTATTCTGATCCCTTTCAGAATAGATAACATCAGCTAAAATATATGTATGCACTGCCTTCTCTACTTCTGAGAGGTCTGGAAGCTTGATCAAACTGTTCAGAATGCTTAACGCATGTTCATGATCAAATAGACTGGGGAAAGAAGAAGAAAAAAATGTAATATCCAGTTTAGTTTATAGCTTAGTGACATGAATTCTAAATATTCAGCTAAATGGCAGACGTACAAGAAATCAATGTTTCAGAAAATATACCCCCCTAATACTCAGCACACATGTAATTATGTTAGGAATGATCACGGAGGTGAGTATAACAGAGGCACAACTGAAGAATGAATGAAAAGTAATAAAATAACAAAAAAGTAACAAAATTTAAGTGTTTGCAGGGAAATCAAAGATATGACAAAATCACCAATATGGAAAAGGTAAACTTAAGGTATAACTAAAGAAAAAAAGGTAAAGGAACCCGTTACACGCCCATTGAGGCATATTGGGAATATGGTGTTAGGCCCATATTATCTTGACCGTCGGCACACGAGGGGTGATGTGGTCGGCATCACGCCGGCCGCCTTAACCTTCCCAGAGTAGCTCTGGTACCCATTTGGGGCTGGGTCGACCCAGGAGCCGTTTGTGGCCTAAAAATTTCCCGCCTCATCTGGGGATCGAACCATAGACCACTGCGCTAGGAAGCCAGTGCACTAACCACTATGCTACCGCGGTTCCATAAGGTATAACTAGGTAGGTGTTAAAAGCTCAGTTCATTGTTAAAAAGCTCTCAGTTGTTTATTGCAGACTAGATCCAATCTTTCAGCTTTATGTGGGCTCATACTTCTCAGTGCTGCAAGTGTATTCAGTATGATTATTATGTGGCAGCTTATGTCTTAACATGTAACCATGACTGGAACTGTGCATGAACAAAATGTTATATCAACAAACATTCAACTTTACCAAAAACTGACAAACGGTTCATTACATTTATTATCGAGATCCACAAGTATGCGTATGGAGAAAGTCCAGTGATGCAATCCACACAACTCAGTATTCATATATGCTCCGGACATTTGACATGACCATAAATCATGTTGGTCACAATCCTTTTACAGACGCCTCCAAGGCAGACACAATCCTGACACTAATACATGCCTTCAAGGCGAACATCAGAAAAACCCCATCAATTTTGATGGTCAGAACACATTATATGCCTTCCAAGGCAGACACCATTATGTACACTTCCACGCACTGTCATGGCAAACACAAGAAATACCCATGACAACCTCAATCGTGTCATACTTCACAATCCTCACAACCATTCATTCCACATTTCATAGGAGTGCTTTATGGTACAGAAAACCAATACTGAATTTCTCTGCAAAAACACAGTCATTTTGGCATTCACAGTAGATTCATGCTTAGTTAAAAATTAAAGTTAAAATTATTTGTAATTTGCAACAGATAATGACGATTTTAATTGGCTAGCATATATATTGTTTTCAATTCCAAATAATATGACCATCTGCCTATACGTGAAAGTGACGTCGCTTCTCCTGTCAAATCAATGTTAATAGGCAAATCAAAAATTACCAATTTTGCTTGTATGTGAAAAACCAAACAAACTAAACAAACAAAAAATTAGATAGAATAAAGCAAAAAGGAAATAGAATAAAACAAACCCAAACAAAGATAATAACCAGGGGGAGGGGTATAAAGGCCTGGAGTTTCCAGTTATATATTTAATTGACTTTCACTTGCCATAAGTTATATTTATTGTAAGAACACCATTAGATCCTCACCTTCCCAATTACTATATATTAACCTTTGTTCTTGTTTTAAATACTGTTTGACTATATTATGCAGTTCCTTAGGACTGTTTATTCTTAACACCTCTTCTATATTTATAAGTAATACCTGCAGAGATACCTACAAATAATCCAAGATTGGGATTCTCGTTTGTTCGTAGCTCTTACATTTTAACAAGAAATGTTCTATATATTGTCTTGAAGACATTCTACACAGTAAGGTTCTTATATTCTGAACATAGCCTTTTCTCAGCTGTAGTCTGAGAAGTTTCTTTTTGCTTGGAATTTTAAATTCCCTACATATCTGACATTTTCTTGTTGACACCTTGAACATCCTTCTTTCAGATTTCTATCACATTCATCTTTTATTATTTCTTTGATTAGATAAAGAAAGCAAAACTAGTGGCAGTCAAATAGAAAAGATACCACATCACGAAACTGAAGGATCCCCTCACCAGAAAAGCTTTCGTGGTCGACGTAAAGAGAAGATATGAGATTATCAAAAGCCAGGAAAGAACAGAGACTGATGATCTTGACCAGAGATTCAACACCATCTCAACAATATACAAGGAAAGCAGCAAGTCATGCTTGGGATTCCAGGAAAGAAAGAGCCAAGACTGGATAACACCAGATACGATAGACACCATAGCGAAGAGAAAGGAAATGAAAAGAAAGAAAACAGAAGCTAAGTCTCCCAGGTTAAAGGCAATATATAGTGAACAGTATAGTCAGCTGGACAAGGAAGTTAAACGTCAAACCCCTTCTAACAAAAGGACATTTCTAGATGACCTTGCAAGACAAGCAGAAGAGGCAGCACTGAGAAATGAACAAAGCACAGTATACAAAATAACTAAAATCATCAGTGGAAAACGAGGTGCAAACAATATTACATTAGTAAGAGATAAGCACGGAAATCTCATCACGACAGTAGAGGGACAGGAAACAAGATGGGCAGAGCATTTCAGAGAAACTCTGAATAGGGAATCACCAGAGACACAATTAATTGTTCCTGAGGCTGAAAATTATCTAGATGTTAATACAGACATCCCACGAAAGGAAGAAATCATCACAGCAATCAAAGGGTTAAAGAATGGAAAAGCTCCTGGTCATGATAACTTAAATGCAGAGCTATTTAAGACAGATCCAGAGCTAGCAGCAGAACTATTAGAACCACTATTTGCACAAGTCTGGAAAACAGGGACAACACCAACAGAGTGGAGAAAAGGAATAATTGTCAAATTGCCCAAGAAGGGAGATCATGCAGACTGCAATAATTGGAGAAGAATAACTCTTCTCTCAGTTCCCAGCAAAATACTAGGCAGGATAATTATACAGAGAATCTCAATAGCAGTAGACCACAAACTGAGGAAAGAACAAGCAGGATTTAGAAAGAACAGAAGATGCGTAGATCATATATTTACCCTCAGGAACATTATAGAGCAGTGCTCAGAATGGCAAAGACAGCTGTACATTAATTTCTTTGATTTTGAAAAGGCTTTTGACAGTATACATAGGGACAGTTTATGGAAAATACTGAGGGCTTATGGAATTCCAAGCTGCATAGTGTCAATTATAAAAAGCCTTTATGCCAACTTTACGTGTAGCATTGGGCAGAGCAACCTAACCTTTGAAGTGAAGACAGGAGTACGACAGGGATGCCCCTTATCAACCACTCTATATTTAACAGTCATAGATTGGGTGATGCGCCAGACAACAGAGGGCAATCCAAGAGGAATAAGATGGACTACATGTTCTACATTGGAAGATCTAGAATATGCAGATGACATTGCACTGCTAGCACATTCACATCAACACATCCAGGAAAAAACGGATAGACTTAATAAGTATAGCCAGCAGGTGGGCTTGAACATCAACCTAAAGAAGACAGGGGTCATGACGCTCAATGTGAGCAACCCTGAGCCCATATCAGTAAGGAATCAGCAACTGGAACAGACAGATGCCTTCACATACCTAGGATGCATAGTAACACCAGACGGCGGAGCAAGCAAAGGCACAACA
This sequence comes from Oreohelix idahoensis, assembly GCA_024509875.1. Lineage (NCBI taxonomy): Eukaryota > Metazoa > Mollusca > Gastropoda > Stylommatophora > Oreohelicidae > Oreohelix > Oreohelix idahoensis. Next base: position 353,635 of record JAMPIV010005321.1, read on the forward strand.
TGCCAATCACCTGTTTGCTTTAAACTATGATTACGAGTAATATAAGAGAGAAAACCGGACTGATTCTAAAGGCGACGAACTGGAACGGACTACGGACTACGACTTATGGAACTTGGAACACAAGAAGTATAAATGGGAAAGAAGAGGAGCTGGTGGAAGAGATGAGGAAAGCAAAACTAGAAATCCTGGCTATTACCGAAACAAAGAAAAAGGGACAAGGAGTCATGGATCTCGATGGCAACTCGCTGCTATACAGTGGTGTACCCACATCTGAAAGAGCTAAAGGGGGCGTGGGTTGCATTGTGGCCAAAAACCAGAAAGATAGTATCAAAGGATGGAACTTTGTCTCGGAACGCATTATGGTTGTAAAACTAAAAGAAGGAGAAACAATAGTCAACCCTGATCATAGTGTATGGGCCAAATGAGGATGAGAGAGCAGAGGTCAAGGAGGAATTCTTCAAGCTGCTTCAAAGGAGAGTGAATGACTGCCTAGATGAAATTATCATGCTCTGAGATTTCAATGCCAGAGTTAAAAATGACCATGCTAGATGAGGTGGAGTTATCGGAAGATATGGAGAAGATAACTCTTAATGACAATGGAAAGTGACTCCTTAGATTCTGTCATGAGCAGAATCTGATCATTACAAACACAAAGTTCCCCCATAAGTGCATACACTAGATGTGAACCAACAAGGAATGAGTAGTCAGTGATCGACTATACCATAGTAAGGAGGAGCTCATTCAAGTATGTCCGGGATGCTAGAGTCTGGAGGGGCCAGAGATTGGAAGTGATCACTACCTGCTTACAATCAAAAGAACAACTGAAAGAGTTGCTCAGTCTAGGAACTGCCTAACATCATGCAAGAAACTAAGTAAACGAACAGGAGAAATGAGCATTAAGACCTACACGCTGAGAGAGCCAGAAATTAAGACCAGATATCAGGTGCTTATTGCTGCAGCGGTGAGAAACACAGAAGAATTACCTGATGACTTGGAAACAGCCTGGCTTAAATTCATGGACATCATAAAGACAGCTGCTGCAGAATCATGTGATGAAGGCCGATTTGGGAACAAGAGAAAGAGGACACCTTTTTGGACAGAGGAAGTTAAAGAGAAAATAAGAGATAAGAAAATGGCATGGAAACAATACTTAGAGCTAAAAACACAGCAGGACAAATAGAGAAATATATAGAATATGTGATACTCAGAACTGAAGCAAAGAACAAGGTGGTAGCAGCAAAACAGAAGTCCTGAGAAGAATTTGGAGAAAAGCTAGAAAAGGATGCGCAAGAAAACCAGAAATTGTTCTATAAGACCCTAAAGAACATGAGGAAGGAAAAACAATGCCCTCTCAAATTTATAAAGGACAAGCAAGGCAAATTGCTTACTGCCCCGAAGGAAATAATAGAAAGATGGAAAGAATATTTCTCAGAACTCCTGGATGGTGAGCATGGTGAACATCAGAAATGATAACCACTAGCACAGAAGAGAAAACCAATGATGGTGAAGATGACATAAAGATGGAAGAACTAAAGGCAGCACTGGAGAAAATCAAGATGGGCAAAGCAGCAGGGCATGAAGGTATAACACCAGAAATGGTTAAGTACATGGGAGCATCAGGCGACCTATTACTCTTAAGGGTCCTACAGGCAGTGTGGTGCAACAAGACCATACCAAAGGATTGAGAGATTGCCATCATAACACCAATTTTTGCCTGATGCTCCCATATACTTAACCATTTCTGGTGTTATACCATCATGGCCTGCTGCTTTGCCCATCATAATTTCATGTAGGTATTTTCCATAAAGCCTGATGCTGAATTATGTCTAATTTAATCTTGTTACTGTGTACAGCAAAGTCACATACTTCGATAATCTATTTGTCCTGTAATAAAAGATTTATGAAACGTGAGCAGTCTTAGTGCTTGTGCCACCACATCCATTACCTTTAAAACACCTTAACAAGTTAGTCAATCCTCTGCAGGACACTACTAGTTTATTCATGTGTATTCTCCAGTTTAGCTGCTGGTCCAATGTTATTCCTAGATATCGAGAAGTTTGCACTGTATTAATGTTTTGCCCTTGGATATTTATGTCTATAATTTTAACAACCCTACCTTTACTGAAGATCATTCTTATTTGCATTCAGCTGAAATCCCCATTTCATCAACAATTTAAATACTCTATTTGCTTGTGTATATCCTTATATAGTTTTTGCAGATTTTTCCCAGTTTCCATAGTAACATCATATGTAAACTGTGGCAATTCATTTTTCATATCTTTAAATTCTTCACCTAAATCCTGTACCATTATTGTAAAAATTGAAGGAGAAAATACTGATCCTTGGGGTATTCCATTGTGTTGTTCTGATCTATCATTGTTTACCACAACAGCAAAATACCTATCTTGCAGGAAATTCTGTAAATAATTATATATTTTACCTGTTACTCCTATCTTCAATTTAAAGAGAGCCCCTTCTCTTCAGCTTTCACCATAAGCCTTAGCTATATCTAAAAATATGCCCCCTCCCCCAACTCTACCACCCTGAATTATCCTTAATGGATAACATAGCATATGATAATGTGTGGAAACAGCATCATGTGAATAATGGAAATAATTAAAGACCTAACAATCATAAAAACATATCAATCAAAATGTGGTAGAAGAAATATCCGCAGAAAAGAATCTTGAGCTAGAAAAAAAAAAACAGACAAAACACTATTCAGGTGTGGATTTTTTTTTCAAACACATAATATTGACAAACATCAAGGCAATGAGTAACCAATCATTAAGTGAAAAGGCTACATATTGGAGGAGCACATCAAACTAGCACTAACCGTGGAATTTCGAACCTCCTGACTGACTGCATCAACGCCTGCATTTCCTCACAGCACAGCTCAGTCATCGTTGGTATGTACCTGAAATCTGTGAAACTGGCATCAAAAACAGGATAAGGATGTTATGGGTCAGGTGTTTAGAGAAATTGTATATCTCTGAAAGGTGAAAAATTATAACTTAACAGCATAAGAATGACCATATATGTTGTATTCTTACTGAGATATCACTGCTACCCCTCCATCTATATTGCTGGTCATCAGTTTATACTTTTTTGGTGTGTTGTACCATTTCAATCTTACTTCTCTACTGTCGCACCCATTTATGAAAGTCTGTTAACTTATTAGCTGTTGTTTTTTGTGTTCATGTTTCACAGCCAAATAATAGGATCAGACTTGATATTTGAGCATCTAGTTTTTTTTTCTTCTGTGATTGATCTTATTTGATTGTTGTTTGTGGATATGTATTGTTGTATATCTTTGCAATTTCATCTTTATTTTGGCTCACAGAAGATGGTGATCAGATGCCACATCTGCTCAACTACCTATTCCCAGAATAATATAAATAGTAATACAAAGGTATAAAAATTACCTTCTCTGTTTCTTAATATAGTTAAACTATGTATTTCTTATTATTCATTCATTCATAACCCTCCACTCCCAAAGCCATCTTGCTTCACATGTGACTGGACATAAGGGAGTTTTTTTTCTCTTATTTTTAGTTTCATGTTCTCTACTTAATTCTTTTTTTCTTTCCCTCCTGTCTCGTGTTTGTCTGTCCCTGATGAAGGCGTTGTGGCCGAAACGTAGGTTTTTCTTGTCCTTTCTCCTTGTGAGACGTATTATTATTTGTGCGTGTGTTTTTTTTGTGTGGTTTTTTTTCCTATTCTACTGTCACTCCCAAAGGAGCATAGGCCTTCAACAAACACATGCCAAGTCCTCTTGTCACGTGCCATCATCTCAAGTTCTTTCCACATTCTCCTTATCATTTTCACCTCTATCTCCAGCTCTCTTCTCCATGTGCTTCTGTCTACATCTGCTTCTCTTGCCCTGGAGGTTCCAGAACAAGGACTGCCTTGTAATGCTATCAACAGGTTTCCTCAGTGTGTGTCCTATCCATCGCCATCTTTTCATCTCTTGTTCCACTGGCACTTGTCTAGTTCTTGTCATCAGTTCCACGTTTGTAACCTTGTCATACCTTTTTTATCCCTCTATTCTACGCAAGCACCCATTTATGAAAGTCTGTAGCTTTTTGGTAGTTGTCTTTGTTGTTCTCCATGTCTCAGAGCCATACAATAGAACTGACTTCACATTTGAGTTGAAGATTCTTATTTCCGCGTTGGATCCGATTTCTCTTGATCTCCATATACAAGGTATTTCCCAATGCAATGAAAGCTCCTCTTGCTTTTTGTATACTTATTTTGATATCACTGTCTGTCCCTCCAACTTTGTCTATATTGCTGCCAAGATTTGTGTACGATTCTACATCTTGTATTGCTGCTTCTTCAAGTTCAACCCTGTTATCATTACCTGCATTTATTCTCATTATCTTTGTCTTTTCCCTGTGTATTTTCAGACCCAATTGCTGTGTCCTCTCATCAAGTGTTTTCAATTTGTCCTACATCTGATTACGGTTATGGGACAGAAGAGCTAAGTCATCTGCAAAATCTAGATCATCCAACTGCTTAGTCAGAGTCCACTGGATGCCATTTCTGTTGTGTGTTGTCGATGTTCTCGTAACCCAGTCTATTGCTATTAAGAAAAGAAATTGAGACAAGAGGCATCCCTGTCGCACTCCTGTTCTTATCCCAAACGGTTCTGTATGCTGTACTTCATGAAGAACTCTGCATGTCATGTCTTCATATGTTTTCATTATTAAATTTATGATCTTCAGGGGAACTCCATAATGCCTCATCAATTTCCAAAGTGATTCTCTGTCTACACTGTCAAATGCCTTTTTGTAGTCCACAAATCCGATGTATAGTGGTGAATTCCATTCCAGACTTTGTTCAACTATTATTCTCAAAGTGGCTATCTGGTCTGTACAGGATCTGTTTTGTCGAAAACCTGCTTGTTCATCTCTCAGTTTCTTGTCTATGGACTCTTAATCTTTCAAGGATAATCCTGTTTAATACTTTTCCTGGCACTGAAAGTAACATTATTCCTCTATATCTTGTGCACTCTTGTAAATCTCCCTTCTTAGGCAACTTAACCAGATATCCTTCCTTCCATTCTGCTGGTATCTCTTCCTTTTCCCAGACTTTACCAAGTAATTTATATAACATCTCTGTAGCCGTGTCGATATCTGCTTTGATGGCCTCTGCTGGAATGCCATCAGGTCCAGACGCTTTTCCATCTCTTAGAAGCTTTATGGCTTTCTTTATTTCTTCCTTCGTTGGTCTTTCATCGTTAATTTGTAGCTCTTCTTCTGCTGGCTGGATGTCCGGGAAGTTTTGTGGGGCTGGTCTATTGAGAAGGTCCTCAAAATATTCTGTCCACCTCTTCATTTGCTCTTGTATATTGCTGAGCAGTTTTCCATTCTTGTCTTTTATGAAGCAACTTGTTTGCTCGTATTTCCCTGTTAGCTTCTTTGTGCTGCTATACAGTTCTCTCATATTTCCTTTGGCTGCAGCATCTTCTGCCTCTCTTGCCAACTCCTCAATATACTTCCTCTTGTCTCTTTTGATACTTCTTTTTTACTCCTTTGTTTGCTTCTGTGTACACTTCTTGAGCCTTGGCTATGGAACTTCTGGTTTTGCTTGTGTTTAAATCTGCTTTCGTGTTTTTCCTGTCCTTTATCTTACTGATGGTTTCTGTTGTTATCCATGCTATTTGTTGTCGTTCCCTTTTCCCCAGTATTTCTTCACATGTCTCATTCCATACCGTTTTGATTTGCTGCCAATAGCCTTCTGTATTCTCTGCATCTTCTAGCTGTTGGAGCACTTGGAATTTGTTGGATATTGTGACTGCAAATTTGTCTCTTGTTTCTTGATTTCTTAGATGTCCTACATTAAATTGTTGTCTATAATTTTGCATTGTTGCATATCTCTTGAGTTTCATTTTTACTTTGGCTATCAGAAGGTGGTGATCTGATGCCACATCTGCTCCTCTATATGCATATATGATCAATCTGATTTTCTGTTCTATGGTCTGGTGATATCCATGTTGCCTTGTGTATTCTCTTATTGGAAACATGCTTCCTCCTATAGCCAGTTGATTTGAAGCACAGAAGTTTGAGAATAGTTCCCCATTTTCATTCATTATTCCTAGCCCCTGTTTTCCCATGACTTCTTCAAAGCCAGTGTTGACTGGACCTATCTTTGCATTCATGTCACCCATCAAAATTGTAAAGTCTCTTCTTTTTACTTTTTCCATAATTTCTTGTAGTCTAGTATAAAATGCTTCTTTCACAGACTCGTCTTTGTCATTAGTTGGTGCATAACATTGGATGACATTTACATTTATTTTCTTTTTAGCTGTTTTTTTTTTTTTTCTTAACCAGCGGCACTTGGGCTTTCAGCCCTTCGGCCCAATGACATATCATTGCGAGGCTGGGGAACCTGAGGACTTTCCTTCCAACCCGGTCAGGAGCTTCGCTCCTTCCCATCCACAGAGGGTTTATCACAGGAGCCGTTCAGGCTATTCAGTCAAATTTCCGGCCGTAAACATTTCTTCAAACGCCGACGCCCGGGTTTGAACCATGAACACCTGGTCGCCAGTACAACGCCGAAGCCATTACACCAGCGCGGCTCCCTTTTAGCTGTTTTAAAAGTGGCAGTTATTATTCTGGGTCCAACGGCTTCCCATTCAATGAGTGCTTTCTGTGCTTCTTTAGATAACATAAGAGCTACCCCTTCACTGTGGTGTGAACTTTCGTCTTCATGTCCTGAGGACAGCACCAATTCACCTGTGATGAGTTTCTTCCTGTCTACCCCCTTCCACTTTGTTTTACATAGTCCCTGAACCTTGATTTTATATTCCTTCATCTCTGCTGCTACTTGTGCCACTTTCCCTTGTTTGTTTAATGTCCGAACATTCCAGGTGCCGAAGTTCTCCTAGAAAAAAGAAGATTAGTCAGCAACACAGGCTCCTTTCGGCTTTCTCTGTGTTGCATCATACGCCTCCCTGCGAGAGGACCTTTCCCTGTCTTGGATGGCTGTGTTTTATTTTCTTTAATTGACTTGTCCATGTTTGTTGAAGTTTTTTGTGGTTTAAATTTTTTACAGGATGGGGTAACACGCTCCATGCCCAACCCTCCTTAGTTGCTTTCTACAACATGCTTGGCAGGGAACAGTGTTACTATTCTTTGCTCCCCTTTCGGGCCCCGGTAACACATGGGTGATTTCTTATTATAATATGGTTTAACTATGCACTTTAAAATTCATGTTTTACATCACACATTGGCCGAAAAAGCTAGTTTAATAATAAACGGTTAATGTATAATGTAGGCCTACACTTCACTCCATATGAACTTAGTGGAGGGGTGAAATTATGCTATATTTAGATATCAGAAATCAAAATCATTATCTTAAATGAAATGGCAACTTAGGGTTAGGAATATATATTCCAATAGGGAAATGGCAAAAGGATATAGTATCACAAAATATACATCCACGTTCACTGCAGGGATGATGGCAATACTAAAAGCACTAGAAATATTAATAACCCTCCTAAGAAACTAACAGTTTTAACAGACACACTTTCAGCAATTCAAGCACTAAAAAACTTGTGAGAATGAAGTGGACCTGATATAGTAGAAGAGATATTTCTGGCTGCTTCATACTTATATTACAGTGGTTATTCAGTCTTAATAGCTAGGATACCTTAACATATTGGCATAGAGAGAAATGAAAAGGCAGATAAAGAATCCATGAAAGGTAGATCTGATGAAAATCAGATAAATGTAGGGATGAGTAAATCAGAGATTAAAAGCTAAATTAAAGAAATAATAAAAGATAAATGGAAAGCAGGCTGGGATAAAAATCTGAAAGGAAGACATGCATATAAGATGTTCAAGGCTTCAACAAGAAAATGTCAGATACCTAGGGAATTGAAAATTCCCAGCAATAATAAAGTTCTCAGACTACCACTGGGAAAAAGCTATTTCAGAATAGAAGAACTGTACAGTGTAGAATGTCTAAAGACAATAATATAGAACATATTAAAAGTGTTTTACTATTTTTGAACCCCCAAACACAACACACACACACACCCCCCCCCCCTTCCCCGTATCTAAAGCCCTGCCTACACAATATCGGCACGTTGGCTTACTTCTACATGTTCTTTTAGTGTGGCCAAATTTCTGAGTTTTAGGATTGAATGATTGGTGGAATATAAGCTTCTGTAATAATCTTAGTACCACCACTGAACAGATGTAGTGGGACCTCCCGTCCTTCTAATGTAACTATGAAACATATTTTTGGATTTTCTGTTCGTAGTTTCTGCTTTGCCGCTGGTTTGGAAAATCTTTAACCAGGGTAGGTTTTGTTCAACTTTATAAGTATGCCTATTTATTTATTGGTTTTTGGGACACAAAGGCGCAGCAACAGAGAATGCAGTCAGCGACTCATAGCTTGACTACTTGCATCAGCGAACCAGAGCTGACCAAGACCCTACTCCACCTCCAAGTGGTGGTCCTGGAAACAGGCTGCATCACTGCAGTCTGGCTGAGAGAGTTGGGATCGAAGAGGGAAGGCAAACCCGGTCCCAAAAAATGCTGTGCTGAAGTTGGATGTGTTGGCCGAAAGGCGCAGATATCGCAGCTTCGCTGTAAACAGACACAACGTCCTTTTCAGGACGAATGAGGAAGAAAATTTATTGGTTTTTGTTATGGTTCTCAACTCTTATTCTTTGAATTAATGTTAAAATTATTGGTTTTCTCTATTATTGTACTCTGACACATTCCTTTGTTCTTATTTCTTTCTTTTGAAGCTTCCTTCTTATGCCCTTTCTTTCCTCCATTCTTGATTTTTTTTTAATTTGTTTATTTTTATTTATTTAACATATAGGCTAGCCTAAGCACAATTGTGATTGTCCCTATTTACAATGATTTGACCACTTTCTCATATCGGCAGTTGTTCATATTATTTGGAATTGAAAACAATATATGTCCTAATTATAACCCATCAGAGGTTGAAAGGAATAGGCCTATTTATCTTCATTAATAGGCCTATATTTAATTTTTAAAAATCCTCCATTCTTATTCCAGATTTCCTTGATTAGGCCTATCATTTTGCGAGTCAGCCTTTACTAGGTCAGCCCGTGATTTTCTAGAGATACTACCTGTTTTCAATCTGATTAAGGCCGGCATGTCTTCTAGAATGAACTTCTTTAGGCCCTACTTAAATTTAAATATAAAGTATAATATAATGTCAACGAAAGTTTCAAAAATGGCGCCCTTGACTTTCAAAGCATGAGAAGTCACGGATGCAAAAGTAATTATAAAATTGAACTATTAAACTAAACAAAATCCACTAAAATGAATTACTATTACAATTATGATATATAACGCCTCAAATTTATAATTCCATAATAAATCATGCTCATGAAATTTATGTTACGTGAAAACACACCGCATTACATGCAAACACACAACACGGAGTCACAATATGGCAGCGTCCAGTTCAGCATGCCATCAGCCTATAATTCTTTATCAATTTAAATAAACAAATTAACCTCCCTGCAGTAAATATTTGCTCGATATAACAAGAATCAGAGGAATCATGTGTTAACTCAGGCTTAACACTTATCTCTTTGTGTGCTTCTTGCTATCTGTGACGAAAAATAAAATCACTGAATAATATCTGGGTCACGACTGGCCTTTGGCCGATTTAACCTTTCGGGCCCGCAATTTTTTTTTAAAAATAAAACAAAATCTACGTTTATTCGCCACATATTGACATAAAATACGTCACAACAAAATAAATTTAAAGGGGTCCCTTCAAAAATAGCAAAAATCATTATCTTGAATTGGCTACACTACATCAATAATAGGGCCTAGCCCATTAAAGGCTGACCGGAATATATTTCCTCCAAAAATTACACCTCCATAATACTGTATAATCTAAAATGAAAATATTGTAGGTCCTAAATTGGGGTGACAAGGCGTCCAAACTTGTCCGGCTTTTTGCGCTCAAACAGTGTCCGGCCGGATTTTTTTTTAATGTTGAAATATCCGGCTTTTATTTGCCTAAATTACTTACGTGAAAGACCCCATTTTTGAAAAATCTTCATTGGAATCCGATTTCAGAGTACAGAATTAAGAATTTTGATCTCCGCAAAATCGACGGATCGCGCAAATTGCCAACACTACCGTAAGTTGTCATGTTGTTCGATAGTTTATAATAGATTACTATCATATTTTAACCCAGGTTAAACGCTGTTTATGTTTGTTGGCATTTGTTAGGGGAAAATATAAGACAAAAAGTCATGAATAAGCACTTGGGGCTGGATTTAGTCACTTATAACTTCGTTGTCTATTGCAAACTTCAAATAATATTAGGCCTACCCTTAATTCGTACTGCTTTTATATTTATTGCAATTAGTTTATTATGAAAAAATACATGAGTAGTATAGAAATGGGTTTGTTAAAATTAAAACCTCGTCTGTTGCATTTAAAAAATAATTTTAACATGGAATGTACCGTATCGCTGGAAAAAGGACCTTAGATACAAATATGTGCTACTGTATTTGTAGCTAATTTTGAAAGTCGCGATTGGGTCCTTTTTCCAGCGATACGGGTTTGGCCGCCATTTTCGGCCAAACCTTAGTTGGCGTCACTCTCTATATACAGGGCACTACCCTATCCTAAATGCTAACTTCATTGTTAATCATATAAGTTCCATATAGGCACATAATAATATTCTCTCACCTTGATTTATCACAACTCTCAGAATATTCCGTTGAATAAAAATAATTTCTTCTCACTTATCGACAACGCGTTGACTCTGTCCGATAGTCTTATAATACTCTTATTCCTTCACACAGTTTAAGAAAACACAGCTTTTCATTTGGAATGCAGAAAGATAATGACCGGGTAGCGTTGCGTAGGCATAAATGTGGGCCGCTCTTCCCGCTTTTAGCGCTAAACAGAGGCTAAGCCCCGCCTCCTGCTCGTTGCGTTGCAAAAGAGCGTTGATCGCGGTTCCTGCAACTTTCGAGTTAGCGAGACTAGGTGGAGACATGGTAGAGGTGTGACAAGGCTCGTAAACAAAAATGGCTAGTTACCGATGCGATGACGGTTTTTTTTTTCCACCACAAATAGCGAGAAGGAAATTTATATAATATTATATGGCATGGTAAAAAAAAATACTGCATGATTTCTTGATGAGAATATCGGTTTTTTTTTGTTTCCACCACAAATAGCGAGAAGGAAATTTATATAATATGGCATGGTAAAAAAAAATACTGCATGATTTCTTGATGAGAATATCGGTTTTGTTTTCCCACCACAAATAACGAGAAGGAAATTTATATAATATGGCATGGTAAAAGAAATACTGCATGATTTCTTGATGAGAATATCGGTTTTTTTTTTTTTTCCCCCACCACAAATAGCGAGAAGGAAATTTATATAATATTATATGGCATGGTAAAAAAAATACTGCATGATTTCTTGATGAGAATATACACGAAAATATTTAAATAAAAGGGTTTGTGTTAACTTCATCATGGAAGACAAATGTATCTCATGTAAGAAAAAAATAACTTACAACACGCGTCGTATATTTTGCGGCGCTGCGAAACTGTTTGGCGAGTAAAAGTAATTTTTAAACAAAAAATTATTGTATCAGATTTCTCATTTTCTCCATTCATAAGCACCTGGGCTCAGTCCTTACACTTTTTGTTAATTTTTGTTTTAATAGCTACCCTACTCATTCTTCGCTGGACCGTTAACTTCCGCACACTAATACAAAGGAGCACACCGTACTGATGTAAACATAAGTCACATGACATACAGAAGTACCATCCACCAGAGACCTATTTCCTGCGGTGAGCTGTATTTTAAAGGCGGACCTTCAAATCCACGCAACGTTTCGTATGCATCTTGCTCTGCGCGAGCGCGGGATTTGAAGTCAGTGCGCGGAGATGTAACGATCGAACGAAGAATGCTTTAGGGTAACTAAGAAGATGAACAAAAAGTGTAAGGAGTGAGCACATAAGTTTATAAATTCAGTATATGAGAAATCTGATACAATAGTTTTGTTTTTCATTTGTTTTTGTTTTTTTATAATTACTTTTACTCGCAACACGGCAAAATATACATTATGTGCTGTTAGCTTTTTTTTTTCCTTCTCCTTTACGTACAACGCTTTTATACTACAGGTACTTATAATGTTGCATCGCCTCTGAACTAATACCTTAAGTATGCTGGAGAATGTCTGGATACCTAGCAATAAAAGATGAGTAAGAGGAAGGGATAAATGCAAGACGGGCCTATATGCATGATTCTCATCTTTCAGTCAATACCCTTTACCTCCCTAAGGAGCATAGGTCATAAAACTGGATCTCGTGTAGTGGAGGCGTCAACAATTCACTCCCTGTGGCAGTATCTGCTTGGGACTCAAAGTTGCTCACCTGTGGGAACATTTTCCGCATGCGCTGACAACACATGAAGTCCCAGCTATTTCAGCAGATTTCCAAATTGTCACGAGTTCTTATTATATGCCACCATTATCTGATTACGTTTCTAATTATGTCTTATTTACTGTATGAATTGTTTTGATTGTGTTTGTTAGTTTCTTTTTTTTTTTTTTTTTTTTAAGGTATTAATTTTTGTTAATCTATTTTAATTAATAATTTTTCCCCCCTTAAATTTGATTATGTCTGGATGTTACAAATGTATGTTATTATTTTACCTCGATAATTTTCTACGCTTAAATAATGCTAAAAATACATGTGCTATTGAAAGGATACGGTATGTAAATGACCGAGAGAAGAAGGGCAGAATGTACGACGGGCCTGCCTGCCCACTTCTTAATCCTTTGAAAATATAGAAGTTCGTTCGTTATCTATCTATCTATCTATTATCTGTCTGTCTATCTGTCTATCTATCTATTTATCTATCTATCTATCTATCTATCTATCTATCTATCTATCTATCTATCTAGTGCCGCTGGTTACGGAAAAAAAAAAAAAAAAAAAATCTATCTTTATTTATTTTAAAAACATACTTTAATTATGATGATTATTGCAAATGTTTGATGTTATATTACTTTTATAATGATAAATGCCTTAATAATGCTTAAAGTAAATGTGAGGATGAAAGGATACAGTATACATGATGAGAGAGAGAGAGGAAGGGCAGAATGTCAGACGGGCCTGCGTGCCCAATTCTTAACCCTTTGAAAATAAAGTTCGTTCGTTCGTTCGTTCGTACAACTATAACCTCGTCTTCCATGAAAAAGAAATTACAAACCCATAAATTAAATATCTTCGTGTATATTCTCATCAAATTTTTAACACAGCATATTATGTAAACTTCCTTCTCGCTATTAGCGGTGGAAAAAAAAAAAAAAAAAAAACTCCTCGTCATCGCATCGGTAACCATGAACTATCCATTTTTATTGACTAGCCGTGTCACTTCCCTACCATGCCTCCAAATTTTTTTTTTTTTTTTTTTGTGTTTGCAAAATGTGCATCCTGCCGGATGTTTTATAAATGGGTAAAATCCTACTTTTATACTATAGATTAAATTACTTAAAAAGACCCGATTTCGAAAATTTCCCATTTGAATTTCGGTTTCGACGAACGAATTAGTTGTCATCCCCACAGAATCGAGCAAATAACTATGAACAATCCCGGAAGATTTCGTGTTGTTGGGTCGTTTATTATAGATTATCATCATATTTTAACTCAGGCTTTGCAATTATCGCTTTGTATGTTTCTTGCCAGCTGTGACGAAAAATAAAAACACAAATAATAACAGGGCTGACCTTAGGCCGATTTAACCCATCGGGTCCCGTGCTCACAATGGGAATAGCATTCGGGTTCCAACCTCCAGCTTTAAAGGAAAACACTTTAAAGAACGAGATTATTTCAAAGTAGGTATAAAAAATACACGCAATAACATTGTCTTAAAAATAAATCAGTATCTATATTGTTTCGTCACATGTTGACATAAGACACGTTGCAACAAAACTAATCATCAAACAGCATTGCTCATTATGGGGTTGCCATTAATGTGAACAAACATGACTCGGGCAAACTATTTTAAATAATCTTTCAGTATTTTCACTTGAAAGTTGATGGTTTACCAAACAAATTAATTATGTTGCAGAAGACTTTGAATCAAGTAGCAGAAACAATGTCAAAATATTGGACTAAAACACCTGCATAAAATGTGACTTCATCAGAGAATAATGTTAAATTTAATTGAGATAATTATTTATTAAAATATTACGAGACTGGGCATATTGCAGAGGGAAACGATGTGTTTCTGTTTGTATTTAAAACGTAATCTTGCTTTTTTTAAAAAGATTTTATCATCTGAAATATATCAATAAACACAAAATCAAGATCATTTGATAAACTTATTGTTTGGTATGTAAATAAAAAAGGGTTTCCCTATAATTTATTTATTGAAACAAGTAAGTCCTACTTTTTCATTATTGTGTCCTCCCTTGCCTTCCTTTTCATGACAAAAAAATTGAACAGTGTCTTCCTGTTTGCGTTGAACGATATGGTAACCTTATCAAAAGCCAAATTAACCATGCATACATGCCACACCTCAGAGATGAAAAACCTGTACAAAAAATTTAAAAAACCTGTACAAAGACCCGCAAAACCTGTACAAAGACCCGCAAAACCTGTACAAAGACTGAAAAACGTAACAAAAGAGTTTATTCATGTAAAAGTATATTCAATTAGATGGTTCTGCACCATCATAGTGACATGCGGCCTTTGCCTTTTTAAGCATGTCTTCACTTGCTTTAAAACCTAAACAACAAGAGTTAGAATTTATTTTGCATTGTAGAAATGCTGTGACTGTATCATCATTTAGTCTATTTCTGCAGTCCGTGTGAATCTTTTTCATCATAGAGAAAGACCTCTCACAGTCAGCATTGCTGTGAGGCAATGTCAATAAGCGTTTCACTATGACTGCCAGACTGGGAAATCGTGTACGACCAGTGCTAGTTTTCAGGTTGATTATGTCAAGCCAGTACCTAGAAAAGCTTCTTTTTTGTCCAGCGTCAAATCTTGAAATACATTCATCAGGCAGCAAACAATAATCTTCAAATTCATCCTTTAACACCTCTTGGTCTAAATGTGGTGCAAAAGTGTTGGCCAGCTTACAGATTGCTGTATATTGAACTGTGTCTTTAAAGGCTGGATCAAGAATTTTGATATCCTTAAGGACTTCATTCTCAAATGGAAATTTATCCAATATCTTTTTCACAACAGCAACATAAAAGTTCCTCACATCTCTGAAAAATGAATTTCTCACTTGAGAACTTATATCTAACTCTTCCAGTAATGTCCTGTTGGACAGACCAACAGCAAGTGTATGGTCATCATGCTGTAGATCACGTTCAGCATACTTTAACAATCTTATATCTTTCACCTCTTTTACATATTTCATCTCTACAAATTTGACAATAAATTTTCGTAGCAGACGATCCATTTCATCCATCATACCACCTATTTGGGACTCATCTGTCTGAAACAATTTGTTAAATTCAGTCAACAGAGGTAGCACAAATTGGAGAAAACGTAGAGTCATCTGGGTCAGTGGTGATTTTAGTAACTGATGAATGTTTTTGACACGGCATGGTTTTTTCCATATCGTCGTGGCTCTCGAAGTATGAAGATAGAGCAGAATATTGATTTAAAATTCTGTCCACTACTTTCTGCAAAGAAAGCCAGCGAGTCTGGCAGTGCTTTAGTATGTCTAGTGCATCCACTCCTGTAAACAGTTGAAACTCTCTGTATGATTTTTTCCGTTTTGAGCTATGCTCAAAATGATAGAAGATATCTATCAAAAGGTCATCAACAGGAATAGTCAGCTGCTTTATACCCTCCTTGGCACAAAGATTTGCAAGGTGGCAAATACACCCTATACTAAACACATCAGGGTTCTTGCTCTTGATTCGCGTTAGTACAGAGTTTGATTTGCCAACCATTACATTGCAGTTGTCACTTGCAAAACCTATACAGTTAATCCATGGGATTTGTAAGTCGCTGAACACAGCATCAATATCACTGAAAATAGCTTCACTGGTTCCACCAGTACCGACCGGCATGCCCAGCAACCTGGTTCTAGGTCCTATGCCATCTTCAAATACCCTCACCATTATAGCTAAACGCTTGTCAGTTTTTCTATCATTTGACTCATCGATCATCAAGGAGAAAGGTGTCTTCCTGCATAATTTGATGACTGGCTCCGTTGCAGATGGAGCCAAGCAGTTTTTAATAATGGCTGTTGTTTTGGTTCGCTTGCATTTGAAACGTTTGGCAATAGCACTGTCCGGAAACATCTCAGCTGATAAGTCTGAAAAATGGTCAGCTATAGAAGCAGCTATGTTGTGTTGAGCAATAAAATTTGCAAATAAAACTTCAGCCCTCGTTATTTTATCATCTTCTTGTTGAGGCTGAGTAAAGAAGGCCTTGATAGAACTTCCGTTCTTCAGCTGATAGTTCCTTTCATGCAGTTTTGTTTTGAAATGCTCCCTCACATCGTGTAAGCCAGATGCCATCACTTTAATATCTCTATTGCATATTCTACAGTATGCATGTGAAGAGCCTAATTTGGATGTCTCAATAATCCCAGGGAATGTAGTTGTCCAGTCAGATTGAAACTTCCCACGACGTTGATCTTCTTCTAACCTCCTTTTTTTAAAGTTAGGCTCAGCCATGCTGTTAGATGGATGCAATATTTCCTGCTAGACAGAAAAAAAAAAAATATTAATGTGAAAAAGTAAATACAAATATTAATAATCAATTTGAAAAATATAATTATTTGTAATTTTAATATTATATAATGAAATAGAATCTTGGAAAAAAATTAATACAATTTATGGTTGAAATGAAGAACAGTTGCTGTGTTTTCTATAGTGCCTTATAAAAGTACAGGCCTAAAGAGACCAGTAATAAGCATTATGGGTTAGGAATCTTAAATTTAAAATCTAATAAATTTTTTGCTAAAGCTGGTAATGAAAATATAAACTAGCGCTGGCGTAATATTAGCCTGTATATTTTCTACCGAACTTCAAAAATTGGAATAGCCGTTAAAGCCCAACTGGTAGTTTTAAATAGACCTTCCCATACAAATTTTAGTGTCAATCAAACATTGATAGTAGGCTAATTAATTATTTAATAATTATAAATCATTGAATGACCGTAATGATGACCACCAAAGGCAAAATAACATTGTTTTTTAAAGAAACGAAATTAAAACTAAGAAGAGAAGTAGGCTAACTCCAAATAAACTTTTCTCTGATCGAGTTAAGATGTAAATTTTCCACGCTATTGTGTTTTTTTTTTCTTTTCAGTTTCATAATTTGGTAATATCGGAATGACGTTCGCCGAATGCTCCGCGTGTATTTTCGTACCATTTAGATTTAGGGTTAACCCTAGCTGTAACCCTAATTATAACTCTAAATGGTACGAAAATACATGCGGAGCATTCGGCGACCGTCATTACGTTATTAGGCTACCATAATTTGTAGGCTATTGTATTATTTTTCAAATTTACATTTCTTACGCACTTTCTACAAGTTTTAGTGAAATCAAATAATATGTAGTGGTATCAGCCTTTTTTTTTTTTTACCAGCCGTAAATAATCAATTATGCTAAACCTTAGGGGAAAAGAAAGCATAGGCCTAAGTTATCTGACAGTTAAATCTAACTTCATCTAAACAATGTTATTGTAATATTTTTTTAAAAATGAATTACTTACCAATACTAAACTGGAAATTAATCCTAAACAATAGGCTCGACTCAAAAAAGATTTCAGTGCTGCGTAATCGTTCAAATAATCAGTAACCTCGCGCTAGCTTTAGCGAAAAATTGTGAATGAACACGCCACGCACATCCCGCGGCAATTGAAAAATAGGCAGCTTGATTTTCATTGGTTATTTTTTTTTTTATCCACTTGGCTTAAAATCTCGCCGAATCTCATGACGCAAATTGTGTAGTGGCACAAGATTTATATGTATATTTAATAATTAGGCGAAAAAACCCGTACAGACCCGTGTACGGCCCGTACACATCTGAAAACGCAAACACCCCGTACAGATTATGGGTAAACCTTTAAGTGTGGCATGTATGGACTATCGGTACGGGACCAAAAGATGCAGCAATAGAGAATGCAGTCAGCGACCCATAGCTTGACTGCTTGCATCAGGGTCAGCGAACCAGAGCTGACCAAGACCTTACTCCACCTCCACGTGGTGGTCCTGGAAACAGTCTGCAGCAGTGCAGTCTGGCTGAGCGAGTACGGATCGTAGAGGGAAGGCAAACCCGGTCCCAAAAACTGCCGTGCTGAAGTCGGATATGTCGACCGAAAGGTGCAGATGTCACAGCTACGGCGTAAACAGACACAACGCAACCACCGTCCTTTTCAGGGCGAACGAGGAAGAAGAAGTATCGGTACTGAACAGGGTGGACTTTTCCGAGTTGGTAGATGAGCTCATCTGATGCCGTTCCGCTCCCTTATTTCAGCTGATATTAGAATTTAATATAAATCGTCCACGAGGGAGTTGTTAACTATTGCATATTATAAAAGCGGACTTTGAGGATTTAGGTTACAAATTCTATTTTCTTCCGACATCTTGTATGAAAGAAATGAGCCTCACTCGTATTTGTCTGTGTGATGTCACATTTTTTCATAACCTCCCCCCTTCCCCTGGTACCCCTATCGTCACAGATTGTCACAAAATTTTAATCTTATATTAAAGCAAAAAAAAAAAATCATTAAAACGTGTTGTTGTTTAACCAGGGCTGATGAGATTCTCGCTCTTTTGCCGCCAATACCAAATTGAGGACTGCTTGGTATAATCTACACTGTAGATACAGGCTTTTTATGTGGCTTTTCTGCCATTCCGAAACGGGCTGAGTAGAAGTCATTAGCTCCAGCTTGGCTTGCATTTAAAGGATCGTCACATCTAGTCCCAAACTAGGAGTAAGGAGTACTATGCATTCCCCGCCATCCTAGGGCGCTCTCCAACTATGCAGAGCTAAAATACTGTGCTCTGGTTCTGGGCTCTCCTAGGGAATTGTCACGTCCTACACAAAACCACTTCTCAGCTCCCCCCTGCCTACCATGGGGTCTATTGTGAGATCCTTCTGCATGCAGCCAACTAGAGTTACATCTGGTGCTCAAGTGATTCTTTTAAGCTTAGTGTGTAATGCTGGGTTCACAACATATTTCACCAGAGAGGAAATCTCTGGAAGTGTGTGGATGATTTCAAGAGTCAATGAAGGTGTAAGTAGCCTCACAGACAGAGGTTCACATCCACATCTATATTTTATAGCATGGTGCATAGCTGGTGATCATGTACGGATGACTCCAGATGTGTATTCTTGCATATTACGACGTGTAAAATTCATTAAAACGAAAGAACTTTTTACTTCTCTGATTCTTTCTCACATGAAAGGAACTTATAGATTTTAAGAAGCCCCCCCCCCTCCTCCTCGAAACGAAAACAAACATTTAACTATAGTTGGTTTTTTATGTCTTGTATTTGTGAACACATTGATTTTTTTTATTTTCTTTCCTTGTTCATAAGTCAATTATTCCAAGAACATTAACGTTTGCAATCATAAAAGAAGACATATTCACTAGAACAATTTGATTAAATCACGTAAAATTAATAACATTATTAAAGTGCTCTGCTAGATTCCATAAGTACAATACATATTCAGTCCTAATATTTAAAGTGAAGCCAAGGTGAAAAAAGGTTAACCGTGCATGGATAGTGAAAAATCTCTAAATATCAGTGGCCTTCAACTTTTTTTTTTTTTTTTTGACTAGCGCTCAGTTTTCAATATTTGTACATGTCTAAAATGTATGCCATTCATTCATTCATAACCCTCCACTCCCAAAGGAGCATAGGCCTTCAACAAACACATGCCAAGTCCTCCTGTCACGTGCCATCATCTCAAGTTCTTTCCATGTTCTCATCATTTTCACCTCTGTTTCCAGCTCTCTTCTCCATGTGCTTCTTGGTCTATCTCTGCCTCTCTTGCCATGGGGATTCCAGAACAAGGACTGCCTTGTAATGCCATCAACAGGTTTCCTCAGCGTATGTCCTATCCATCGCCATCGTCGTCTTCTCATCTCTTGTTCCACTGGCACTTGTCTAGTTCTTGTCATCAGTTCTTGCATAACAGGAGAACTAGAGTCACTCTTGACGGTCTGCAGAGCAGAAAAGTGTTGCTCCATCAGGGGGTACCTCAAGGAGGAGTAATTTCCCCAACACTCTTCCTTGTTTACATCAATGACCTGGTGAAAGATCTCCCTGCCGGAGTGAAAGCTACCTTATATGCAGATGACCTAGTACTCTGGTGCGCTGATGAAAACGTCACCACAGCAAATTATAGAATGCAGCGGGCAGCAGACATGCTAGTGTCATGGGCAGAGAAATGGCTTATCACAATAAACACAGACAAAACCTCCACAACACTGTTCTCCCTCACCCCCCAAGGACAAAGCAGCTAACATACACCTAGGGACAACCGTGATCAAGGAAGAAAGCTACCCCACCTATCTTGGGGTAACATTTGACCAAAGGCTTACATGGAATAAGCATATTGAAAATGCAGAAGGAAAGGCCCGAAGACGACTAGGCATACTCAGAAAATTAGCAGGTACCAACTGGGGAGCAAATGAACGAAATCTAAAGAAGATTTATAATGGAGTAATAAGACCACACTTAGAGTTTAGCTCAGCAGCATGGTCATCAGCTGCTCACATCTGCAGTCTTTGGACAAGGTGCAAAATCAAGCTCTCAGGCTCATTACAGGAGCCATGAAAACTACACCAATATCAGAGATGCAGAAGGTTGCTGGATTACAGACATTGTCCCATAGAAGAGACACAAAAACCATGATCCAGATGGAAAAGTACAACAGTATGCCAACGCACCCAATGAAGGCAAGACTAGATGATCTGGCATTGGGACGTCTAAAGCGCAGCAGCTTTGTGCATCGGGGAAAAAGACTTAAAAGACAGCGTCAAGAAGACCTATCCATGAAGACAACACCACTGAAGCCCACTCTATACCCTGTACCACGGGAGCAGCCCAGCAATGCCCTCCAAATTAATACATCAGTCAGTGGTCTCACAAGTGGATGTGAGTATAATGATCTGCAAAAACGAACTGCTACACTAAGTATGATCCAAGAAAGCTATCCCGATCAATCATGGATACATGCCTATACAGATGGATCAGCAACTAATGCTGTTAGGAATGGAGGTGCCGGTATCTTTATCTCATATCCTGACAACCACTATGAGACTAGGCACATTCCCACTGGTAAATTCAGTTCCAACTATACAGCTGAGGTTCAAGCTCTAGAGCAAGCTGCAAATATGATTTATAACACCAACTCTGACTGCCACCAGGTAGTCATCCTCACAGATGCACTGTCTGTCCTGCAAGCTCTCAAGGGTGGTAAACTCCCGCATCTGAGAAATGAACTAAATAAGGTAGCTGCCAAAAAGAGAACCATACTTCAGTGGGTACCATCTCATTGTGGTGTACCCGGAAATGAAAAGGCAGATAAACTTGCAAAAAAGGGAGGAGAATGTGAACAAGAAGATAATGAAGTCACATACTTTGAGAAAAAGAGAGCTATCCAGACTATCAGAAGAGAACAGAACCAACCCAAAGACGACTATCACACTCTCGACCGGCATGGACAGATAACTATTTTTCGCATCAGGACAGGGCATAACAAACTGAATAATCACATGCACAAGCTACGATTGTCTGCTTCACCACTGTGCACATGTGGATTAAACGAACAAACTGCTGAGCATGTTCTACAGGATTGTCCTCTGTATGACCAGTCAAGAAAGATGTACTGGCCCAATGACTCAACACTAAACTCAAAGCTATATGGAGCTAAAGAGGAACTTCAAACAACAGTCGAATTTATCACGAGAACTCGTCTGACGGTGTAAACATCAAAGATGCGATCGCAAGAAGAAGAAGTCATCAGTTCCAAGTTGGTAACCTTATCATACCATTGTAATCCCTCTATTCTACGCAAGCCCCCATTTATGAAAGTCTGTAGCTTTTTGGTAGTTGTCTTTGTTGTTCTCCATGTCTCAGAGCCATACAATAGGACTGACTTCACATTTGAGTTGAAGATTCTTATTTTCGTGTTGGATCCGATTTCTCTTGATCTCCATATATTTCCCAATGCAATGAAAGCTCCTCTTGCTTTTTGTATTCTTATTTTGATATCACTGTCTGTCCCTCCAACTTTGTCTATATTGCTGCCAAGATATGTGTACGATTCTACATCTTGTATTGGTGCTTCTTCAAGTTCAACCCTGTTATCATTACCTGCATTTATTCTCACTCTCTTTGTCTTTTTCCTGTGTATTTTCAGACCCAATTGCTGTGACCTCTCATCGAGTGTTTTCAATTTGTCATGCATCTGATTACGATTATGGGACAGAAGAGCCAAGTCATCAGCAAAATCCAGATCATCCAACTGCTTAGTCAGAGTCCACTGGATGCCATTTCTGTTGTGTGTTGTCGATGTTCTCATAACCCAGTCTATTGCTAGTAAGAAAAAAAATGGAGACAAGAGGCATCCCTGTCGCACTCCTGTTCTTATCCCAAACGGTTTTGTAAGCTGTCCTTCATGAAGAACTCTGCATGTCATGTCTTCATATGTATTCTTTATTAAATTAATGATCTTCAGGGGAACTCCATAATGCCTCATCAATTTCCAAAGTGATTCTCTGTCCACACTGTCAAGTGCCTTTTCGTAGCCCACAAATCCGATGTATAGTGGTGAATTCCATTCCAGACTTTGTTCAACTATTATTCTCAAAGTGGCTATCTGGTCTGTACAGGATCTGTTTTGTCGAAAACCTGCTTGTTTATCTCTTAGTTTCTTGTCTATGGATTCATTTAATCTCTCGAGGATAATCCTGTTTAATACTTTTCCTGGCACTGATAGTAACATTATTCCTCTATAATTTGTGCACTCTTGTAAATTTCCCTTCTTAGGCAACTTGACCAGATATCCTTCCTTCAATTATGCTGATATCTCTTCCTTTTCCCAGACTTTACCAAGTAATTTATATAACATCTCTGTAGCCGTGTCGATATCTGCTTTGATGGCCTCTGCTGGAATACCATCAGGCCCAGATGCTTTTCCATCTCTTAGAAGCTTTATGGCTTTCTTTATTTCTTCCTTCGTTGGTCTTTCACCGTTAATTTGTAGCTCTTCTTCTGCTTGCTGGATGTCCGGGGGGTTTTGTGGAGCTGGTCTATTGAGAAGGTCCTCACAATATTCTGTCCACCTCTTCATTTGGTCTTGTATATTGCTGAGCAGTTTTCCATTGTTGTCTTTTATTAGGCAACTTGTTATCTTGTATTTCCCCGTCAGCTTCTTTGTGCTGTTATACAGTTCTCTCATATGTATGCCATACGCCTACATAAATTGTTATATTGTGTTAATCAATAATTATAATTATTAAGTGCTACTGAGTCAGATCTAAACGTGACCGAGATGGCAGAAGGTTTTAATTTTAGACGAAGTAATTACTTTCATTCCAGTCTACGGTGTTTATTTTTGCCCATGTTGGCGTTATCATACACAAAGGTGGACCGTGTCAGGAAACACACCTTGGCCATCTTTGAGGTTGACAAACTTGTCAGACGCGGGTGATGTAATCAGAGACGATACTCATTTAGGACCATCTGGGCACTGTCTGAAACGAGAGAAACACACATTGATAGACGAGGGAATTGTGAGACATGTGACTGAGATAATAGATAACGTGGAAATATTATTACTAGTAAGCGGCAAAGTTGAGTTAGATTTAAAAGGTGTACCAAATATAGTCTCTACTATTAGCAGCTGAACGTTTGACATCAGAGAGAATCTCGTGTCATTCATGCTAGGCATAGGAGTCGTCCATATAAAATGTCACGCAATTTTTTGTCATTTTACCCCCCCCCCAACCCTCCTATTTTTTTGTTTTGTCCACGAAATCCAATCTCCCCTTACGCGACGTTACAAATCTCTCAAAACACCCCCCCCCCCCCTTTCCCCCTTGTTTGTACCTATTTTATTATAATACTGAAAAGAAACCACATTTATGCCTACGCAACGCTACACGGTCATTATCTTTCTGCATTCCAAATAAAAACTGTGTTTTCTTAAACTGTGTGAATGTAAGTTAGTTAAGTCGTCATGGTCATCACCATCACCACCTTTTAACTCCCTAAGGACCATATCCTTTATACCAAGTCTTCTTGTCACGTGCCATCAGCTCAAGGCCTTTCCCCTGTCCATCTCCAGTTCTCTTCTCCGTGTATTCCTTGGTTTCCCCCCCCCCCCCACTCTCTTACCGTGGGGATTCCAGAACAAGGACTGCCTGGTAAAGCTATCAGCAAGTTTGTTCAGTGTGTGTCCTATCTATCTTCAGCGTCTTATTCTCA
Organism: Oreohelix idahoensis; assembly: GCA_024509875.1. Classification (NCBI taxonomy): domain Eukaryota; kingdom Metazoa; phylum Mollusca; class Gastropoda; order Stylommatophora; family Oreohelicidae; genus Oreohelix; species Oreohelix idahoensis. The sequence continues at coordinate 378,097 of JAMPIV010005321.1, forward strand.
TGTCTGGTTCTTCTGACACTTGTCTGGTTCTTGTCATCAGTTCAACGTTAGTGATCTTGTCATACCACTACAATACTTTTATTTTAGACAAACACACATTTATGAGAGCGTCCGTGGTTAGAGTGCAGGCTTCTCGCGGCAAAGGTAGCGGGTTAGAAACGTGGTGGTGTCACGCTACTGTCTTCTTCTTCTTCTTTGATCCATAACCGCCAACCGTCAAAGCAGTCAGCGGCCATCACGCCTGGTGGCGTCTTGTAGGGCAGCAACAAATTGATTCCACTTTGCTCGGTCGGTAGCTATCCTTCGTACAGTGCCCCAACTGTGGTTCATTCTTTGCATCTCAGCCTCCACAGCTCTCCGCCAAGTTGTTTTTGGTCGGCCTCTCTTTCGCTTTCCCTCGGGGGTCCATAGCATAGCTGTTCTTGTGATGGCATCAGGGTCCCCCCTGAGGACGTGGCCAACCCAACCCTAGCGTCCGCCAGCTATGATGGTGTGCATGTCTTCCTGGTTACTCCGAATAAGCAGCTGCTGGTTGCTGATGGCGCTCGGCCAGAAGATTCGGAGAACTTTCCCTAGGCATGTTGCGTGAAAAGAGGACAATTTCGACATTTCCTTCTCTGTAACTCTCCAGCTCTCCGCACCATAGAGAAGCACAGAAAGCACACAGCTCTGATATAATCCTAATTTTGTGCTTGTGCTGTACTGAGCGGACTTCCAGATGTTGTTTAGGCTAAAAAAGGCTGTTCTTGCTTTGTTCATTCTGTTGTTGATGTCTTTGCTTGCTCCACCGTCTGGTGTTACTATGCATCGTAGGTATGTTAAGGCATCTGTCTGTTCCAGTTGTTGATTCCTTACTTTTATTTTATACAAACACACATTTATGAGAGCGTCCGTGGTTAGAGTGCAGGCTTCTCGCGGCAAAGGTAGCGGGTTAGAAACGTGGTGGTGTCACGCTATTGTCTACCCAGCTGTAAATGGATACCTGACTCAATTTTTGGTTTAGGAAATTGTCTTGCCTTTCGTGTGCTGCATCCTAGCACAAGGAATGATCCAAAAAATACCAGTAAATAAAGAAACTATTCTCACTCAGATTAGGAAATGGCTACTTTAGAATAGAGGAACCCATCTATGAAAACGTATAAAGAAAAAAGGAAAGGAAACCCGAGGCCTAAAAACAGTAAATAAATAAACAAACAATACACAAAGGTATGTTATCAGGCACTCAGTGATAAATAAAGAAATAGAACTAGACAAATGAAAAATAATGTGCTTACCGGGAATAGAACCAGGACCTTCCGAACGACAACCCCCGCCTAGCCACGGGAGCGAATCGCTACTTTAAAAAAAAAACGAAATAAAAAAATGTCAAATACAAGACGAATAAAAATACCAGTAAATAAACAAACTACACCCACTTAGATCAGGAACCGGCTACTTTAGAATAAAGGAACCCATCTGTGAAAACATATAAACAAAAATGAAGGGGAAACCCGAGGCCTGTAAACAGTAAATAAATTATATGGCTACTATCCTCTCTGCCATCTGTGAAGAATGTTCTGAAACTATTACGACTAAATACTTCTTGCTGGAATGCAAGAAATACGACCAACACATACAAAATATAAAAGATTCCTGTAAAAACTGCAAAATAGAACTAAATGTAGAAAATTTAGGCATGGAAACAATACTTAGGAGCTAAAAACACAACAGGACAAATGGAGAAATATAGAGAATATGTGACACTCAGAACAGAAGCAAAGTACAAGGTGCTAGCAGCAAAACAGAAGTCCTGGGAAGAATTTGGAGAAAAGCTAGAAAAAGATGCGTAAGAAAACCAGAAATTGTTCTATAAGACCCTAAAGAATATGAGGAAGGAAAAACAATGCCCTCTCAAATTTATAAAGGACAAGCAAGGCAAATTGCTTACTGCCCCAAAGGAGGTAATGGAAAGATGGAAAGAATATTTCTCAGAACTCCTTGATGGTGAGCAAGGTCAAGCAACAGAAATGATAACCACTAGCACAGAAGAGAAAACCAATGGTGGTGAAGATGACATAAAGATGGAAGAACTGAAGGCAGCACTGGAGAAAATCAAGATGGGCAAAGCAGCAGGGCATGATGGTATAACACCAGAAATGGTTAAGTACATGGGAGCATCAGGCGACCTATTACTCCTAAGGGTCCTACAGGCAGCATGGTGCAACAAGGCCATACCAAAGGATTGGGAGATTGCCATCATAACACCGATTTTCAAAAAGGGTGACAATCGACAATGTGGAAACCACAGAGGCATATCCCTTCTCAGCGTCCCTGGTAAAATCTACTCTAGAATCCCAGAGCAGAGACTCCGATGCCTAGCTGAGCCACAATTGAATGAAGTCCAGTGCGGATTCCGAGCAAACCGGAGTACTCAAGACCTAATCTTCACACTCAGGCAGCTGAGTGAAAAGGCCCTTGAGTACAAGAGGGAGATCCATCTTTGTTTCATAGATCTGGAAAAGGCGTTTGTCAGGGTCCCCTGGAGCAAACTTTGGGACTGTTTGGCAAGAAAGAACATTCCAGCACCTCTGATTCATGCTATACAGAGCTTCTACAAGTCTTGCAGAAATTATGTGAGGACAGCAAACCATAAGTCAGAAGAGTTCAGGACCATCACTGGTGTAAGACAGGGTGATATCCTGTCACCTTATCTTTTCATACTCCTCATGGACGATGTCATCAAGGCATGTAAGGAGAGAACAAGAAAGTATTCAGTGGGGTACTGGAAGATGAGACAGGTCTGTATTTCAGAGCTAGCATTTGCTGATGATGTTGTCCTGATTGCTAAATCAGAGACACATCTCCAATCCAACCTGCAAGTCTGGAAGGAAGGGCTGGAGAAGAGAGGGATGGTCATAAGTAGCTCTAAAACAAAATCCATGGTGATATCACGAGAAGGAAGAAGACATCAGATTAAGTTGGGAGAACAGGTCCTGGAGCAGATCGACCACTTTAAATATCTCGGAGCTATTACAGACCGAAAGGGAGGCATCAAAGAAGAGTTGATGAGGTATCTGAGGAAGGTGGTTGAAGTAACAAGAAGAGACATGGTCCGCAACCAGACGATACGTCAAGGCCTAAAATGCCATCCGCTGCAGACCCAAGTAGAACAGTCCCAACTAAGATGGTTTGGCCATGTCTGCAGAATGGGAGAAGATCGGCTACCACGACAAGCATGGGAAACAAAGAGCCAAGGATCCAGACCACCAGGACGACCGAGAGTCCGCTGGGAGGACAACATTAGACAATCTTTGAAGGACCGAGGACTGGAATGGAACCAGGCCAGGAAGAAAACAGCTGATAGAATAGTCTGGCGCTCTCTCTTCCAAACCTCTACACCTCACGGTAGAAGGGGAACGACTAAGTAAGTAAGTAGAAAATTTAATGGGCAAAAAGTCCCCACAGGCAGTACAAAAATTAGTAAAACAATATATCATTAAAAACAAAAGCAATACACACACAATTATATATTCAACAAAATGAATAATATATATTAATTATACATATATATATACTAGATCATTTATTGCTTTTCCTATGTCCCAATCTTTTTAATGAATATTGTTTTACTAATTTTTGTACTGCCAATGGGGACTTTTTACATTAAATTTTCTACTTACATTTACTTAGTCGTTCCCCTTCTACCGTGAGGTGTAGAGGTTTGGAAGAGAGAGCGCCAGACTATTCTATCAGCTGTTTTCTTCCTGGCCTGGTTCCATTCTAGTCCTCGGTCCTTCAAAGATTGTCTAATGTTGTCCTCCCAGCGGACTCTGGGTCGTCCTGGAGGTCTGGATCCTTGGCTCTTTGTTTCCCATGCTTGTCGTGGTAGCCGATCTTCTCCCATTCTGCAGACATGGCCAAACCATCTTAGTTGGGACTGTTCTATTTGGGTCTGCAGCGGATGGGATTTTAGGCCTTGACGGATCGTCTAGCTGCTGCTTTTCGAGTGGTCAACTCTTCTTTGATGCCTCCCTTTCGGTCTGTAATAGCTCCGAGATATTTAAAGTGGTCGATCTGCTCCAGGACCTGTTCTCCCAACTTAATCTGATGTCTTCTTCCTTCTCGTGATATCACCATGGATTTTGTTTTAGAGCTACTTATGACCATCCCTCTCTTCTCCAGCCCTTCCTTCCAGACTTGCAGGTTGGATTGGAGATGTGTCTCTGATTTAGCAATCAGGACAACATCATCAGCAAATGCTAGCTCTGAAATACAGACCTGTCTCATCTTCCAGTACCCCACTGAATACTTTCTTGTTCTCTCCTTACATGCCTTGATGACATCGTCCATGAGGAGTATGAAAAGATAAGGTGACAGGATATCACCCTGTCTTACACCAGTGATGGTCCTGAACTCTTCTGACTTATGGTTTGCTGTCCTCACATAATTTCTGCAAGACTTGTAGAAGCTCTGTATAGCATGAATCAGAGGTGCTGGAATGTTCTTTCTTGCCAAACAGTCCCAAAGTTTGCTCCAGGGGACCCTGACAAACGCCTTTTCCAGATCTATGAAACAAAGATGGATCTCCCTCTTGTACTCAAGGGCCTTTTCACTCAGCTGCCTGAGTGTGAAGATTAGGTCTTGAGTACTCCGGTTTGCTCGGAATCCGCACTGGACTTCATTCAATTGTGGCTCAGCTAGGCATCGGAGTCTCTGCTCTGGGATTCTAGAGTAGATTTTACCAGGGACGCTGAGAAGGGATATGCCTCTGTGGTTTCCACATTGTCGATTGTCACCCTTTTTGAAAATCGGTGTTATGATGGCAATCTCCCAATCCTTTGGTATGGCCTTGTTGCACCATGCTGCCTGTAGGACCCTTAGGAGTAATAGGTCGCCTGATGCTCCCATGTACTTAACCATTTCTGGTGTTATACCATCATGCCCTGCTGCTTTGCCCATCTTGATTTTCTCCAGTGCTGCCTTCAGTTCTTCCATCTTTATGTCATCTTCACCACCATTGGTTTTCTCTTCTGTGCTAGTGGTTATCATTTCTGTTGCTTGACCTTGCTCACCATCAAGGAGTTCTGAGAAATATTCTTTCCATCTTTCCATTACCTCCTTTGGGGCAGTAAGCAATTTGCCTTGCTTGTCCTTTATAAATTTGAGAGGGCATTGTTTTTCCTTCCTCATATTCTTTAGGGTCTTATAGAACAATTTCTGGTTTTCTTGTGCATCTTTTTCTAGCTTTTCTCCAAATTCTTCCCAGGACTTCTGTTTTGCTGCTAGCACCTTGTACTTTGCTTCTGTTCTGAGTGTCACATATTCTCTATATTTCTCCATTTGTCCTGTTGTGTTTTTAGCTCCTAAGTATTGTTTCCATGCCTAAATTTTCTACATTTAGTTCTATTTTGCAGTTTTTACAGGAATCTTTTATATTTTGTATGTGTTGGTCGTATTTCTTGCATTCCAGCAAGAAGTATTTAGTCGTAATAGTTTCAGAACATTCTTCACAGATGGCAGAGAGGATAGTAGCCATATAATTTATTTACAGTTTACAGGCCTCGGGTTTCCCCTTCATTTTTGTTTATATGTTTTCACAGATGGGTTCCTTTATTCTAAAGTAGCCGGTTCCTGATCTAAGTGGGTGTAGTTTGTTTATTTACTGGTATTTTTATTCGTCTTGTATTTGACATTTTTTTATTTCGTTTTTTTTTAAAGTAGCGATTCGCTCCCGTGGCTAGGCGGGGGTTGTCGTTCGGAAGGTCCTGGTTCTATTCCCGGTAAGCACATTATTTTTCATTTGTCTAGTTCTATTTCTTTATTTATCACTGAGTGCCTGATAACATACCTTTGTGTATTGTTTGTTTATTTATTTACTGTTTTTAGGCCTCGGGTTTCCTTTCCTTTTTTCTTTAAGAACAAAAGCACAGTATACTTAATGAGACATTGCTTATCCTAGAGTTATTGGTCCGAAAAATACGTATAAGTGAGTGAAGGAGAACAAACACAGCAATGAGTTGGAACTGCTAGGAAAAACCGATTAACTCACAAAACACTCACTTCGCGTAAAGACAAAACATCGCGCACTACAAAATAGAGAAAACCATAGCCTTATAACTTGCGTAACAACAATAAATAAACGGTTTGAAAGAGGGACAAGATAATCATATCTAAAGGAAATAAGAATATACAAGTAGACTAATGCAGCTATATCAATATCATAGAGACTTGGGAAAGTATATGGATGATCGTAAAGAGGTCAATGTAACACTACAAAGCAAAAATCAAGAATCTCTTAACTCAAATATCAATCAGTCCCTACTTGATGGACTCATGAACAAACATCGGAAGAACAAAAACAATCCAGAAAATAAACAATTAAGCGTAAAAGCCTCAGAATATTCATAAAAATTTGGTTTAACAAAAAGCATAGAGTCCTCAATAGTCAGACTTTCCTCATCATTCCATAGGAGGTATGAGAAGCGTGTTAGAGACTATTCACAATACTAGATTGAGCTATTTCGGAGAGGCGGTTTGGTAAACCCATTTTCCCCTCCTGGCTGTCCTTTACCTTTCCCTAAACCAAAAAATCTTGAAGATTTCAGGGTATCCATTTACAAGCTGGGTAAGACAATAGCGCGTGAGACACCACACCACGTTTCTAACCCGCTACCTTTGCCGTGCGAGAAGCCTGCACTCTAACCACGGACGCTCCTCATAAATGTTAGGTGGTTTTGTATAAAATAAAAGTAAGGAATCAACAACAGGAAACAGACAGATGCTTAACAACCTACGATGCATAGTAAGGCAGGCAAAAAATAAAAAAAAAAAAGACATCAACATCAGAACAGAATGAATTTAGGCATGGGAATAGAAACAGCCATGTTTTTAGACATTAAAATCAACATCTGGTGACAGGTCCGCTACGACAATACAGCACACGCAACAAATATTATGATTATAACTGAGCATGTGTGATTTTCTGTGCTTATCTCATGGGTGCGGAGATATTGCCTCGGAGAGGGTCTTACAGAGAAGGATAATGTCTGAAAATTGGTCCTCTTTTTACACGCAACATGCGCCTAAGTGGAAAAATTCACCCGATTTATTTTGGATTCTTGGGTAAAAAAATGCGACTGCAAATACCATCATCCAACCAAAGCACCTAGCTTAACTCGGAGCAAAGCAAGGAGGACCATTTTTTTTTTTTTTGCAACACCATTCAATATCTGGCGGACGCTAGGGTTTGGGTTGGCCCACGTTCCTCAGGGGGGACCCTGAATGCCATCACAAGAACAGCTATGCTATGGACCCCCGAGGGAAAGCGAAAGAGAGGCCGACCAAAAACAACTTGGCGGAGAACTGTGGAAGCTGAGATGCAAAGAATGAACCACAGTTTTGGCACTGTACGAAGGATACTACACGACAGAGCAAAGTGGGAATCATTTGTTGCTGCCCTACAAGACGCCACAGGCGTGATGGCCGCTTACTGCTTTTGACGGTTGTGCGTGTTAATGGACCAAGAAGAAGAAGAAAGACAGTAGCGTGACACCACCACGTTTCTAACCCGCTACCTTTGCCGCGAGAAGCCTGCCTCTAAACGGCCTCTCATAAATGGTGTGTTTGTCTGAAAAAAAAAGGTATTGGTAAGTGGTATGATCAAGATCACTAACGTTGAACTGATGACAAGAACCAGACAAGTGTCAGAATAACCAGATATGAGAATAAAGACGCTGAAGATAGATATGGAAACACCTGAACAAACTTTGCTGATAGCTTTACCAGGCAGTCCCTTGTTCTGAAATCCCCACGGTAAAGAGGTGGGGGGGGGGGGAAACCAAGGAATACAACGGAGAGAGAACTGGAGATGGACAGGGGAAAGGCCTTGAGCTGAATGCACGTGACAAGAAGACTTGGTATAAAAGATATGTCTTTAGACGGAGTTTAAAAGTGGGATGGTTATGACCATGAAACGACTTAACAAACTTACATTCACACGTTTAAGAAAACACAGTTTTTAATTTGGAATGCAGAAAGTATAAATGATACCGTTGTAGCGTTGCGTAGGCATAATTGGTGGTTCTTTTCAGTATTAAATAAAATAGGTACAAACAAGGGGGACCAGGTGGGGGGGGGGGTCTGTGTTTGAAGAGATGAGTGTAACGTCCGCGTCGGGGAGATTGGATTATCGTGACCAAACACAAAAAAATAGAGGAAATTGGGGGGGGGTTAAAATGACAAAAAACATCTGCATGACATTTTTATATGGACGCACCTAGCTATGTCTCTAGCGTCATGAATTAGACTCCGAGATAGTCTCTCTGATGGTCAAACGTTTCAGCTCCGCTAATAGTAGAGACCTATATTTGCGGTAACACATCTCTTATTAAATCTAACTCAACTTGGTCACTGCTTACTAGTTAATAAATTTTCCACGTTATCTGATTATCTCAGTCCACATGTCCTCACAATTTCCCCTCGTCTATCAATTGTGGTTTCTCTTCTCTCGTTTCAACAGTGCCCCTGATGGTCCTAAATGAGTAATCGTCTTGAATTACATCACCTCCGCTGTGCTGACAAGTTTGTCAACCTCAAAGATTAGGCCAAGGTGTGTTTTCCTGACAACGGTCCCACCTTTGGTATGATAACGCGCCAACCTGGGGCCAAAAAAATAAACACCGGTAGACTGGAATCCAGACTAAAGTAATTACCTTTCGTCTAAAATTAAAACACCTTCTGCCATCTCGGTCCACGTTTGTAGATCTGATCAGTAGCACTTAATAATTATATATTATTGATTAACACAATAATAACAATTAGATGTAGGCGTCAATGCATACATATTGAGAGAGAACTGTAAAGACAGCACAAACAAAGCTTGACGGGAAATTACAGTACAAGTTGCCTATTAAAAACAACAATGGAAAACTGCTCAGCAATAATACAAGACAAAGGTGTTGCAGGGGGAAGGACAGTGAACAGGAATAATTTGTTGAGGGGGACCTTCTTCACAAATAGGAACCCAGCATTCACAAATTCCCTCTGTGACATCCATGCAAGCCAGATGAATAAAGCCTAGTACAAATGAGAACAGTGGAGTAAAGACCCAAAACGAAGGATAGAAATAAAGAAATGCCAGTAAAGCTTCTAAGAGATGGGCTAAAAAGCATCATGGGGGCCAGAGGGGCCCCTACAAGAGAAGATGGCCTATGCCAAAAGCAGGATTTCGAACGATGGGCTTTACAGGAGTATGTTATATAAATTTATCTTGGTTGAAGGTCTGGAAATAGGAAGGAGATAACCAGGCCCAATAAGTGGAAGGGAATGGATATTATCTGGTCCAAATTATGCCTGAAGAATCGGGAAATATTTACAAAAGTGCAACCAAAATTATAGAGGAATAAATTGCTTAGCTTTCCCAGTGGACCAGGAAAAAATGTTAATTAAACAGGGGATTATCCTCGAAGAGATTAAAAGAAATTACTTAAGGACAAAGAAAAAACTAAGAGTTGACACAAGCAGGTTTTTGCGACAAAACCAACAGGGGAGATCCTGGTTCACCAGACCCACAGGAAATAGCCACCACTTTGAGAATTAATTAGTTTGAACAAAGTCCTGGAATGGTATTTCACCACTATTACATCGAATTTGAGGACTACGAACAAGGCACATTTTGGGGACTAGAGTAGGGTCAGAGATTCACTTTTGGAAATTGATTGAGCAGCATTTATGGAGTTCCCCTGAAGAATCATTTAGATTTAATTAAATAGAAATACATATGAGAAGAAACATGGACATGCAGAGTCTCTTCATAGGAAGAGACAGCTTTTCAACAAAACCTGTATTAGGGATAAGAACAGGAGTGGCGACAGGGAGCTGCCAACCGATTCTTGTCCTGCCATATTTTTTTCTTACTAGCAATAGACTGGGTTTATGAAGGCGAACTTAATGCGTGTGCCTTATGACTTTTTGACGTCAACATTAAATGGCATTTCCCTAGTGGACTCTGACAAGCAGTTGGATGATCGTGGAATTTTGCTAGATACTTTAGGCATCCTTCTCATCTGTCCCCCTAAAATCGTGCACATTCGGAAGACAAGAGCTGGACGGTGATAGGATCACGACAAACTAATCTAAAAGCACATATTCAACGGGGCAAATTGAAAACACACGTCATCATCTGGTTTGAGGGCCACTCCCTCTATGGTGACTGTGTGGTATGCTCTCACCACCCCCGTTCCACCCATCACTCCCTACCTCGATCGTAAGCGTCAAAAACCACATAGTGCGCATTAATCGCAATATAGAAAACTTCCTTGTTGATATTCTTTTACTCAATCCGTTCTGGCCTACCCACATAGACATCACGCTGGGTCTGTTTAACTCACACCATCCACACCCAATCCTTCCATCATGGGAGCGCCATTCCATAGACACAGCCAACTTAAGATGTACATAAACACTATAAGTTACATCATCTACGGTACCATACCTACTCCAAGAACCCCACAAGAACGACTATCAAGACTATGGCTGCATAGCAATTCATAAGGTTACAAATGGGGGGCGGGGAGGGGGAAACAATGTCGCACACATTCTCAACTCACGTAACCACCCGACATTCACCAATATGACATAACACATATTAAACTCTTTCACCTCTAAAAACTATCTAAGATATGTGAGTATCAGGAGATGGTAGTTACAAAAAGTATCACGATCAATAGATTCATCGGATATAGACATATTCCTTACTGAACTGCCGACTCACAACACAGTGGTACCCTTTACACCATTACTTTGTCACCCATCAAAAAACGCCAAAGAACTGCGACAACATCGCCTTTCCAAAAGTCTACAGAATACGATTAACCAAAAAAATATGGGGGCTTATCATAGGCTAAAGAGAAAATTAAGATAGGAACCATCAAACCTGAACTACTTATGAAAACCCTCCGGAAAAAACATGACTATCACCAACTCTGGCGTATTCTAAACCCACCATATGTAAGCAATGCAATGTGACTATATCCTCACTTCCCAGCAGATATAAGATATAATATGCGCGACAGTACGTAATTAGTATGAGCATGTTTATGAACATTGTTTAACTAACGTCACTACCCGAGATTCGAAAGAAATACCACACACATCCCACTAATTAATTAGATGAGAAGACAACCTAACACGTAACCCCTTGTCGACCTTTCTGAAACACACTGTAAATTCTGTAAAAAATACTCAGCACACCATCCATGATAAAGAACACATCCCCCTAATACACAACATGTGGTCATCTATGCGTAAGTTAACATAGATCAGACTTTTTCACCCAATTGCAGATGATAAACTCGTACCCCAATTCTGGTGGTTCAATATCATAAATATAGAGCTTATTTCTGTCTTAATCTGCCCGCTCTATATAGGTAGATGACGAGCTGTGTCATTAAGACATTATCACTATTGGGCACCCGCAAAGAACTAATAGCGCACCCGTCGACCGAGGGTGATTAGATACAGACACAAAACAATTTCACCACATAGGTAACAGATAGCTGCTTGTTGAGTAAATTTAAGCACAATTCAGTAACACAGTCAAGGCAACCCATAGGACACACCATCATTCTTCAGTAGAAAAGCAACCCATGTGCACCTATACGGTGCCCACATTGGTTTGTCTGGCCACGTTTAAAAGAAACATATTAATACAATTCAGGGATGAAAATATCAGAGAAATATTCTTGAAAAGCCCCTGAGGCCATACACCCTCACGAAAGTTAACAAGGAACTTGCACAGTTGGGTGATCGCAGCCTGCCACTCACAATAAACTAAGTGCATTATAAGGTAAAATTGTACAATGGTGTCACTAAGGCGGCCGCCATCTTTAATCAATAAGAAAACGATACTGCGATAGAATAATTTCCTTGACATTCCCATGTCTACCACAGCATCCTAGGAGTCCTAGAATTGGCTCAACACCCCCACCCGTAACACCTATAACCTACCCCCCAGGATGAGCTCGGGATCGATCGATATAGCAAATTATTGACATTTTTACATGGGTCATATGGGTAACTTTGCTAGAACTTCACAATCTATCGGAAATACAGGATACGTCTTTATATCTCTCTTTTTCTCAACATTCCATAGGATGACAATACCTGATCTCTCTCTAAGTAATCCACAGAATTCTGTCTCGTCCCCATTTTTTGTTTGCCAGATCACACTTTCCTTTTATTCATTTCCGGGAACACCACTAATTGAAGATGGTATCCTCGCCCACTGTAATAAGAAAGCATAAGGTTCTCCCCGGATTATTTTGAGCAAGAGCTACCAATATTTGTAGGTATCAGAGATACTTTCTAACGTCGAACTGAGAATGCGTTGACGTTCACCCACCCTTACTTAGAGCCCTGAGCGCAAGAGACAACCATCAGTTGCCAAACTTCTGTCGAGGGATATGACTAACCTGGTGGCAGTCAAAGAGTTGGAGTGTTTATAAATCATAAATTTTGCAGCTTGCTGACCACTAAGTCGATGCTTTATGTAAACCTCCAGCTGTAAATAGGTTAGGAACTAGAAATTTCATGTTTACACCAGTTGTGGAATCCAATGTGCTCTTAGTCATCCATATTATAGTGGTTATGTCTGTTGAGGGGGGGGGGGTGGAATATCCGAAAATGAGCAATGAGAATATGTCCCAAGAGATCCGTCTCAGACAACGATCCATCTAAACAGTATTAATATAAAAAATGTACACCCTAGCAAAGTTACCCAACCTTTCGACATAAGAGTGCGAACCTGCGCACTCTCTACCATATGATGCTCGATTTACTGTCAATTCCTACCTGCCCCCGCATCCATGAATCGTTGATCATTTGCGAAGGATGTTTGTTCTTGCGATTAACAAAAATTATTCTCTGCAAAGACACAGTATATTCCGAGTCGCAAGCAAGCGTATGTAGAATGTACCGTTAAAGAAAAGTAGATGCGAGGAAAATTACCAATCACAACACACCCATCGACTCTATAGCGACATCTTCCCATTTAATTCTCCAAAAACCTTCAATAAAAATCCTACCCCGGCCAATGAAAACAAACCTTGTGCCATCCCCTTTTAAGAGAAAACAAGAAATTGAGATCCACCAATATACAACCTCCGCCCACAATGTACAAAATCCTTCAACAAGCGGCCTGTACTGATAAGATATTACATTCAATCCAAATGAGGTACAACAAACACTAAGTGCTCATGTTGACTTCAATCTAGTCCACGGAAAATGAATGGAGAATAACTTCGTACGCATGACATCACCTTGTGCAAATTCAGGCCCGAGAACACACCGAACCAAACACATAGTTAATCCGACTGCCTCAGGCTACATAAACACCCATTTTCCGACGAATGTCTGTCACTGTACCTGGTTTCCTAATGTAAAAATGCATAGCTATATAATTATGTATCTGCAGTTATATACATATATTCTAGATGGATTCTTTAAAAATTTGCCTTCTATCTTTGGGATAAGCGTGTTATTATACAGAGGATAGGCTTGTAGAGCTGAACACATAATATAATTGCTATGATACGTAAAGAACAGCAATGTCGTAACACGGAGGTCGCAATAAGGTCCACGTCCGTTAATTCACAATTGGGATATAGAGAGGCCTGCAACAATGTCCTAATAGACTTAGTAAGCGGACTGGGTATTTGGATATAAACATCTCCAATACAGCCAAGAAACCCACAGTCCTCCCTAAATATAAAACAACAAGACCCCAACATCTCACTATCGTAGTGGTGAATTCTTAATCTGGAGTCAAAAAAACATACTGAATTGCTTAGCTACTTATTATTGTCTTCAGTCTTAGCTTTTTATTATCGGCAGCTTATTCGCCTACTCGGAGCCCCACCTAACTGCCTGCAAACTCGAACTCAGCAAAGTACCATGTGTTCGCACAAACCATAATTTATTTCTACAGTGTTGCCACCATTATGGTAATAGCCGGTCAAGAAGGAACCGCCTGACATTCACCGAGGTTCTATAAAAATAATAATATGACGGAGCACAACACACGGCCGGCCAGCTCCAGCTCTGTAGCTCGCACCACTAAAGTTCCCTACAACCTGTTGAAAGAAAAAAGGACAATGTAACATAGAACCAGGTAAGAGAACAAATGATTTTGTTCAAGTTGTGTCACGCGAGTATATATGTAAGTTTCGGTGCTTCCGGATTTATTAATAGGTCATGGCTCCCTTAGTAGTAAATAATTCGAACTCTGACCTGGCTGAAAGTCTTTTGGCAACTTTAAGTAATTTTATAATAAACACTTTGCCAGCCTCGTGTCCCAAATGACTGCAGTGCGACGATTGAGTCTCCAGGTGGTTATAAACACAACATCTAATGAAAACACCCTGAATGACGGCAACATTAACTTCTTGAATTTATTACAATTTATAAAATTCACAAGCAACGCAATTCCTTAGGAGTGTCGGCGGATTCTATAATTAAAAGCTCTATTAAAGATTAGCGAGCATGTCTGATTTACACTTCAGCTTTCTTTGAAATAAATATTACCATACACTCTATTATATAAAAATTACTTCGATTTTCTAGCGCATTCATTTCGTTCTATTATGATTTAAACAGAATGAGCAAACATCTAATTTGAGTTAGATGTGTTTAATTTTAATAATTTCAAATTAACGTTTGCTCCCCGATTAGAATATGAAATGGTTTATGGTACCTTCTAATTATTTCTGTGAAGTATGCCTAGTCGTCTACTACACGTGCCTTTCCTTCTCGCCATATCTTGAATATAGTAACAGCGTAATCTTCGATATCTAGTAATCCTACCCATTGGATTAAGCATGTTAACACATTCATATATAGTTGACCAAACTGTCTTACCCCAAATAGGGCTTGAGTTTGTAGCTATTCTTTCCTTTGGACATCACCAACGATTTGATCCGCAGGTATTCGTCAAAACGACTCATGGCCGATAGAAGATATATATATATGCTTTGCCTTGGTAAGAGGGTGAGGGAGGAACAGCATGTTATGCTGGCAGGAGTTTTGTCCCTGTGTTTTAGTTGGAGTGGAATAAAGCAACCTACTCATTTCAACACTATGCATTTGTCAACCAAACTGCGTACACTGATGCATGTCTGCTGCTTGCCTCCTGCGGTAGAACAATTCTAGGTAATGTGCTCTGTGTGGTACGGCCTTAGTTTCATTCCAGAGCGCTGAATACAACAGCGTGTAGTGACTTACTAGCGACCATGCCATGTACATAAAAATAACAAAAGGTGAGGAACTTTTCAATACTCAGGCAGGGGAGATAACTTTTTTTCATCACGATGTGGGGGTCAATTGATGTAAACAAGGAAGACAATTGAGATGTTATTGGAGATACATTACTTACCCTCCTATGAGGATACCGTTAAGACCCCCTGGTATTTTAAGGTTTTGCGACATACCGCTCTAAATCTATAATTAACAACATATATTGTTCAGGAGAGTGATTCTACTGACCCCATTTCCGGGTTACAAATTCAGAGATACGTACTAGGCGGACCTGCTGCATACCGCCACCACCCGGCCCCTAAAGAGTCAGTAGTCTGAACTCTCAGAGTTATTGATGAACGCTTCTGACTTCAGCTTTACTAGCAGGTGCTAAGAACTTTGAATGAAAGAAACATAGGACAACGTGCACGAGGTGGACCTACTCAGAGTAGTATTCGAGAAGACGACGATTGGCGATGGATAGGGACATACGCTGAGGTAAACCCTGCGTCTTTTATGGCTATTTCCCGAAGGCAGCTCCTTTCGCTTTTCTGGAACCCCCCATGGAAAGAGACGGCAGATGGTGATAGACCACATAAGTCCACCATCCGACGAAGAGCACTTCATTGCAAAGCCAGAGTTTATTCAATATTGATGAGACAAAATGAGAGAGAATAACTAATTGATGATGAGCATTGGCACGTGCACTATTCCGGGACAGCTACTTGGCATGTGCTCTGAGGTTGTAAGTAGCGAGCTGCAATAAATCATTAGCCCACTTAGTGCAAAGTCACTGAGGTGCGTCTTTAACTGTAACTCTTGCAACTGGCGAAGATCTATACCAATGGTTTGAGAGCCCATGTCACCAATATTGAAAACTGAGCGACTTCTATTTCCACGATCACTATAATGAACTAAAAAACAAGTTCCTTGGACCGCGGCATCAACGTCTCGATGATAATTATAAAGGCAAGCACTATATTTGTAACAACTTCAACCACCACAAAACATAAAGTCCCCTGACATACTCTGTTGATCCTCAAGTGCCGCCGCATGCTAAAGTGAGATCCCGGTGGAATGAGTTCAGGCAAACGAGGAAAGTTACAACAAATGTTCCAGCGTCCCACGAATTGTAATCTGGTTGCTGGGTAACAAGAAGTACAAAATCCCCTCACCCGCTACCTCCACCTTATATAACCACACTCACCGCAACACAAAAATCACAGCATATGCCGAGACTAAGTATATCCACCAACACACCTAACAAAACAAACTTGCATTGCCACATAACAAATACCAACCATTGCCCACTCCTCATCCCAAACTACCGATAAAAAAACATGACCACGAAACCTATCAAAACCACCCTCAAAGTACAAACACTACCCCCATCTTCCTATCCACACGCTGATCAACACCCCACAACTTTCAACCCCCTCAAGGGGGGGGAACACATCAATTTACCGTTCTTGGGTACCCCCCACATCACCAATAACACCCCCAAATAAATCAATGATCTATACCACCCACTGACAGAGAGACCAACCAACAAAATAAGACCTCTCCCATCCCCTTCCCTCCCCAACACCCCCCACTCCATATACAGCCCCACCACCCCTCAACCACCCTTTCCACTTCACCACCCATATACCCCAATAAAGTCATCTAAAGGCGAAACGCGTCGGATGGTTGTCGGGGGGCTACAATATAGAAACACTACAAAAATTATACTAACCCTATCAAACTTAGAAATAATCCAGAGAAGTTAAGCAAGTACATTGCGTATATAATGAATAATCTTTTACTCCGTCGAAATATTCCAGCTTATTCTACATCTTCGGATAGTCAACTCACTTACATGCATACCCGCAATACGCTAAGCATCCATGGCTATAAAAAATCAGTAGGTGGAATGTGAACACTCTGTCTGTGAGGCAACTTAAGCGCTTCATAGACTCTTGAAATCATCCCACACCCACACTTCCAGAACAGTTTTATATCCTCTTCACCTTGATACATTATTCTGGTCTAGTGAACGCCACATTAACACACATAAGACAGGTTAAAGTAATTTTTTCCCTAAATTTATGACATTATAACAGAAATACACTTGAGCACCATATTATAAACATCTCGAATGTCAGCAATCCAAGGATCTTCTAACAATAGACCACCATGATAGGTGCAGTGTGTCTCATATAAAGATTTTAATTATTGACCTGTTACAGGTATTCACCCTAGGATAGCCCAGAACGCTAGTAGCACAGTATTTGTAAGCATCTGTCATAGTTGGACGACTCTCAGCCCCTTTAGGATGCACGAATGATGGACCGACTGCCAATATGTAACCACTCCTTACTACCCTATGCTTAGAGTGATTCGATATTGATCGTGAATGCTCGTATCCTGCTCTAAATCCAAGCCAAAGCTGGAAGCTAATGTACTATCCCTATGCGAGCCCGTTTCGTAATGGCAGAAAAGCCACATAAGAAAGCCTAGTATCTACAGTGTAGTTAATTTATACGCAAGCATCTCCGGTCAAAATTCTCGGTGAATTGGCGACCGGCACAATAAAGGAACGCGAGAATCGCTTCACCAGCCCATTTGGTAGTTATTTAAACACAATTGTGACAAAACACCCTTTTACCTTTAATGACTAACAATTACTTTTATTTATTAATGTGTGCTTTAAAACCCTACCTAATTAAACCTACAATTGTTACCCTACTTGGATGCCGTCACGTGGAGTCCCCTTTTGCACGTGATCTCTTCCTCTAACATCCCCACCCCTATCCCACCCCCCTACCTCTACATACTATAGTTTGACAGGCTGCATTAATCCTAACATCACCCCCATTCAAACAGGGGGGGGGGGGTGATTACGACGGCCACATGTAAACAACAGAGCATATACACCAAATACAATAAGACCTCACTACGAAGGGCAGGTAACCAATAGTAAATACTCCTCATCTTACAATATAGAATTGATAGTCTCAACTTCCGCCCACCCGCGGCTCCTTTTAGTAGCAATCACACTTAATTGGCTAGAATACTAACTACGTTAACAACTATCTACTCGCGTCTACACTGTAATGTGGGACCTGAGAAGCATGCACAGGTACTCGGAATAAAACTACCAAATCTAAAAGCCAGCTGCAAACAAATAACAAAAAGACCTGATTGGCAGCAGCGTGTAACACCTGGAAGTGCAACTCAGATAAGCTCATACTAGCCAACTACGGAAATTCCACCCTGTTTTCAGTACCGAATCTTCTATCCTTCCTCGTTCGCGACAATAGTGCCGGCGACGGAACAAAGGCGACAAATCTGGCCCGGCCGATGGCCCATCCGTTCCGAAGCCGTGGTCGGTGTTTCCCGTCACGGATAGAATATAGTTTATACGAGTCTTCCGTAACCCATCATTCAAGCATCCGTCCGTAGCATTGCGCAGGAACAACAAACAGGACTCACACTTCAGTCACCATTCGGTCTACAAACTAAGCCGGAGATCTACGTTATATTTCTTAATTAATCAGGACACGCGCCATCTTTTCTTGGGACCCAGAGGTTTGCCCTTCCCCAATTCCTACAGATCCGTACTCGCGACCAGGCCGAACACAGAGCCAGACTGCACTGCTGGCAGACTGTTGTCGCGACCCCCACGAGGAGGTGGGGAGTAAAGCGTCCAAGAAATTACCGAGTTACCAAAACATATTAACTCTGCCCCTGAGAGGCCAAAAACACATAACGTCCGCATTCAAGCTAGGGATCTACTGAGCTGCCATTCTCGGTATTGCTGCATCTTTTGTTCCCACGGACATTACCCGAAACTACCCAAGCCATATGCCACAACATCACAATGTGTGTTTTATGCGCCCCACCACAGTAGCCTTTTTTGTTTTGCGTTAATAACAGATTGAAAGAAGGCACGCCGTTGACAAACTTGAGGATTATGTAAGATCGTTGTGGTATTTTGGAGTTTCCCGGCCTAAAAATTCATATGTAGAAATTATACCCTATAAAACTCCTTGTCCACTCAAACCACAATTTTATTGCGTCATGAGAATCGGCTATAAGATCATTAAATGGCCAAGCCGACCGTAACAAATTCCAACACCACCAACCCCCGACCCCACCAGCCAGCCAAGTGAAACATATTTCACAAACATCCCTCAGGATGTGCGTTGCTTTTGTCGTCTTCATTCTACAACTTCAAATTATCGTGCTCAAGAACAAGCTAGCGCGAGGGCGTTACAGTGAGGTTCAATATGTCTTCTCCGAAGCGATTAGTCGATCAGCACTGCAGACATCTGTGCTTTTGTTGCGGTACGAAGACCTATGATCTAGATCAAGTCCTACAAAGATAGGATGAGAGAGAATCTTTATTGCTTTTCATACCTAGGTGTTACTATATATGTATTAGGGGAATAGGAGTGATCACTTCATATCCAGTGGATCCCAATATAACACACAAACATCCCCCCCATGATCCCAACCCCAGCAAACCTCTGCACTAACGAAACCTATCAGCAAAACCATACGGGGTCCCATCCTCTTAACTCGCAAACCCACTTGCACCTGACCATGCCCAGCAAACTGTCCAGACGATCACCAGAGCCTAAAAACAACCCGCACCTTTATATCAAAATCTCAACTCATACTTACAACAATAACCACAGGCGTGTTCGATTACCCACCCTCACAGTCCAGCCCAGTATAGCAAGCATAATCCACTATCCCACACCACACACAATTGATGATCCGAGCCTACCACCAATAAGTGAACACGAATGCATCTAAATCCAATAACCCCTGAAATACCCCCACCCAAATCCTAATCAAAAGCCTCACACCACAGAAAACATGTACATGCCTCCTTGTGACATCGAAAATGTATACTCATTTCCACTAGCCATCCACTGAGGATTGTATCTTGCGTGTTACCTCTCCAAGACATTCCGCATAAGGAAACGGATTTTGCGGTATTCATACAAGGGTAAACCCAATAGTAAGAAGTATTGAGACAAAAAATATCACAAGGGCATTCACTAGCTAGGGTTTCTACAGCATGTGCCTATTAGCTATTCTAAATTGGTAGCCCGTCTATTGCACCCATCACCCTTCTCTCAAATGTATCGCCTTTCATGTGACTTTATTCAGAAAACACTAAAGGCGCTTGCCCTAACACTGCCTCACACAAAAGTCACTAAACTTTCACCAACCCTCAATCCCAACCAAATCCTCCCCGAATATATCACGATCTTCATATACAACCCATGGGTATCTTCACACCTCAGGGACGCGGACTTGAGCGTATAATCAACGCCGAGGCAATTTATTCACCTCGCTTAATCACTGTTCAAACAAAGGATGATAAAATATTCCAAATAATCAACTCCACTACCGAAAGCTACTTACTGCATGAGGTCGAAGCTAAAGCACGCGGAAGTTTCGACCTCTCATATTTATGAGCATGTTCAATCTCACTCAGAAGAGCGCCAATTTTGGAAGCATCAAAATTCCATATTTTAACTAAGCTGATTTGAGCATATACAGCTAGAAATCTCCACCTTAACTCCAAAGCCATATTTTATGAATCAAGGATACACACTCAAGGTGTTGATCTACATACCAAGGAATATCATTTCGTGTAAGAAGTGCAGTATCTAGCCAGTGGCCTTATCATGGATTTAGACGCAGCCCTTTTCGTTTGGACAACCAGTCAACGATTTGTCAACTGCTACACAGAGATAGCTGCCAAACAATTGAAGGACTGTAATACTATCGACAAAGTTGCGTAGAATTTTACACAAAAAAGCTTTCATCAGGTACGGACCTCCTCGGTCTTGGAGATAAGCCACACATGACTATACTCATTCACCTAATTCTGGAACAGATCTACGCAACATGTGTATCATCATACATGGACAAGCAATTAAGAGAAACCATGACAGTTTGTAGCGTGATGTAAACTACAAATGCCTTTTATCGATAGAAAGAAGGGAAAGAATTGCAATCTAACCAATCAAAGCACCCCCGCAGCACGCTTTCAACCGAACCGGTTTTATAATGGCGATCTGCAGAGGAAGGGAAACGTTTGTTTAGTATACAATGGATCTTGTATGTCGTACAAGTTGAAGGTGCGAAAAGATGCAATGGTGCGACAGAAAGTAATGACTAGGTGATTGTCGTTGTTTGAGGGATAAGACCAGCGTATATGTCATTCCAAAATTTATAGTTGTTGTGTGCATTCCCTTTGGAGAAAATTGAAGATTATAGGCGCCCACGCATGATGAAAAATACTGCTGTGTCGCTCTGGTCTTTCAAAATTTGCGGTGGTATAAATCGAAATCGGACTCGAAAAAAAGGAAAACTGTTCAAATACGAAAATATAGCAGAAGTTTCTGTAAAGTAAAAGTGAGATATAGATAAAGTCCATTGGATAACTGGTATTGTGACAAAGCATGAAGAACGTATTTCTGAGACCAAACTACAAAACAACTGCGCTATGAGACTGCCTCGCAAAACACAAAAATACAACAGTCTGATAAACTGTGGACGGGGTATTGCTCCCTCCGATACGCCCGCGCTCTCATATAAAAGATTGCCAGCAGCTAACTATTCAAAACTTTACACACCCACAGCAAAGACAATATAGACAGAAGAGACGCATTGCCAGGCTTAAAACCTTTACCATCTGTTTGCCGTGCAACGACTCTACAAACACCAAATCGCACTGAGTCTGTGAGCTGTACTCTTCGCATCTATGCGAAAGAGGGCGATGTAAAATTTATGAGCGCTAATCTAATTTGTTTACTTTTCTTGATTGCAGCTTATTTTCTAATAAAGCGTTATTTTCAGGATCTAGACCAGAGTACTGAACTGAGAAATTAAGTTGATGGATATGTGACTAAAGCGAATCGATGCTAATACCAACGATTATCAGGATTGTTATTTAGAGTGCGCGTTAATTAAAAGTTATTATACGGAATAATGAACTGGAACTCTAAGAATGTGAAGAAGGCAAAGGTAGCACATCATAATTTTGTATAAAATGTATTCAAGATTTTTATTCAGGTATTAATTTTAGACAATGATTTGCTCTAAAGATAGCATACCTGTCCTAGTCTACCGCTATCCTGATCAGAACAGATCCACTGTATCGTTCATATATATTCAAACATTCTGAACACTCTCAATTCATGGACACGTAGCTTATGGAACCTTAAGACCCAAAAGGTCAAAGCCTCTTGTCACATATGTATCTCTTCAGGTCCATTCGTGACATATCTCCAGTTAGCGGTCTAGAATGCATAAGATCAATATTGCTTCCTGGACCAACTCAGGAAGAACTACATATTGCCAATCTTTATTCGAGTATACCAGCCCCAATATTTCTTGGTGGCCTGGTTACAAGACCTATAACTGATAATAGCTGTGAAGTATTCACCCACAAGACATTCACAGGACTTAATGTTTAAATTTTCAGATAGTGAAAAATATCACAAACAAACCATTAATAGATGGTACCGTCAAGTAGACGTCATGCAATAAGAGGACCGCAGTCGCGACTCATAGTCTTGGCTGCCTGCGTCCCATGACCAGCGGAACCAGAAAAACGCTGGCTCGAGACCCGCACGTCGCCCACCTCCACGTGGTGGTCCTGGAAACAGTCTGCAGCTGTGCAGGGCTAGGCTGAGCGAGTGATGGATCGAAAATGGGAAAGGGCAAACCCGTTCCTAAAAAATCGCCGTGCAGACAGTCGGATGTGTCCGACCGAAAGGATGCAGTATCACAGCTACGTGTAAACAAACACAACGAAAACCACCTCACTTTTCAGGGCGAAACGAGAAAAATAAGACGAACGGAAACAACCATTGGTGCGTGTCACCAGCGAATTAAACTATTGTGCCGAACTGATGACAAACATGTTCAGATGGTTATTGCAAGAACATGTACATTTTATTTTTAAAGGAAATTTGAAAACGAACATTCTGTTTATTTTGAAATATGCAAGCAAGGACCTTTTGTCTAATTATCTAATTAGCAACTTCTAACTTTGACTATAATTGGTGTAATTAATCGTTTTATTCATGACCACTTTCATCATTTGGTCATCATTCTATTTTTCACAAGAAGGAAACCAAAGATAGATGGACGAGTACAATTGTAATATTCAGCAAAATTGTGTTTTTCTGACTTGTCATAAATTTATATTTGTTGCAATTTTGAGTTTTACTGAATTGTTGAATAACGTAAGGTAGTTTACTAGCGAAAGTGCACTTAGGCTGTACTCTTAATCTGATGTACTATCTTGTTGTACGAGACCCTTCACAGGAACATTCACAGCCGTGACTATCCTGTGATACCCAGTGCTCTACAATCGGTGTCCGCAAGTCAAAAGAGAGTAGTAGTACAGTGAATCCCATCTCACTGCAGCATCCCAGGCAATGAAGAGGCGCTGACAGCTTGGCAAAAAATTTGGAAAGCTACCTTAGCCTTATAAAGTTGTATTAGAAACAGATCAGGACCAAAATAGAAAGTAGAGCATAACCGGCCACACACAAAAAATGATACATTTTATCAGCGCTCTAGCAGAATGAACAAGTGGTAATCTCAGACTCCGCTTTGGCCACGAACATATGGGATACCACCTTTCAACAAGCCTAAAGAATATGAACTACCGATGACTGTGAGCGCGTAGAACGATAACATGATGCTAAACATCTGCTTCCAGGATGGTCCGACATAAGAGGAACAGAGATAGCTGATATGACGTCACCCGTACTCATTCCTGATAGAGTTATATGAGATAGAAACAGCCTCAAGCTGCCTAACTGCTTTCTTTGAACATACGTATTCAAGTTGCCGTCTAAGAGTGTACGAAGAAGACTCTGGTCTTGAGTTAGTGAAGGCAAAGGCAGCAAAGAAGTATCAACTAGTATTGGTCGCAGGCCCGGGGACCCTCAGTAAGCGTGTACTAGCTGTGGACCACATAAGTATTGGGAAGTGTGACGGTCGATGTGGAGATAGATTTTCACTCCTCTACGGCAGAACAGCTATGGGACTCCCTTCACTTTCCCTAGGGCCCTATGAACAACCTAAATCCGGCTCCTGCCCATCGATGAAAAATAAATGAAGATCAATGAAAAAAACCGTTACACTCACTGAAAATATATGCTAACAAAATGTCGATACTGAAGAAGGCGTTTGCGTTATCTTGCAACTGTAGATAAATGACCAACAATTTAATCTATTCATAATATATGATCTGATTATGTCTTCATGCAACCACATGGCTGTTTTCACACCAGTGTATTGTTCCATTGAAGACATGGTGGTACAGATTTAAACTGAATTACTGCTACATTCAAGAACAAGTAAGACTCAATATGACATACAAAACGCTAATGAGGGTGAAAAAGGGGGAAACAGTACTTGGATTTTTTTTCTTGTAATTTTTAAAAACATGGGGAATACAGAAAACCACTATGGCAAGAGTGATTGCAGTGCTTTGACTCAGGTTTCATGGAAGGGTGCAAACTAATGTCCTGTTCTCCAGCCCACCTCCAACCATCTGCATGTTCATTTTTGAGGGAATATTTGACAAGAAAGAAATTTAAGAAAAGACAACTTTCTAACCTACTTTTTTCGGCTCTAATGAGAAAAAAGTAACCAATGAAAGTTGGGTCCAGTTTGAGCAACTATTGCCGGCAATGAACCACCACCACCGAGTGGGCCTCCCGGAAATAGTGTTCGGAGTGGGGCTCTTCGCTTTAGATATGTATCCTTTTAATTCCTTTGTTCCTTTATTAACATCATAAATGGAGATACAAAAACAAATAGCCTTAAGCTGACCACTGCTCTATTTGAAAATATCAAGCGCGGACGTCTGAGAGTGTACGCAGAAGATAAGCGGGACAAGATTCTGGAGAAAGAATAAGAAAGGAGATAAAGAAAACATGGGGAATCTTGAACGGAAGGCATGGGACAGAGACAACATGGGAGATCTTTGAACAGGAAAGGCAATGGACAAGTGACTTGGTAATAAATTTAGTGAAGTGCCTATGCTCTTGTGGTGGGGGCTCAATGGTAATAATGAGGATAATTAAGTAGGCCTATGTAGTTTACATTTTTAATATAGAATTGTTGTATATTGATTATAGTTGTGAGACACCATTTATATCAGGATGGGCCCTACTTATTTTGTGCCGAGGACCCCCCTCAGTTCTATAGTTACGGCGTTTACGCAGCACTGGTTGGTCTGTGTCTCCCTCATGGATTTACATTTAGCACTTTCCTAAGAAAGTCAAGAACAATTATTTCAAGCTTCTTGTGGGCTTTTCGTCTAATAATTTCTTCTTCCTACATCAACTATGCCGAAAGAACGTTTGCCATGGAATTAAACATCACAGCTTTGTCCAACACGGATTATATTACACTGATATTCTGCACCTCCTGAAACATCGATTACTCCAGGTCTGATGTCGCTAGACCTAGAAAATCGAAAATGTTATCAGAGAAAGCACAAGACGAAATGCAAGACTGGACTCGATGCAAGCACGAACGACTACGAGACCAGGAAAAGCTGAAGATGTACACAGTCATACAAACTGTAAGTTCGGAAGAAACATAAATATTATTTTATTTGCTATTATCTTAACTGATAAATTTATCGTGCCGGATATAAATAGATGCACCTCTTGAGTTAGTCGAGGTTCTGTTTTCTTCGGCAGATTACGACTTTCGAATTTCAGCATCGATTTTAAGCTCCACCGTTAAATTCATCTCTGAGCAAGGTTGAGTTTTGTTTTCCTGTTTCTTGGCCGCTTTGTGGGAAAGTAATATTTAGATAACGTAGCTTTACTTTTTTTTTTGGTGAAAGTAGGCAATATGTCTGTTGAATGTAGTTATACTAATTGTGACAGTACGGACTGTTACGTCCGGATTTACACTAAGGTGCTGCCACTTAATTATAGTTACAGGGTACAGAATACTTAGCAGATTAACACTAAGTATTTGAACGTGTCCTAGTTAGTGTAATAACGAACAGTCAACAAATCCTATGAGTGACTTTAAATAAAGGTTACGAGAAATGCCGTCATCGAAATTGGGGTAGGAATGGCCACAGTAGTTAGGGACGGAAGTGATGGTTTGAGATGCAGGGGTTTAAGTGATGTAGGTTTTAGGGCCACGAGCATGATGCGTGTGCAGAGTGTATTTTCGGGTTTGGGCTGGGTGGGACATTTGTAAAGTTCGGTGGATGTGTGTTTCTTTCTTCTGGGTTTGACTGGTTTGTATACAGGTACCAACAGATGCACATGTGATTTTATGATACTATTATGAAGAGTTGTCAGAGCGTGCAGACACTTAATCAAGGTGTTTGAATCCTATTTAAATCCCAAGCTTGTGAATTGATAGTTTCCTGATAAGTCAGTAGGAAGTGTCGTTTGTTTACATCAGGTATTGAGAAAAAATGTTACCCATATTTTTCGACGATCATCGCGGGCACTAAACAATAACACAATTAACGATCCTCCAAAAGAATCACCTGGGGTTAAATTCCATTCTGTAATCACCATCTCCCCCAGTCCCCCCTTCCCCCCCCCATTCTCCCCCCCCCCCCCCCCCCCCCCCCCACCCCCCCCCCGTGCCCCACCCCCCCCCCCCCACCCCTAGACTTGATTTTGTCACCGTGACCAAGCCGGTCACAGATCTAACTTGTTTTGTGCCGTTGCCCGTCCACTCCCCACGGCCAATAAATTGATTTGGTTGAGCCCGTGACAGCTACGTAACTCTGCCTCTTTACGATTGGATTCAGCTACTTGATTTGATGCCCGTGGAACCAGCTCCTAACTGTTTTTTTATGATGGATTCACCCATTCAACACTAGACATCAAGTATTTTGTTGCAAAAGAAAACCCCCTGCATCAAACACACAACTGTCATCAGCAAAAAACAAGCGCTGGAAGGGCTACACTGCGGAACAGTCTCAATAAAAGACACGTCCGAATTACAGTGAGAAACGTTATCAATGTAATCAAATCAAGGAAGAGATATTTGAAATAAATTAATTTTACCAGTGACAAAGAAAGATGTATGGTAACGACAGAAAAAATGGCGCAATATCTAAGAGCATATATAAAGCCTAGTAACACAGTGGGGGGAAGAAAAAGCCTTTAACATACGTTTATCATTCCTGTTCCACCGGGGGGACCTGTGTGATCAGATTTTCACTGGGGTTATGGCTAGTGGGTTAGGGTTTCATATCGCCTGCGTTCCTGAGGCAATGGAGCTGGGGGACTGTATCCACTCCCGTGACGCTGCTATTGTGCTGAGTTACCCTCCGTTACTCCAGGCCCCTCTCATGCTTTCGCCTCAGCATGATATTTATATTGGTAGCCTTCCTATTACTGCCACAGCTCCTGTCCATAGACCTCCCTTCCTCCCCCTGTCACACCTCTCTTCTGACCCGCGAGCTTTTCGTCCCTACTGTTCATACTCTCATTCTGACCCCGCTTTTTCCTCTTATGGTTATTTTCACTCCCGCTCTCCGCCGACCCCTCCGACCTTGATACAGAATCCGTGAGTCCCTAGACTTTTTCAGAGATCGTTGAGACCTTTCTCTTTCATCCTTAATGGTTAGTTTCCTTGTTTCCTCCCGCCTCAGCCTCCGAGCCTTGATACAGAACATGAAACTGACTCTTCAAGATGTTGAAACCTTTCTTTCTCCTTCATGGTTATCTTTTCCTCCGCCTCCCTCCGACCTTGATACAGTAACAAGAAAAGTACAAAGATTGCGCATATTAGGAAATCAGTCGATTCGATTCGTCCAAGTGGGGAGGATAGAGTTATGGGGCCCGACGAAATTGATTAACAGGTCGGAAGCTGCGAGCAATAAACGGACGAACGAAGGCCGTAGAATCATTATTGGCCGAAAATGAATTAGTGATCTTGACTCGTCCCCCGATTATTCTTCTTTTGGATCTTGACTGATTTTCCTCTTCCCCTCAGCTGTTTTCTCTTTTATACGTCCCGTTCATCCTAAATTCATTTACGATTCTGTTCCCGTTTCCTAAGCACCTTCACCAGCGGGCCGCCCATGAAGCGAACCCGTTTTCGTCGCTCCCGTGGTTCGGGTACTGTTTCTTTGCTCCTTATACCGGGTAGTCCCTCTCTTCCGCCTCTGCCCCCTCCCCCTGTCCACACCTTCCGTCCCGTAGATTGCGTGTTCCCCCTCCGTTATTCGCTATAACCAGTCCCCCGCAGCACTCCACCCCGACCTCCCGTTGTTTCCTCGTAGTCCATGCCATTGTTCTATACAAGCATACCCAACACCGACACAGTACGATTCCTCTGCCTGTTTTATTTTAAGCCATTGAAACAGATTGGAAGCAATGAACAGTTTTTGCAACTAGATGTTTCAACCAAATTGAACTGCACTTTACTACCTCCAGAATGCCCGACTCCGTGTTCAGGTTGACTTCCTGCCCTGCTAATCTATCTTTTAGCATGAAGTCGTCCCTGCTTCTCGTGTTCTTTCCGATGCAGGTCTCCTACACAATTCCCTCCTCTGGAAGTGCTTTGATCCTGATGCTCATACCGTGAAGAGCCAATCGTTACGCATCCTTGAACCTATCTGGTTACACACCTTTACGCAACATTTTCCAGTTTCAGATAGGAAATTCCACACACCGTTATTTATGGTAGACTGTTACATTTTCGTCCCCAAGAAAGACATTGCTGAATCTAACAACCGGTACATGAACAGTTCCCTTCGACATCACTTTTAGGGTGCGACCTACTGCTGCATGGAGATCACCACAACTCAGACCGATCTCTGCAGTCCTGATATATTGTAGTTGATGCAGTTCCCTTTTTACACGCGTTAGCGTCATATATGTCACAATATTTTGACTAATGTAATAACTTTGACCATCTTGTGTACCCTATGATTTTTTCTGTTTTTTCTTTTTGACCATGTTTCTGACGTAAAATTTTACCAGAATTTTTTTTTTAAGGTCTTACATCGTTACTGTTTGTAACCAAATTAAAAGTGATTACCTAATGTACATCTTCACCCCCACTAATGTTGGCCATCATTCACGATTCATTTATGATGATGACACCAATATTGCATTGCATGATTGTTTGGAATTTCGGTTATTGCGTTACACACGACACTCATTCAGGGATTTAACTATTGCCCAATTATATATTCCTATCCCATTGTCCGTTGATTACCAGTGTTTGCCATTCCATAGTCCGCATTGTTTTCCGGTTATTTGTTTTCACCCGGCAAAGTCATTTTTTTAAATGAGACTTAC
Organism: Oreohelix idahoensis; assembly: GCA_024509875.1. NCBI lineage: Eukaryota > Metazoa > Mollusca > Gastropoda > Stylommatophora > Oreohelicidae > Oreohelix > Oreohelix idahoensis. The sequence continues at coordinate 407,694 of JAMPIV010005321.1, forward strand.
GCCATTGTTTGCCCATACTTTTCCACGAATTTTGCTGGTTCTAGTGTCCAGTTTGTTCCATTTCACTATTTTTTTTTCATCACCACTTCATGTGAGTGTAGGTGAACGCCATTTTGGGCAGTCCGCTATATTTTATGTGCAACCGCCGCCATTTTTTTTTTTTTTTTTGTGCTCTCAATTTTATTTTTTCCCTGCGACGTTAACGAATCGCTTGTCCCATGTTATTTCATTTTTAGTGATTTCGCCACAAGTGTGAAGATAAGTGACGAGCTATCACACCCATAAAGCGTTTGTTAGTTTGTCTGATGATTGTTTAGTTACTGATTCCTATTTGCCCATAATAATTGGTTTTTTGAGCCACTTATTAGCGTACCTATTTTGTAGCTACCGAACCTCCATTTTTTTTATTTCACATGTGTCCTCCGTTTTATGTTATGTCCATCAGTTCCCCTACCCCCCTTCATGTATCGATTGTTTGTGATGTGAAATGTCTATAATGGTGTTAATCTTCATCCATATTCCTAATGCTATTGTTTATTGTAAGTCTTCTGACATGGATTGATGGGTGGGATACATGAATCCCATATAATTTTGTTTTAAGAGTTTAGTAAATTTTTTTCTATGATATGGGAATAAAACAGTGTCTCCTACGGGAATACACTTTTACGTGGCCCCGGGCGTATGTGACAGTACAGGATCTGTTACGCTCTCGGATTAGACACGTAAGGTGGGCCCACTACGGCTGCTGAGGTGCCCCAAACAAA